>NQVE01000215.1:5217500-5527500 GCA_003260385.1 Cuscuta australis | reverse complement strand
TTTCTGTTGCGCGTTATGATGCTTGACTGAAGTCATTTTCAAATCATTTTATATAAAAAATGGTATGAAATTTAAAAATAAAAATTACATATTTAAAAACTACATAAAAAGATCTATAAATTAAGAAATGACATCACTTTACCGAGTATTATATATTATTTTGTCAAACATGACACAAAAATAGGACAAAAGTGAATAAAGTTTGATCCTGTAAATAGTAAACTAGAACTTTATTATTGGATAGAAAGAGTATAATATTGTTAATATGAATACCGTCGATCTTGGGGTTCAGGTCCAATGTGCGTCGGGTCATATAAAGTTGATTCAAATTCTTTTTGTGAGGAATCAAATTTGATAAATTATACAGCTTTGGTATAGTAAACGCTATAGAAGAACATGCATAGAACTGGTAATACTCCGTATTACTAATTGAGGACAATTTAACCACAATGATTTAATTAAAACAAAATGGTCACAAAATTTACAAATCTATTATTTGTGAACTTCAATATTAAAATTAAATAGTCTAAAATAATTTTAAAATACAAATTTAAATAATAAATAGTAAGTTTGTGAAGTTTGTGAACCTAATATTGCTCTAGTTTTGACACGCACATATACACCTCTTTTATAAAGGCTACACGGCTTTCAATTTCCTTTGGGCTATATAATTAACCCTCTAATTAGTGTGGGAATCGTGGACTAATAGCAAGCTAAGATTGCATGGATGAGATTAATTACACAGAAACCAAATCAATCAAAAATCAAATTGAGAAATTAATGCGGAGGTTTGTGGTGGTCCCTTTTTTGGAGACTTAGGCCATGTTCTCTGAAGTTCATCTGATTGGAATAATTTCTGATTTGATCTGGTCTGTTTTGATCTGAATGAAGTTATATTTAAAGTAATTTCTGATCTGATCTGATCTGGTCTAATCTGATATTGTCTGATTCCAATAAGAATAAATAATAAGTTAACGACTTGGTTCTTACCTATCAAGGGCACCATCTTTTCTCAGTATGAATTCTAAAATTTAATGTTAGAAGAAACGGAAACGAGTGAAAAAAATAAAAAAAAGTTGGAAAGTGTTAGAAAAAATAAAGTGTTAAAAAATCAATCAATTAAATGATCACCTAAATAAGTATGTCCGTAAAAAGGACACCGCCCTACTTAAAACCCAACAGGTATTGGCGATTGCATTTTTTTAACAAATTCATTCATTGATGATATGGGAGTGCTCTTTGACATGGTCGTTAATAAAAAGATGTTTTTAAATGTTTACGAGCACTATATGCCCTTGATTTCTTCTTGTCATCCCTATAGATGGGCTTGGCATGCAAATGTAACATATGTCATTGGTAGAATATTGTTCTACTCTTAAGTATCGCCTCATGATTTCTTTAAATATTTCTAGTTGATGAGATATGCTCTAATTGTCTCAAGGTATGTTTGGACTCATTTAGAGATCATGCACCACATTGTAGAGAGGTACTGGGTTTAAGTACATACCTGATTTGGTCAGAGACGTTCTCTTTGATATGTTTTGACCCTCTGTGGATTTAATAGGTGTTTTTGATCCCTTTATGTGGGTTTAGAGACCAGTGGCTTCATGTTTGATTAGACTAGTTAAAAGCTGCATAATGAAAAGTGGCCAAACAAGAAAAGATGTGCATTAAAAACAAACACGTGTACCTGTTTATACAAATTACAATTGATAGCTTTTGTTTTCTCATGCTTGAGCCTGTGGAGTTGCGTAGTCAAGTCTAATGGGTCATATATGTATAGTTATGCAATAACATCTAGATCTATAAATATTGTTTTCAAAAGGCAGTTTTGCTATTCAAAAAGGGGCTAGTAGCATAACTTTTTGCATGTTTTCTTTCCATTTCGATGTATTCCATTTAGATTTAGAATCTTATAACTGTTGTTCAAATTAAACTTAACAATGCCACTCTAATCTCCATGTTAGGGCATGTAGATCATACATCTAGATATATGTACATTCATATCATTTACTTTTCATACTATGTTTTAGATAAATACTCCATCTGTCTCGTAATATTCATCAATTTTTCATTTGGGCACTCAAACCAATTAAGAAAAAAAATAAATAGATAAAATGCCATAAATGCCCCTTTGGTCCTTCACCATAGTCCTCCCTGCTCAGCCTTGAACCAGTTGCCGCACAACCCACCCCAAACCCCCTCACCCCCGTGTGTCGCTCAGTCCCCTTCCCCATGGCCAAAGAAGAGCGAGGTATTGAGACAGTGGTGATGTCGTATTCAAGGAGCTAATAAGGATTGGAGGAAAAAATCAACAAAACTAGAAGTGTGACAAGCCCATGCCAACAATGTAACACCCTGTGTTACTCATGCAAACAATGTGCATCTTCTTTACGAGAACTCACCACTTAGAAACTTAAAAGTTAAGCATATAAGATTTGGAGCAGTTCTAGGATGTGTGACCCCTGAAAAGTACAATGAGCACGCACGAGTGAGGATAAAGTGTGTGGGAAAGAGTTGTATTGGTTTGTGGGCTACATTTCTATGAGTAGACACTTCGAGCCAGGTTGGGGATATGATGTTATAAACAATTATCATTTATTTTCCCATCTTGGGCCAAAGCATGGGAGATTAAACACTGACACCAGTAATTTTGATTTGACCTGGCGATGTTGAAGATCGAGGGACTGAAACTAGTTTTCCTATAGATCTATAAATGGAAGGCCTACAAATCTCATTCAATTATTTTTCTACAACCGAATGTTGTTGGGATCTTCACTGCTACAAATAGAACGCCTCCTTCCAAAATCTAAACGTGAGAGAGAGAGAGAAAGAGAAAAGGAGAGTAATGGTTGCTCCAACAATTCGTATATGTTTACTTCTCTGCTCCAAAAGTCGGGGCACTGATGTAAACACATATCGATTCTCGGAGCACTGAAGTGAATATAGAAAATTGTTTAGAGTATTAATGTCATTTATTGAATCTCAAAGTATTTATGTAAACTCATTTATATTTATTTTTTTATTATAAATATGCTCCTCGTAATAAATATTCATTTTTTATAAAATAATCTATTATTTTTTCTTTTTAAAAAACACTCACATCGAGATGTTAGTGGTATAATATACTATAATATATGGGGACAGAGACTTTCTTATGTTGCACTATAATGTAGCTAGAATTACTTATCTAGCACTGCTAAGGCATTTTTTAACATCAATAGGAGTATCCAACGTGACATTATCTTTATTACGCCCATTCTACCCTTTATTCTTAATTCCTAAAATTATATTAATTTGGGTACCACATTACCTTACCTTGCTGCTACACTGCCTCCCCCCTGCTACCACCACTACCTCCCTCCCCCCGCCACCACACTACCACCACCACCATCATACTGCCACCCTTTGCCCCCACACAGCACAACCTCCACAGTGTCTCCATGCGCTTTCACATTGTCTCCTCCTGCCGCCACACTGTCATCATTGCCACCACCACCACCACTGCACCATATTGTCACCACAAATGCCACCCCAGCTACACTACCACCATCACCATTGTCTCTTCCACCACCACACTGCCCCCTGCTGCCACACTATCATCATCACTGCCACCACTACCATCATCACCATCACCACACTGCCGCTAGACCTGGCAATCGGGTCAATCGGTTCGGTTTTGGTTCGGGTCTCATTCGGATATATGTTATAATCGGTTCGGGTCAGTTCAGTTCTAGGTTAATTTTGGGTTGATTGGTTTTCGGTTTCGTTTCGGTTTCGGTTCAGGTTTGTATCGGTTCAAGTTTGTATCGGATCGAGTTTATATCGGTTCGGGTTTATATCGGCTCGAGTTTATATCAATTTGGGTTTGTATCGATTTAGGTTTATATTAGTTCAAATATATATCAAATATTTACTAATAAATCAATAATATCACATAATAAATTTAATCAATTTATGATATACTCCGTAGTTATTTTATTATTTAACACAGACGTACATAAAATTTAATCAATTTCAGGTCTAATCGGTTCCGGGTTTAATCGGGTTTGGGTTTTATCCGTTCGGGTTTAATCGGGTTTGGGTTTTATCCGTTCGGGTTTAATCGGATTTGGATCTGAATCGGGTCTGAATACATTCGGTTCGGGTTCGGTTCGGGTCATTTCGGGTTTTCGGGTCTATTTCAGTTCTTTAGTTTTCGGGTCAAATCGGATTTGGTTCCGGGTTATTCGGTTCCGGCTATCGGGTCCGGGTCAGTTTTGCCAGGTCTAACTGCCGCCACCCCCCACCATACTTCCAATCCTGCCACCTCATGGCCACTATCCCACTAAAGTATCATTCTCATTACCACATTGCCGTCACGATCACCACCACCATAGTCACACAGCCACCATTGCCACCACACTACCGTCATGAAGAGTTTGAGCGGCACGAATGTGTAAAAATGCATAAAACGTAACCACTACATTCATGGAAAGAGAAACACTCAACTCCTAAAATTAAGGAAGTCAAAAAATTATTAAAAGGGTATAATTGGAATGCCTTCACGCTGGAATTCTCTTTTAAGTCAAAAAACTAAGGGAGTGCTATTTATGTAATATTGGTGGTTTTTTAGTGCTACCTGGGAGAATTTCGTCAATATATACCGTGTAACGGGTTGTACAGAATTTTTCGTACATCTGCAACGAGTGCTCATTTACGAGTAATTGAATACTCATTCTTGAGTTAGTGAATACTCGTTCTCAAGTAATTGGATACTCATTACTCTAAAACTCAGTGAAGAATGATTAATTTCTATAATTAACAACGGAGGGCTAAGCCTCGTATAAATAGTTACAATAGATCCTAACTACGGAAGGAACCTATACAAGGAAACTACCATGTGTACAAGGATTACTACATTAATATTAAATATATACATACTATATTTAACACTCAGTTATGCTCGAAAATGAGCATTCAGTTACTCAAAAATGAGTATTCTATTACTCGAAAATGAGTTTTAGTTACTCGACAATGAGTATTCTTGCAAATGTACATGAAACACCATACGTCCAAATGTATGGTATATGTACTCTATAATAATATGCCAGGTGTTCTATATAAGATTATTCATTACATGTTCTATATTACTCCCTCTCTTCCCAAAAAATCTTTTTATTTTTATTTATTTTTTGTCAAACTTCAACATTTTTTATTACAATTATACTCCGTATATGATTTAAATAAATAAATGACATACAAATTTGACATATAAAAATTAAATCATAAGATAAACCTAATTATTTTGAATTTGCATTATAATATAATATATTTTGTTACAATTTTTAGTCAAAGAGTAATCATTTGACCAAAAAAATCAAAACATGAAAACTTTCGTGGGATGATACTAATATTAAAAGAAGATGAGCCCCATCCATGAGGACCCTCTCAGCAGAATTGTCCCCAACTTAGCTGTCACGAATCGAGCTCGTACTTATGCTCTTGACACTTCAATTCCTATCTTTGTCAATTGCGCAACGCACACTGGATGGTTGTACTATATATAGACTATAAATATAGTGGACTAATGACAATTTTTTCTTTATAAAGATAGAACAAATTATTACCGCCCTAGAACTTCAAATCAAATCTTGCAGATTCAAAAAAACACGCACATTTCCAATCTAGCTAATGACAAAAATGGGCAGCAGCACAAGAAACAAGTCCAAAATTGCAGGCCTTTTTCTGATATCCACTCTTCTTCTCATCATCACCCCTCTCTTGTCTTATTCAACACTCTGCCTCTACTTTGTTGTCAACCTCGTCATCGTTTACCTCGGTGCTGAAGCTGGCCTTCTCTCCTTCCCGGAGCAAAGCCTTCCGCCGCCCCTTGAAAACCCGCCTATTGCCACCGCCGCCGCCAGCGATCCCGATCAAGAAAAGAGAATCATTCATGAAGAGGCCAACAAGAAAGTGGAGGAGAAATGCCGCCCTTTAACGCCAAGCTTGTTTTTCATTGGTACTTGTGATGATGGTGATGATGATGATGACGAGGTCGTTGAAAAAGAAGAAGAAGATGATGATGAAGAAGAAGAAGTTATTAATGGAGAAGAGTTATTTCGTAGAGCTGAGACATTCATTGGGGAGTTCTATAAACAGCTGAGGATGCAGAGAGAAGATCGAGTCTCTTGGGAATAATACACTCACTTCCTCACAAAATAAGGTTTACATTTGAATTTTAACAATCTTTAATACGATACTTTAATTTAATATCTATATTTAAATATGTGTTTTTCAATTACACGCCAGCCCTCCAGATGAGGTCCGTTTGACAGTAAACATTAAAAGCTAAATAGAATACTAGTTCCATATAATACGAGTAAATTGTGCTAGGTACAACAACTTTGTATTATATGGAGCTAGTACTTCATTTAGCTTTTAACGTTTACTATCAAAAGAACATCATCTAGAGGGCTGGCGTGTATTTGAAAGACTACTTATGGACTTTTGAAATTTGAATGATCAATCGTGCATAACTCATAAAGTTGAAAGACTATTTATGGATTTTTGAAACTTGAAGAACTAATCGTACACAACTCATAAAGTTGAAGAACCAATAGTAGAGTTTAGCCTGAATAAATTTAGTAGCAATATAATTTAGTATTTTAGAATTACCTTTCAAGAAAAATCAAATAAATCATATATACTCCTTCCGTCCAAATCAATATTCTCATATGACATTTAATAGTCTTCAATAATAGACTTTGACCGTTAATGTTTGAAGAATTGATCCAATATAAGAGTAAAGTATCATCAAAATAGAATTGCATTGATTTATCCTCTAAATAAGAGTTTGAAAGTCTAAATGATGGCAATGTGATGTTAATAGAGAAATGTAAATAATACGTGGCACGGAAATGCGTGACAGTGAAGTGTGTTGGACCACCGACCAACGGTGGTCTACACCAGCAACCCACGGCGGACCTATGGTGGTAACGTGGCATGGAAATGTAGCACTCACTGTGTAGTGTGTTAATGTGAACTCCTATTTAAGTCACAAAATAATACTTGTACTATTTGGATATTTTTGTCATTTTTTACTCCTATTTGGGTACTTCTACCTAATATCTATTTTTATACATTATTTTTTCCCAAAATATGACATTTTAAAATTTCGTTTCAAGATAATTCAAATGATATTAATATACAGTATTATTCAATATAGTTTTTCAAATTTTATAGTCAAAAGTTTTTAATTTTAATCACAAAAGGTCAAATTAGAACATTATGTTTAATTTAGACAGAGGAAGTATTAAACATTCCCTCTGATATTCTGGCTTGTCGATATATAACTTTGTTTACTTTTGTGTTTTAATTGATTATTTGATAAGATAAAATATTTATGTCATCTTTTGTTTTAAAGAATTTTTTATATACTACGCCATTTTTTTAATACTCCCTCCATCCCACTTTAAAATACGTATTTCAATTTATGATGTTTGGCTGAAGACACTTTCAAATAATCAATTTATAAAAATTATATTTTTTTTATCAAATAACTAACGAAAACTGATAAAAAAAACTGAATAATGTTTTGACTTGTGAATAGTACTCTTGTTTACGTTGGAACATATGAAGTACGGAGTATATAAATAATACTCCGTATTTTTTATTTCTATACAAATTTATAAATGAAATAAATTTAAATGACACATAATCTTGCACCCGATTCAAAGAGTAATTAATTTTTTATAAAACAAAGTTTCTATACGTCTATGAATCATGTTGTTATTGGAAATATGTCACATACTCACGTGTAAGAATGTATATTATAGATATGAGTGAAAGATCTTTACTACACATTCTCATTATCAAATATGAAACCCTGATATAATAAAGGATCAATTATAAAGTTTATTCTTATTTATTTATTTATATGATCAAACTTTTATTCATTCGGGATCGATACGATACCGATTTTATCCATGCTTCACCCTCATATTTGATACGATCCATGTTTTACCAATTCAACCCTAGTTTGGTCCTACTAACATATTCCGACATTTATCCTTCAGTGACGTCTAACAAACTTCAGCGTATGTCTTCATAAAGAGCATAGAAACATGCTAAGCCACAAACGTCCCCTCATACATCAATATAGTTGATCTAGGCATAAATTCAATTAAAAGTGCAAATTATATTTAATGACCATTTCAAAAATAAAAATTTTTGTAAGAATGACTTGACAAAAAAAATATTACGAGAACCAAAAACAAAAAACACCTACTTTACAAACTACAGAGACTAAAAATATATTTAACACTAATAATAATAATAATTAAAATATGAGTAAATTTTGCACAATGTACCGTAAATACAGTATAATAAATGCAATTGCAATGGCAAATATTCTTTCTAGAAGAATGCATGCAGGATTCAACATTCTTCAGCGTTTCAAGAAAACAATATAGTAGAACACATGCAAGAAATTGGCTTTTAGAAAAAATAGAATGGAAAGTGTGACTAAATCTGAAGTAGGGATGTGTTCGAGTCGCAGCTGATAATTCATAGCAATTATAAAATCCTGCAAAACTTTGGGGATCAGTACATTTATTCTTCTTGCTCAGGATCTGAGTAAAATCAACTCGGGAATGTACGAAAAAACCGAACACGAAACTTGGGAACAGATTTATATATCAAGTAGCAAGCGACGAGGGTCTTCCACCACATCTTTTATCCTCTTCAAAAAGAACACTGCCTCTCTCCCATCGATCAGCCTGTGATCGTACGTCAAGGCAATGTACATCATCGGTCTGGAAACAATGTTGCCCCCAACAACCATTGGACGGTTCACGATTGAATGCATGCCCAGGATGGCCGACTGCAATTAAGGGACTTGAGAGTGTTAGTTAGTGCACATTGTGTGAGTTCAAAGACTTCAAATCCCAATTTTGGCCATGGCCGGGCCAATAGTAGCAATAAGTATAAAGTCGTGCACCAGAAATGGAAAAATGAAACTTGATAACCAAAAGTAGAAACGAGCACCGTATCTGAGCAAAATAATCTATGAGGATGAATATTTATACCTGAGGGGGGTTTATTATGGGGGTACTCAGAAGACTTCCATAAACACCACCGTTTGATATTGTGAAAGACCCACCAGCCATCTCATCAATTGATATAGTTCCATCATTTGCCTTTTTAGCCAGTGCATTAATTGTCTTCTCAATCTCAGCAAAATTCATATTGCCAGCTTCACGGATAACTGGCACAACAAGGCCCTGAGCAAGTTTTAAAAAAAGAGATGGATTTACACATGAATTATGAAAATCTCATAAGCAACTTATATATTTGAAATATTTGTAACTTGCCTTTGGGGTGCCAACAGCAATACTGATGTCTATGTAGTCTCTATATATGATGTCATCACCATCAATAACTGCATTAACTATTGGCTGATTCTGTAGTGCGCTGACCGCAGCCTGAAATTTGTGTTTACCAAATATTAGGTGTTTAGGACTGGAACTACAAGGTGTGCAATACATAAGATCAAAGACGACCCCCCTAAATACCTTGACAAATCCAGACATAAGACCTAACTTCACCCCATGCTTTTCAACAAAAGCATCCTTGTAATCAGAACGGAGTTTCATCAAATTTGTCCTGTAAATGAGCAGGCAGATGAGAATCACTGCTAGAGGCCACATATAGAATAAACTTCAGAAAAGTAATAATACAATGCAAAGCCTATGGCATAATGGACAGGCCCAGCACTCTTCTCTTTTGTTTTATTCCAACAGATCCAGCTATCTAATAGCCTTTCTAGCAGTATTCAATGTTTTGAAGAACCATAACTTAATCTATTTGAAATTCTAAAACATGCCGATTCTTCAGATGAGGGCATAAAGATGATTTCTAATCCATATTTCATTCTTTTAGTCCAACACTCTTGTTTCCACATTTCATTTGAGACAATAGTCCATTAACATTTCAGATTTTATTGTTTTGTGTCAGGCAGCCAAGGCTTATCTTTTGAAACACTTAAGTATGACTTATTTAATTGGTGATATGCCTTAGAAGCGTAATAGTTTTATTTTGTGAAGGAAATCACTATAAAGTATGATGCATATCAACCCCACCTTGAGGCTTACACCTCACCTCACAAATGGAAATACTTCCTCCCATCACAAATGGAAAACACCTCCCCTCACAAACGGAAAATACCCCATCCTCTCACAAATGGAAAACGGCTCAAAGCTTAAAAGCATCTTTTTTTAATTTTGAAATAAAGGTTGAAACTAGACAAATTTTAATTTTCAAGCCACAAAATACATGTTCTAAACTTACATGTCAACTTCATTGAAAGTTGTCAGCAATGCAAATGTGTTTTGTGAGTCCTTCAAACGAGTAGCAACTCTTTTTCTGAGCCTGGTCATAGGAACCTGCCAATTGCAATATAATTGACAAATGCAATCAAATGTGGTTAGCCAACTAGGTTTGCGAATTATATAAAATGGACAGGCACAATAGAGTTTTAATGCTAACTCGTCTTTCTCTATCTTTAGGAGGAAGCTGAGGTTCTGTAGCTGAGATTTTGGGGGGAGGAGCTTTAGTTTCCTTAACAGGAAGAGGTTCAGCTTTTGGCTTGGATTTCTCTTTCTGTTTATCAATGGAAGAAGATGGCGGCAGGGCATCTTTCCCAGATAGCTTCTCAGATGGAGCAACATGATTCACACCTTCAGCAGATTTTGAAATGATAGCAACCTTGGTACCTGGTTCTACAGTATCCCCCTCCTTGGCTACAAACTAATTGAATAAAAAAGGAAAATGAATTACGACAAAAAACTCCAAGGTTGGCTACTAAGTTTAAGACAACAGAAAGTGGCATGCAGCCACACAGATTAAGGAAGAGTAGAATTCTGTGGTTGACTATTCAAATGTAAAATATGAAGGACTTTGAACAAGACATACATGACCAACTATTGTACGAAAATATGAGACAAACATTTGGTAGGCCACAACAGAAAAATGAGAAAAACATACAAGGACATAGGAAGTATTAAACTTGGAAATAAATAATTAAATTAATTCATAAATATAAATTTCATTATACCTCCTGTATTACACCAGCTTCGGGACTAGTAACATCAATTGTTACCTGAAGGCCAAGAAGAGTAAAAAAATTGTATAAATAATCGAACAGAGAAGTCATATCGCGTGAACAATAAACAGACCTCTAAAGCGTAGACTCAGAAGTTAAAAAAAGTACCTTATCCGTTTCAACCTGGGCAATTGCCTCATCAACCTCTACTCTATCCCCGGGTTCTGATCATTAAAAATTAGAGGAAATAGAGGTTGTAAAAGTCTGACTACCACCTCCAGTAAAGTTGGAATACAATCAGGGAGAAAAGTGAACTTACTCTTCAGGAAGGTTGCAAGTGTGCCATCACTTATGGATTCACCCATAAATGGAACTACAGCATCAACTAGATCCCCTTAAGCACAATGATAGGCAAAAATGAACATTTAAAAGGGGATACATATCAAAAAATTCCTAAGGGTACGGATTCAACAATGACATAAAAAGAACACCTTCAATTTGAGGTTCATAAAGCAAGGTAATAGAATACTCCTACATAGTATCTTGGATTCTCTCACTCAAATTATCAAAATAAAATAATAAATATCATCTGACTCATCAATTTTATATGAAGATGTATGCCAATTTTTTATTTCTAGAAATGAATTTTTAAAATAGTTAATTCACAATGATGCTATGCAAAGGTAAATATCCCATCAATTTCAGAACGCATTTCTTCCATCCCACAAAACTTGGTACACTGTCCAACACAAAGGGTAACATGTAGAAAGACAAAAAGAAAAGTTTGTCGCAACCAATAAAAAGGAAACGGGAAAAGTGAAAATATAAGCTAGCAATCAAATATTACTTCAATCTTTAACCACTTATGCATGGTCTTACTTCTTAGCACTAAATTGACAAAAATTTAAAGACTCAACAGAGAGATTTTGTTTTTATCGTATTAAGAGTAGAGGCAATAGAGAATACTTCAAGGGTAGTAATAAGATATCATACCACCACTTGAACAAAATGCCCTGCTCAAAATTTGCAGTTTGCTTGGATGAAAACATTGTGTAACTCCCCTGCAAGCCGGACGGAAAATCAGAAATGTTGAAGGAAAATTTTTAATGTCATACATTGTCATACTGCCAAAGCATGGTGTGTCTGTTTGGCTAACTATGAGACATATTTCAATGAGTATCAGATATAGCATATTCTGCTAAGTTTCCATATAGTGCACATTATTCTTTGAGAATTTGTACTCAGATACAAGTAAAAAAGTAAACATTTTACATAAACAAATAAATATAATTGAGATACCAAACACAATAATGGATCACCAACCTTTGTGCATGCAAATTCATGGAGTTCCCTGCACCACTTAATGATATTGAAATTAGTTCATTGTTAAGAGTAATGTACAATGGAGTGTGTTCACTTCTCAACATGAATGTCATGTACCAGGTATATTAAGATGGCAGAACTTTCGTGCCTGACCACATGCCCTTGGATGGAACAAGATCTGTTCATATTTCTTCATATCAGTTTCATCCGAAAAATGAACCAACACTTTAATAAAAGATTTGCTCCAACAACATAAATCCATACTTTAATCACAAATAATAACATCCAAGAGTGAAATGTCACAGGAAATCTTTCAGTTTGGATTGTAACATGTTCAAGTGCTATTGGGTTCTATAGACTACAAATGTCATTACTTCTGGAAAATATCTCTTGGGGAATATGAAGCACACCATAAAAAACCAAAAGACACATGCCCAGTAAGTTCCCCGCGGTAGTATTTGGGGAAGATGAGAGATGTATGCAGACCATACCACCTCAAACACGGAGAGTAGAGAGGTTTCCATGAAACACGCAGCTTAGGATAGATTAAAAAGCCATGGAGAATTTGGAAATTACTAAATACTAAAAAATCTTGAAAGGTTTTGATGTATTTATTGGTTCTTTTGTTGCGAGTCTTATGA
Source organism: Cuscuta australis (assembly GCA_003260385.1). Taxonomy (NCBI): domain Eukaryota; kingdom Viridiplantae; phylum Streptophyta; class Magnoliopsida; order Solanales; family Convolvulaceae; genus Cuscuta; species Cuscuta australis. The sequence goes on along the minus strand of NQVE01000215.1, from coordinate 5,514,453 downwards.
CTGCCAGACTCTAAGCGGAATAAGAAAACAGTGAAGTTATTGGTACCAGATCTCGATAAACAGAAAACAGAAATCTAGAACAAGAACTTATTGGAAATCCTTCTCCAATTAATTGAAAAACTTTTAATGCATAAAATACAGAGAAACTATCCCTATTTATAGATGAGTTAACCTTGTCCACCAAGTTAAATCATCAGCCTTGCTCTCCAAGCATAACATCTCCTACTCCTACAAGCTATGATAATCTCAAATCCATCTGAGATATATCTCCTAAAATTATGACTGACTCTACCCTAATTATTAACAAATAAAGACTTCAACATAATTACAAAATAAACCCCCTAACTATGACTGAATGTCAAGATTGGTCCAACAATCACCCTCCCAATCTTGACCTTGAGTCTTCTTTTACTTCTTTGAGTCCTTCGAGTCTTCAATCCTTTCTACCCCAAGAATCTTTCTCATTTCAGCAAACTTCTGCTTTGGCAGTGCTTTTGTAAGAATATCAGCCCGTTGTTGATCTCCGCTGATGTGCTCAACTTTAATCTGCTCCTTTTCAACACACTCTCGTATGTAATGATACCGCGTGTTGATATGCTTGCTTCTTCCATGAAATACTGGATTTTTCATCAAGGATATTGCTGATTTGTTATCTACTTTGATCACCACTTGTTCTTCTTTTCTTCCAGTTATTTCAGCTAACAATCCCCTTAACCATATTGCTTGACAGGCTGCTGAAGTGGCAGCCATAAATTCTGTTTCACAAGACGATAAGGCTACTGTTGGCTGTTTTTGCGAATTCCAAGCAATGGGTCCATCATCAAAGTAAAAAACTAATCCAGTAGTTCCTTTTCCATCATCCAGATCTACCGAGAAGCTGCTGTCGCTAAAACCAAGTAAAACATTACTTCCACTTCTTCGATAATGAATTCCCAGATCTGTAGTACCCTTCACATATCTGAGAATCTGTTTTACAGCTTGAAAATGTGTGTTCTGAGGAGCTTGCATGTATCTACTCGCATATCCCACCGAGTATGCAAGATCTGGTCTTGTATGAGTCAAGTATCGAAGACAACCTATTATTTTCCGGTACTGAGTTGCATCAACACTGTTGCTGCCATCATCCTTCATTAATTTCAGTCCCGGTTCCATTGGGTATTTAGTGGAATTGCATTCCACATTCCTGCTTGCTGTAGGATTTTTATAGCATACCTAGATTGCTTGATTTTGATTCCCTCTTTGCATTGCATCACTTCAAGCCCGAGATAATAAGAGAGTAAGCCCAAGTCACTCATCTCGAATTTTTCCTCCATTTGCCTTTTGAATTGCTTGATTTTTTCTAAATTATTTCCCGTCACAATCAAGTCATCAACATAACTTCCCACCAAGAGTGATCCTTCGTGTGTACGTTTTGTGTACACAGCTTGTTCAAGTTTACATTTTTGGAATCCATACTCCTTTAGAACTCCATCTAGCTTTGTATTCCAAGCTCGTGGAGCTTGTTTTAACCCGTAAAGAGCCTTTGATAGTTTGTATACCTTTTGTTCCTTTCCTTTTTTCACAAAGCCTTCCGGTTGTGATACAAAGACTTCCTCCTTGAGATCCCCGTGCAAAAACGCTGTTTTGACATCTAAGTGGTGAACGTCCCACCCTCTTTGTGCTGCCAAAGCTAGAATGAGTCTAACGGTCTCAAGTCTAGCCACGGGTGCAAATACCTCGTCATAGTCTACACCATGTTGTTGGATGTAGCCTTTGGCGACTAACCGGGCTTTATGTCGTGTGACTTCTCCTTTTGCATCCCTTTTGATTTTGTATACCCATTTTAGTCCAATGGGTCGATGCCCTGGGGGTAGATCCATTAACTCCCAAGTGTTATTCCTTTCAATAGAAGCTATTTCACTTTCCATAGCTTGTTCCCATTCTTTGTGTCCTGAAGCTTCCCTGAAATTGGTTGGTTCTCCTTCAGTAAGAAGAAGATTATACACTTCATTTAAATCCTTCCACCCTCGAAATGGTGTATCATCATATGTTTCCTCTTCTGCCATGTGTGGATCTGACAGATTATTTGTATCTGTTTGAAGTCGAGGCAACATAGGTCCTCACCCCTTTACTGTTATTTCAGGACTACTAGCATCAGATTGGGTTATGCTGTCCACATTGGTCGATCTGCTGCTTTGTGGGCTGTTCAAAAATGGGCTGAGTGGGCTGCCAAGTTCAGCAGGCTCATCTTCAAGATTTTGGGCTGCTGAAACATCTTCAACTGAATTCATGTGTATCACAAATTCTCCTTTGTGATTGGGTTCTTGATTAGATTCTTGTTGTAAATCCCAATCCCATTTGCGTGCTTCATCAAACTCTACATCCCGGCTGATCACCAGCCTCATTTCTTCAGGATCATACATTCTATACGCCTTGGTTCCTGGTTCTGTTCCCAAGTAAACCATGGGAATACTTCTGTCATCAAGTTTATCTACTTGATTTGAAGGCACCTTTACATATCCAACACACCCGAACACCCGTAAATGATCCAGATTTGGTTTCCGACCTTTTAGAGCCTCATATGGTGTCTGATTCTTCAGAATTCTTGTGGGCAGCCTATTTAAAACATAAACAGAGTGCCGTACAGCTTCAGCCCAGAAACTTTGTGGCATATCCATTGCTTTAAGGATGCTCCTTGTTGTGCTCATCACCGTTCGATTCCTCCTTTCAACGACACCGTTCTGCTGTGGTGTGTAGGGTGCAGTTAACTGTCTTGTGATGCCAGCATATTCACAAAACTGTTTGAACTCGTTGGAAGTAAACTCTCCTCCCCGATCAGTCCTAAGGACCTTTATTTTCCTTCCATATTGATTTTCAGCAAAAGCCTCACCCTTGGTTTTTAGCATGAAAGACCACATAAACCTGCTGTGATCATCAACAATCAGCAGAATATACCTGTTTCCAGACTGAGTAGCAGGTGTTATGGGACCACACAGGTCCGCATAAACCTGTTCTAATGGTTTCTCAGCTCTGAAAGTTGTTTGTCCAGGAAAACTTTGTCGTGAGTGTTTCCCTGCCAAACAAGCTTCGCACATCTGTGAAGGGTGGTCAATGGCCGGCACTCCATCGACCAGTTTGCTGGTCCCTAGACGTTTTATTGTGTCAAAATTCACATGACCAAGACGGGCATGCCACAACCATGCTGGATCATCTATCTTGGCCAGTAAACAGATTGGTGTCCCAATCTTTAGATTGATTTTATATAAACGATTAGGGAATCTTGGAACCTTCATTAACAGCGAACCATCCGGCTCAAATATAGATAAGAATCCATGTTTGATCAATATTGTACAACCCCCTTCTTCAGCTTGTCCGATACTAAAGATATTACTCTTTAAGTATGGGATATAAAGCACATCCGTCAACAAACGTTGTTCCCCATTCTTGCACACTAAAAGAATGGACCCTCTTCCTTCTATCTTGACACACGAGTTGTCACCAAATCTTACTGTACCACTGATAGTTGTATCAAGTATTGAGAACATCTCCTTATGTCCTGTCATATGATTTGTTCCTCCGGTATCTAAATGCCACATCCATTCCCCATCATCATGTGTCTCATACGTGGCTGGAAAAACCTTGTCTTCACTTAGATGAATTACATCCTTATTTCTTTGATTAGCCAAAGCCATTAACAGAGCAGGCCCATCAAAATTAGCCCGTGGTACTTCGATTGGCCTTGCTTGTGTCAGATTTGCCTTTTCATCTTTTTTTCGTGTTGGACAGTCAGCCGAAAAGTGTCCAAAAGCATCACACCTAAAACACTGCAGTTTGGAGCGATCTTTGGTTGAATTTTCAGCTTGTTGTCTCCCATCTGGAGAATTCTGTCTGCGACCCGGACCTCCTCCTCGACTACCAAAACGCCCACGACCTCGACCTCTTCCACGGGTGTCTCGGCCATTCCCTCGACCTCGACCGAAACCTTTTTCTTTCTTCTTTCTTGAGTCCCATTCTTCATAGGACAGCAGAAGTTGATCTTGGCTGTTATTGGCCGTCTTTGCACCGGTTCGTTCTTCATATGCCTTCAGCCTACCCACAACCTCCTGGAATTTCACTGTTTTGAGATCAACCAGTTGTTCAATAGTGGCTGCCATATTTAAGAATTTTTCTGGTATGGCAGTCAATATTTTTCTGACCAACGTGGTTTCCTCGATGACGGTTCCAAGTGTTGCTGATTTTGAGGCAATTCCAGAAAGTTTTGCAGCAAAATCATCAATTTTTTCGCTGTCTTTCATCCTTGCTGCTTCAAACTCAGCTTTAAGAGTCTGAAGTCTAGCCTCCATTACTCGTTCAACTCCAAGATGACGAGTCTTAATTGCATCCCAGATTTCCTTTGCGTGGGTGCAATCTGCGATTTGAAGAATCAAATCCTCTGGTACAAATATGCGATAGCGGAATTATCCTTTTTCCGATCGACATCTGTTCCAGGATCAATCGATTCCCAGATTTCGTACGCCTTGAAAATTGCTTTGATCCTAAGCGACCAGATGGGATAATTAGTCGCGGTTAGGATCGGACACTGGAATGGAAGCTTGTTGTTATCCTTGATTACCGCAACCTGGTTGTTGGCATCAGCCATCGTATTGTTCTTAGATCGACGCTTGTACTTCTGCCCTGTCTTCGGATCTGGTAATTGATCCAGCCCTTTTGGATCAGGAGAGTTTCAGGCCCTTCGAACTCAGCTCCGATACCAATTGAAGTTATTGGTACCAGATCTCGATAAACAGAAAACAGAAATCTAGAACAAGAACTTATTGGAAATCCTTCTCCAATTAATTGAAAAACTTTTAATGCATAAAATACAGAGAAACTATCCCTATTTATAGATGAGTTAACCTTGTCCACCAAGTTAAATCATCAGCCTTGCTCTCCAAGCATAACATCTCCTACTCCTACAAGCTATGATAATCTCAAATCCATCTGAGATATATCTCCTAAAATTATGACTGACTCTACCCTAATTATTAACAAATAAAGACTTCAACATAATTACAAAATAAACCCCCTAACTATTACTGAATGTCAAGATTGGTCCAACAAACAGTATATGCTATTATTTGAATCCAAATGTTCATCTTAAAATAAAAGAAGGCACATTTTTTATCAAAGCGTAAAGGATTTTTTTTGTAAGTTTAAACCAATGACTGTGTGCTTTGGTGAGAGTTAAAGTTTCAATGACACAAGCTTTAAAGTATAATCCTATTATGCTAATGAGTGCTTCTGTGACAGTAATGATGATTAAATAACATAAGCATGATTGTCCTAAGCTAGTTGTCCAAAACTTTAAATAACAAAAGTTTAGAAGTTCAAGATTTTTATCAAAGCTTAAAGGGTTGTCTTGTGTGTTTATACTAATGTGTGTGATTCAGTGAGGATTAAAATTTCAGTTAAGCTATATTAGATTTTAACAAAAAAACTCTATATGTATAATTGAAAGCTTCTGTGAGGATCATGATGATAAAATGATACAATTCTTATTATAACAAAATCAATCTTTCTACATCATTTATGAGAGTTATATAGGCTAATCCGCTAATGGCTATAAATTATACTATTTATATTCATAACACTAATATGTCTTATTCTGCAGGAAAGTTTATTTAGTATATGCAAGTTATCATCATGTCCATGGTTATTTGGGACATTATAGAGGACTAGAGGTGAGAGATCATCTTTCTGAATTTTGCTAAAGACAACCAATATCAAGCGAAGAGGAGCTATTGAAAGATCAATTAGGGGTTCTAAAAAAGAAGTGCACTATGCATCAACAATCATTTCTAATTTCTATTTAATTTCATCCTTCAATTATAATCTGATGGCTTTTTTCATTAAAGCTGTTATATACAGAATACTCCGTATATTTTATAATTATTGGTATCAAAAGTATTTTTAAGAAAACTATTAAACGTCCCAGCTGCATGCCCACATCATGATAATTTTTTTTAAAATATTCACCTAACCATAGTTATCAAGGCGTCGCCTAGGCGACGCTTAGGCGTCTGGGCGAGGGTTGGTGGACGCCTAATTGGTCGCCTAGCTTTTTTTTCCCTGGGCGACTGTGTTGTACAGTGACTATGTCACCATCTCTGAGACGCGTCTCCATTTTAGAAGCGCAATGGAACGGAGGAGGAGAGGGAGAGAAGACGGAGGAGGAGATAGAGAGAAGACGGAGGAGAGGGAGAGAAGACTTATCTTTATCGCTGAATATTTGTCGTGCGGCTTCTAGATCTGCGACCTCCACTGCCTCTTCCTATCTCTCTATCATTTAGACTAGTAGACTAGGTCAAATAACTGGGCTAGATTCATTAATAGACTATTGGACCTTCACACAGGAGTATAAGGCCCAAAATTTAACAGGCCTTTTAAAAGCACACTTTATATATATATATATATATATATATATATATATATATATATATATATATATATATATATATATATATATATATATATATATATATATATATATATATATATATATATATATATATATATATATATATATATATATCAGTGTTCATTTTAATTAATTATTTCATACTATATGCTTTAACATTAGTACCTATAAAATTATTATGGTCGCCATAGCCTACTCGCCCAGCGGACGCCTAGGCGGGCGCCTAATCGCCTAGGCGACTGGAAGGTGCTCTAGCGCCCAGCCTCGCCTAGCCGCCTTAACAACTATGCACCTAACAAGAGATAAATATTCAAAACACCAACAACTAACTTTGATGTGAAGAGCTAACAGCTAACTCTGAACTCTAACTCTAACCTCTAACGCGTAACTCTATCGTGCTTCCCAAACAGTGCCTAATGACTAAGCACGAATTTAGAAATTTCAACTTCAAAATCAAAATATATAGGGTGAGGCTTATATTAGAGCATACACAGCTTACTTAGTTCTAATTAAGCTGTAAACTCCGTTTGGTAAAATAGATAAGGAAGCTCAAAAATGAAAATAAGGGTTTACTTCAAATGATATATGCTGAAACATTACATAAAAAATTTGGACTTAATTTTTTATAGTAATAACCCTATTATTTTCAAAATTAAGACATGTATCCAATTATTATTATTATTAAAACTTCAGTTTTGTCTTTGTCCTACATTAGAAGCTTATAAATGGTTAAAGCTTTACAAAACAACTAGGTTAAAATAATAGCCTTAACTTTTGAGCATGAACCTTTTAGCTCTTAAGGGTGAGGTATCCAACATCCCAACATTGATTTGGGTATAAAACATATATATGTTAATCATTCAAACACTCAAAAGATATATGCTCCATAACACAATTCGAGACATAATATATCAAGCTTCGACAAAACCATTTAAATGTCACCATCTACACCAATATAGAAGGTTACATGTCTACTAAAATCCAAATAAGCTCAAGCCATGATATCAAGAGATGATTAAACGCTTCAATACAAAAAAGTAATACTCCCTCTGTGACATACAAAGAAATATGTTCCAAAATGGTACAATTTTTTGAATTTAGTAAGGTACAGCTATTAAAGATCACCAAATATAGATAAATCCTTTCAATTGTATTTCATGGTATAACAAAGCTAACCAAATCACCTTAGTTTGGGTCTTTGAACACCTTTATTAAAATATACAAATATGATCAAAATTATCTCTCCCTGTTCAAATTAGTGCGTAGTATCCTTTTTTTGGTACAAAAACAAGTGTGGAAAGTGAACTCTTGTGGGTGATGGATGGAGTAAATAATTTCATTTTCCAATAAGAATTTAATGAATTATCAAACCAATGAAATGAATTTTTGAATTAAAAAAAGTCTCACCTCTTCAAACTCAACGTAGCATGCTCTTGGAGTCAGTAATCCAGGTTGATTTATACGCAATGATTTTCCTAAAATCTGTCCAACTCATATAGATCAACACTCTACATAACAAGAAACAAATCGTAGGTTCAACGCATGAGCACACACATATCCATACACGTACCGAAGCAGACGAGGCGCTAGAAGCAACTTTACGCCGTATAACGCCTAACATGGCGGCGTAGATCTCTTATCACTGCTCAATCGATAGAAAAAGTGAACAAATCAGGAACCCTTCATAAACTCAAAATACGTGAATATTGTTTGCGAATAGTGACAAAGGCTTCGGAAATGAAATACGTATCGACATGAATAAAACAGATCTGGGAGAAAGTTCAGGGAGGAAGCTTTAACCTGATTGCTCTACAATGGAGAAGATCAGACTCTGAGGATCGGGGAGAAGACCCGTCGAAGGTTAGAGCGTAATGAAGAAGTCGCAGAAGAATTTTCGATTCTGTCCTTATTTATTACGGAGTATTCCTTTTTCCACTGTCCCCTTTTATTCTATTTTTGGTGCATATCATTTTTGTAAATTTTTTTACATTAATTTTTTATAATTTTTTTATTTAAAAAAATAATACTTATTTAAGTAGTAAAGAAATATTTATTTTACTCATATGTAAGTCTATAATGGACCTTAAGTTCATTTAAGAGTTTGTCTTCAAAATATTCTCTACTCCAAAACTTCTACATAAAAATGTACCTCAAAAATCTATATTTACATTTTGATAATTCATATTAATGCAAAACATTATTTCGTTCAAAAATTTCACATTGACATATTGTGATAATGTAAAGCATCAATCTCTCACTTACAATTAGACCTGTGCAAATAAGGATCCGGACCGGATCCGGGCCGGGCTTAATATAAATTATTAATCCATTTACATGGGCGGGCCTGGCCCCGACCCGTATTTGATGGGCTAAATTCTTTACCCATACCCACCCATCTTTGCGGGCCAGACTGCCCACCGGGCCGCCCGGCCCGGATAAAACATCAAGAAATTTTATTTTGTACAAAAAATTTAAAAAAAACATTGAACTTTTTTTAATGTTTAAAATAAAATAACCAGTTACCACGCTTATATAAAAAGCATAATAGAGATATTGTTGTATAACTAATAAACTCATCATACTGATTCATTAAAAGATTATTGATTTTTGTTTAAAAGAGGTGAGTGAATTAAACTATTATACATGATTTATAGAAAATTTTAAAATTTGTATTGGCTAAGTAATTAATAATAAAGTAAATATATTTGATGAATATGGGCGGGCTAGTTGGCCCAGATGGGCTAAAATTAACTTCCAGATCTGCTCATATACAATTCGGGCTTGGGTCGGCTCGCCCATTTGGGTATTAAGGGTTGTCCATATCCGCCATTTTTAAAGAGCGGACCGAACGGGCCGACCCTTGTTTGCACAGGTCTACTTACATTAATATAAAATGTAAATACAAACCTCTGTAGTAAAATCTTTAGGGTACAAATTGATTTATTCTATTCCTTACTATCTCCCTAATAATCACTTTAAAATAGACCATTTTAGGTGTAGACCACTACTATACATCATTCTGTACTCATTTTTGTATCAATATTTTGATAGTTCACACTAAAATAAAATATCAATTTAAAATTGTATCATCTCACTGACATTTTATGCAAGTATGAGTCATTAAAATATTGGTGCAACATCGTGTTGTATAAATAACACAATTGATAAAAATAGTCTGAATTTGCAAATTGGTGCTTCGTGTGCTGCCGGCACTCTAGAACCAACTTGTTTCCCTCAATGTGTGCTCTACGAGCTTTTATTTTGTACTCCGTATATTACTAATTTTTAAGACGTGAATTACTTTTTGACAATTCTCACACTATAACTTATTGATTCTTGACTTAGTACATTACTAGTGCTACTAAAATCTTTTTATTTTCTACTAAAACCTCTTTATTCTCGACTTAATAAATTACTAGTGTTACTAAGATCTCTTTGTGACCTTACTTGAATATTATCTCTTGTATAGGGTTGCATTTCTTAGTAAAAACATTACTCCAAGTGTTCCTAGTTATTATTTCTATTTAAATCACGATGTGGTATTGTTTTAATTTCAATTATTTAAATATTTGCATAAAACTAAAAAAATAATTTATATATTTTAAAAGTATATTTAAAAATATGTTGATCAAGAGATACCTTGCTTAATTTATTATATATATATATATATATATATATATATATATATATATATATATATATATATATATATTATATACATACATACATACATACATACATACATACATACATACATACATACATACATACATACATATATACATACATACATATATATATATATATATATATATATATATATATATATATATATATATATATCAAGAGATGTCTTGATTATTTTATTTTAACAAATGATTATAAAATGTAGATGATGAAAGAATATATGAGTTGGCTATGTGACCTTTTTTAAGGAAATAAAACTTTCATTAATTGAAAATGTTAGAAATAAAGTTTCGAGGGGTGTCAACCTTCAAACAGGATTGCACCTCAGCGCGTCTAGCTAAAATATGAGTCATTCTATTAGCAGCATGAAGAAAAAATTTGACGAAAATAAAATCAAAAGAAACCATAATAGCAATACAATCCTCAATAATAGCACCAAAGTAATAGGAAACTTTATCTTTAATGCCTTGATGAATAGCATGGAGGACAATAGAGCAACTCTGGAAGAAAGTCACCTCCCACATGCCCCTTTCTTTAATCCAAGAAAGAGTTTCCTTACATGACACTGCTTCTACCAATGTTGGATCCGGAACACATTTACCGATCGATCCATCAATTGCCACCTTGAAAATGTCATCCCCTGTAACACCTCAACACGCGTAGCCCGAACACGCAGACCACCGAATTCGGTTTGTCACTAAAATTAGCATCCAAACATAATAATTTTCAAAACACTTTAGATCATTTAATTCAAAAACAATAATGATAAATCCATCAAAGTTAAATCAAAGCAATGTGGAGGCTTTAAGTACTTAATCCAAACACAACTTCGGGTCCTTCACCCGAAAACATAATTAACTCAAACTTAGATATTAAACTAAATATTCTCCTTCATCCATCATTCATCCATCTCCTCATCCTCGTTGCCCTCCAGGATTATTTCATTATTCGTCATTCTTGTTACCTAAGTGTAGCAAAGAGGAAAAAAAGGCTACACGGCGAGCATTGAAGCTAAGTGAGAAATATTTAACATTTTGACTATGCATATAGATGAACTCACTAGCTCATAATTTCATACAATATCATGCACACAAGTGCGACATTAACAACATCACATAACAATCATTAAAGGAATTCACAAATCATTACCCCTTAATTCATCTTTATTTATGGCTCATAACATAAATACTAGGCTATGACCACACATCCTTATTCACAACCTTATCTTCGGACTTAGAGTCACTACATACGGCCATGACTCAAGTCTACTTTATTTAGCATATTACTCCCTCCGTCATTCCAAGATCTTCTCGTTTTGACTTTTTGTGGTTTTTAAGGAGAGTTGAAAAAAGGTAAAAGTTTACCAAAATACCCTTAATGAAAATGGGTGGAGTGTACGTAGTATTAAATAAGGTGGAAAAGGTGTAATAAATAAAGTAAGTGAGGGTAGTTGTGGTATTTTAAATGTTAAAAAAGGTAATGAGAATATGTATGTGGGACAAATAAAAAGTGCTAATGGGAAGATCTATGGGGGACGCAGGGAGTATAATACAACATGACTTTACCAACGACGAAGGAGTTCTACCCTGAGTGGTGGTACCCCTATTCCCTTCGGAACGACAATTTGTGGATCCTGTACGTATGTTTTAACCCACGGCCATCAAATATCAGATCCACAAGGCTGATTCTACCTATTGATATTTACACTTACAATCTTACTAAAGCAGTCCTAGTATTCTAGCTTCCAGATAGCATAATCATTTATTTACAACATCTCTACAACTCAGACTTATTCCAATGATAATCTCAATTCATTATTTACTTTAAAAATACACAATATGATTATATTTAATCGTAACAAGGAAGCTACAATAATCATGTTAATCAATCATATAACTCAATTAGCGGCCTAGTGTTGGGTGTAAACGCCTTACACTTACCGTCATGCAGCACATAAGGTCTCGGACTCAATCCAAGTTTCGAATTAGAACAAACAAACAAATAACATGCAGCTGGGGGTTTAACACAGTACATGTTACGGTACCTTGGTAGTGCCAGTCCGATGCCCCCGATTGTCTACGTATAGAGTCCGACAGAGAAAATTTGCTTGTGGCGGTAGATGGGTACCGTTAGGTGGTACCTAGCTACCGTCTTATCTTCGGTAGTATTGGGATCCTACGTCTGAGGTGGTAGCCAGCTACCGTGTGGACGATACCGTGTTACCGTCTGATGTCAGAAAAATTTGCAGCACAGAGCATGGTCCAATTCTTTAATCCATTCATTGTTTACAATGTTTGTAGAGTTTATTAACACTCAAATTAGAATAAGAAAACGTACCTGGGCTCACTCGATAAATTGATTTCAATAACATCATATATTAAAAAATCCCAATTCATATTATAATCAGTTAAATCAAATAACCAATCGTACAAGATTACGAACGTGAATTTCAAACTTATACGAGTAATTTAGCGTTAGATATCCACGTACTGTTATTTAGACGAATAAAACAAATCAAGAATTGAATCAACAAAGAGGGAAAAGAGTGGCGACTGCACTGTTCAAACCGACCAGGGCTCTCCAAATCTTGCGATCAACTTATTCTTTTTCTTTCTCAAAAATAATACTCGGTGATGTATTTATATTATGGAAGTGGAATGGGGTTTTTGGTTTTCCATTTCCTCACACGGGTAGGTTAGGATTTATACATATTATTTTATATTATAAAATCTTTATATTTATTTGTTGAAATGTAACATCTATTTTTACTCATCACATTTTACACGTAAATCCAAACTCAACAAACTCACCATTTTACGAGATCTACTCGAAAAACATAATTATTATTACTCATATTGTTGTTCTTATTATTATTATTATTATTATTATTATTATTATTATTATTATTATTATTATTATTATTATTATATCAACTACAAACCATTATTACTAGTAATTACTTACCTTGTAGGAATGATGCATGAAACCATTATTAGGACTTAAAAATTATATTTTTCATATTTTAAAAGAGTTGTTTTAAAATACTTGTTTATATAAAAACACTTATTTATAAAAGAATTATTCAAAACTTAATTTTTGAAACCATAAATACTTTTATACTTAACAACTAACAAGGCTTATTTTTAAACTTAAAAATATTTAATACTAACTCCCTCCTAGAGTATTTGTTCAGTTTTGACTTTTTTCAGTCAATCATTTTCAATCTTTGACCTATAATTAACTAAAATATATATTGTATATTAACTACATAAATTAATATTCTAAAAATATTTTATATAATAAATCTAATAAAAAAAATTTGTTCAAATATCTAATTTCATTTTTATTCAATTTGGGGTCAAATTTGCCAATTTTGGCAAAAAAGTCAAAATTGGACAAAGAATCCAAGACGAAGGGAATATACACAGGGGTTAATTTAGGACAAAATTGGGCAAGAATTAAATCACATAAATACCTATGTCACTGTGTGGGTAATCACAAAGTGATACTACCCTGTTTGACTCAGAGCGCAAGACCCAAATGAATACGGTGCAACATATATACGAAAAAAAATTTGGGATTCAATTAGTAGAGTTGAAGGAAATATTAGCATTTAAGATTTTATGTGATGTGTAATTTGTTACATGAAATATATTACAATCTAATATGCATGAAGAATGTAATAGTTTTGTACAATAACATCCTTATTTTCTAATATTTGATTATTTTAATGTTGAGGCTTCGTTCCGTTCAACTTGTTTTTCTGATCTAATGTGATTTTTGTAGATCTGGTCTGATCTTATTAGAACTAATCTGGTCTGGTCTGATCTAATTGTATCTGATTTGATCTTATTGGATTTGATTGAATCTGATCTAATTAATTATGATTTGATTTAAAATTCAAATCAATAATTTCATCTAGCTTTATAATAATTTTTACAGATTGTAATGATAATTCATATTATAATATAATCAATATTTTATATTTTATGATCATTTTTTAATGAAATTAAATTAGTTAATTCATATATTAGAATAATCATTCATATTATAATGTAATTATATAATGTAATAATATTTTTTCATTAATATTTTATAATGTAATAAGTTTAGAAACTAAAATTAAAGGTAGCAATAAAAATGTATTTTAAAAGTAAAATTAGATTGACATTGTCAATGTATTTTTTAAAAAAATTTCCTACGTCTAATAATTAAGGATTGCTTTCTCAGTTTTCTATTTAACTTGTTTCTAAAGTTTATTCTTTTTCATTTTTAAGAAACAAATTGTGCTTTATATCATTTTATTTTTCTCTACATAAATTATAATCGCACAAAAGTTTCATTTTCTTTCTTCTTATATTTTTTCAAGAGAAATTAAATTTATTTTTTAAAAGAATCGTATCAAGTGAAACAAGCAAAAAGTATGAAATTAAAAAAGTATGGAGCAATAACAATAATGATAATGATGATAATAATAAAAATAATTCCTAATAATAATAATAATTATAATTCATGATTGGATCTAATCTGATCTGGTCTGATCTGATCTGATCGGATTGGATCTGATCTGATTTGATCTAATTTTAATAAGAATAAGAAAAAAGCATAAAAAATAGGTTGAAAGGAACGGGCCTGAGTAATAATGTATTCTCTTCACTATATTGAAAAGATATTAAATATTTCAAAGAAAATGTTAAAATATATCAATGATTAGTTATTGTCAATGATTTTTTCTTATTTTGATTTTTCTATGTATATATAAATTTTAATAATTTAAAATTATTTAATATATTGTAATGATTATAAGTTTAAATTAAATCAGACTAGAACTTCAAAAATTCAAATCTAATCTAATCTCTTGTAATGATTATAAATTAAATTTAAATTTGACCATATCAGATCAGATCTAATCAAATCTAATTAGACTAGTATTTTAAGTCGTGCGATGCACGGGATCGAACGAAATTTTTGTCGATTTCGATTTTTTTTAAATGTAATATATTTTCTGGAATCAAGTCAATATATTTTTAACGCGATTTTTAATGAATGGACAACAACGACAAAGTAGAATAAATAACATTTGAGGAATTGAAAGCTGACTCGATTTTTTTAATTCTAAACTTTTTGAAAGACTATAAGGTACACAACATTTTTGGTATGGTTATAAGGGTTTCCATTGTTATCTAAAACTAATATTTTTAATAATGTCTTTACCTTCACTCGTGAAAAAGTAACATAATGAGTAAATACTGAATTGGGGAAAAATAATACAGCAAAAGACAATGTTTGACCTTGACTTTTGTTAATAGTCATAACAAAATATAAGACTATTGAGAATTGTCTTCTCTGGAATTTCAGTAGTAATCCTCAAACAGATGGTATCAAATTCACTCGGGGTATGTAAATCTTTTTTCCAACTGATTTCCCGAAACCTAAATTGCAGTGATAATGTTCTTTTTCAGCTTCTTAATGATTAATCTTCTACCATTATACAATACAAATTTTTAGTCAATGTTCTTCAATGCCATAATCGGTATCCCATTTTTTAAAAACTATTTTGCGGTTTATGATCCTTGAACATTTGATTTTATTAAAAAACTGAAGTGTTATCCAATCGTCTTCAACATCTACATTTAAATCGGCTTTGCATGAAGAATCAAAGCTTAAGTACTCCTTTTCAACTCCTAAAATAAGGGATAAGAAAAATTCATTTACCATTCAACAAACTCGAGCGTGGATGCTAATAGTGCATTATCCTTAAAAAAGAATAATTCCTCATCTTTCTAATATGTTCGGATAAGTGAATTCCACTATACTCTTGAGGGGATAACTTGTGTCAAGAATCAAGAATTCAGGCAGGATTTCAATGTCAGCAGTTTCATCAATCACTTGTCTAACTTTTCCATCTTCGACTTTGATTATTCAATCAAAAAAGCTCGTGTGTCCCTATCTGTGCAAGAGAGTGTAGATTAGTGCAATCTCATATCATTGGTCAACGTATAAATTTTACAATACAACCACATTTGTGAGGAATTGGTGGTAGCACCTACAATTTCCTCTCTCAAAGCAATGAGTAAAACTGGAAGAATTTGGAATAAATCACCTTTGAGTACAACTATTTTCCATCTGAATGGTTCATTTGTGAAGTTATTATTAGAGAACCTTATTACATTTCTCATTGTGCAATCCAATGGCTCATAAGAAAATATATTTATCGTAGATGACAAATCCCGTGTGGTTATACTTACTTGTTGGGTCAGGTCTGCTTTCGGGCTCTCTTGTTTCATAGCACATAATGAGCGCTCAATTGGCACCGAAGGGATTAAAAATCTTGAGTCTCCTTCCCGTAGGAAAAAGAAATGCTACAATGTAGTTGGATGCAACATTCAAGACAACCTTACCATTTGACCTCAGAGAAGTAGACAATGATTTATAGAGAAATATTTTTCCAGTTCCACCGTAATCATGCTCTAAAAAAACTTCCTCTTTCAGCTATCACGACTTCCGCTATTTCATTAGATATATTCTACTGATCTTCATTCATCGTAGATAAATATCCTTTATGATCAAATGACAATTTTTCTTTGTCATAGTTCAACTCCTCTATCGATAAATTATTTTTATATCTATTAAGTATATTGTCATCTCCAAATGTGATGCCATTGAATTCCTTTAAAGATCGTCCATTCCAATTAAGAAAATTTTCAATCTCAATTAGACTTAAATTCTTTAGGTCTTTTCGGGAGATTATAAGTTTTGCAAAAACAAATATTTGTTTCTATGTAGTGCTTATTTAAAGAGTTTTGTTTTCATAAAATGTATTTCACATGGATTAATACATTAAAAAACTATCTTTACATTCAAGTACCTTAATTCCACAATATTCTCATTCGATCAAATAAAATTCCATCCACCAGGAGTTTCTATAATTTTTTCAAAGCAATTTATGGGTGGTACCTGGACGAACAAGAAGATTCCCAAATCCTAACTTAGCAAACTCTTTTATACCTTCAATATTTTCTTTATCATTGGTTAATAACCACAATGCTTCACATGCTTCCCCGAATGTGTTATGTAGAATATTGTTAATTCTCCTCAAACTCTTATAACTTGTACATCCTCGCTAGACAATTAATAGTATTCTCAAGTAGTATAACTCTCTAGTTTCTTTAATCACATATTGTAGTCTGCCTATTGATGGTCTTTGTTGCATCGGAACCATTACCGTACTTTGTGGTTGTACACAAACAGATCTGAAATTCTTCGCATACATCACATTTGATCTCGCATTATATTGTGTATTGGAAATCATCAAAGCTTCAAACATTGAAGCTTTGTCAATCTCTTATACACTTGAAAGCACGATGAGTTGTGTAATTATTCCTAGATTGCACCACTATATAGATTTTTTTGGAAAACAATTACTGGAAAAATGAAATATTTAATTTAGAATAATAAAAATATTATTTGTGACATCACAGAGTACATTCTTTCTCGAATGTGTTTGATGATGTGAGGTTATAGCCGATAACAACCCCTCTCCTTCTGTATATGTAATAACCATCATAAAATAAATATTGCAAATATTTTTATCTAAAAACTTTAAACATAAAAAAGCTCTATTATCCACTAGTATTTGTTACATTGTTGTTGACGGCGAGATGAATAAATAAGTAAAAATATTACTAATTTATATTATTTTGACATATATGTCAAAATATGTATGTTTTTTATTTTCAAGAATTTTAGTTAATAGTAATTACACTTATAACAATTAATAATATATCATAAATAATTTGATTAAGAAAACCAATTAATAATTAATTTCTTACACATAAATACTCACATACTAAGTCTTCATCATTTTATAAATTATTAATTGAAAATGGTAACTTTGTGGCACACATCTATGCAAAATTAGTAATAAAAAGTAATAATTTAAAAATGGAAAATACTAATTTTAAAATGGAACATACTTGTTATTTAACATAATTTTTTTAATATATACGAAATAAAATTATTACATTATTAAATAAACATATACATAAAAATCCCTTTTCTTTTATATATTTATTTCTCTTTTTTGGAAGTTGGAAAATCTCTCCAATCAGCGTTAATTCAAAGTAAAAATAAATATTCACATGTAATTTCTTTTAGCCATACCAATCTATCTGTTCTTAGAATAAATTTATTTGTTTTGATTATTGTTTTTGAATATGAGTTCTTTTTGAAATTTCAAAATATATTATTTAATTTAAATATTTTCCAACAATGAGTTAAGGTAGAAAATTTTTTAAATGCGATATTGTTAAGAAATTTGTGTGTAACAAATATGAAATTTAATTTTCGTAGAATAAGTTTTTTTGTTAACTAATTGTTTAAATATAACTTGATGACATGACGTACTGACATGTCAAAAAATTACCCAATAAGCGCGCCACATGTCACAATTCTTGAAGTCTAACTCTCAAATTTTATATATAAAGATTCAATCAGACTAGAACTTCAAAAATTCAAATCAAATTCAATGAGACCAGACCTACGGAATAAAGCATGAGAGGGTAGCAAAAGATGAAGCCTGCACTTGGTATTTACAGTCTTTACAGAGGCTCTATGCTTAACATAATTACCTCCTTACGCAGTTATCAGGAATCGAACTCAAGTATTACTTTTAGCACCCATTATCTTACTAACTGCGCAAGACCCACGGGTAGTTGAATCTCAATGAAAGCACCAATGTTGGGCTATGGAACCCGGGGGCCTAGGGGACTAGGCGAAGAGTATCGAACGAGAGTCGAGAATGCTCAAGTTAGGAATTAACTAGGATTGCAAATATTAGTGTCCAAGAGAATGTGTCTATACCCCCTCTTCGAAGAGGGGCTAATATACAGATTACAAACAGGCCTTCTCGATCGTTGGTCCAAAATCCAACGGGTCGGGCCCACAAAGATCTGGCCGTCCATTCGGCAACGCTAACCATATGATTATTCCTAGGGTGGCTATACAAGTTAGGTTACATATAGGGTGGCTACAACCAATCTGACGGAGGCGTGGCAGGGGTCCAATCGTGGGTCCCCTGATTTGACCGAGCCACGGTCCCGGTCTAGCAGCATCTCAAGTCGAGGCCGAGCACACGCGATCTGGTCTCTGGAGACTTTTCGACGAGAAGCCGGGCGATTGTGATCAGAGGCTGAGCGCGTGCTCCCGAGGCCGAGCGTGGGTAAGTCCCAATGCGGCAGCTCCTCTGAGAGTTTGCTTTCTTTCAATTCCGCCTAGCCGAGTAGGCCAGGTTTGAATTGGGCCATGTTGGGCTGCCATTCCTGTTAGGCTGAATACCCCCTTCCGAGATATCCATTGTATAAATATTTTATAAGAATCCGGTTAAGGTATCTTCCTAGAAAAAATGTTAGAGGCAACTCATTTTTACCCCAATTTTGATATCTCACTGACATTTAGCAACATTGACACTATTTGGGGTGTATGAGAGTAGTGTCCAAATCGGTTAAAAAATTACAATAACCCGAGCTTTCTATTTTGTTTTTTCGTGCAAAATTTATTTTTTTAAAAAAAGATTTTATTTACAAATCGGTATAAAAATAAAAAACTTACATATTGTATTTAAAAATACATAAAAAATTCTACAAAATAAGTGATGACAAAATATTTTATTTTATCAAATGACTAATAAAAACACACACAAATGAAAGTTACTCCGTATAAAACACTCTTGAATAGTAAATAGGAAGGACTTTAGTAAACGAGGGAATATATAATTTCAGCTACTTTGGAATTCAATACATCCCACTTCCCAGTGTACCGTGGTTCCCTTGCAAGGCTTCTTCAACTAGGCAAACCTCCCCGATTATAATGTAAAAAAAATTCAATTAATTTGGAACATTTTCCAAAGTGTACCTTGCCTCAATTCCAGGCAAGCATTACCACAGGCATTTGGTAACGCCGCCGTAATTGTACATTTCTGCCAGGCTCCATTGGCGGTAACTCCACCAATGGCGGTCCATCAAGTACCGGTCAACTAAAGGCACTAAAGACCGCTCCACGAATAGTAGGATGAAGAAAAACACAATCTTTTCAATGCAGTACTAGATAGATAATACAGAGTACTAGTTTTGCAGTCGCCTTTGAATTCTTAAGTTCATAACATTGGAACGCGATACCCAAGAAATTACGAATTTACAAATTTTTCTGAGATTAATGTACAAGTCTGCAGTTCTTGAACTGCAGAGCAGATTTAGGAGGAGCCAAAGGTGTTCTCCCCACTGTAAGTCATGTAGAGGAAGCCATCCTCATCCTTGTTTTCCTCATAAATTGCAGACATCATAGCAGCTGCAAGTCAAACAAGACTTTTATAACTCCGGGAAGGAATACTCAAACACAAAGTAAGCTGAAAAATTGTGCTAACCAGTTGGGGGAAGGATGTTCTTCACAAAGATAAAAATTGCTTTCTCAGCGCTTAGCTTTATCCTCTTTCGGACAACATACACAAATTGCCCAACAGTAAGATCAGCAGGAACTAGATACCTGCAAAACGTAATAATAATCGTTTAATGATGATGTTAGAGGGTTGTTTCACACTTTCACAGAGAACGAGGACAAACTGGAAAAAACCCTACTAAGTAGTGGGGGTTTAAGCGAACCCTTAGAGTCAAGAATAACTCCGTATATAATGCCCACACTCTCTCACACGATAAACTATAGAAAACCAAAACCATGGGAAGGCCTTATGAAAATAAGAGCTCACTTCTTCTTGTCAATGTCAGGAATGTCACTCCTTTCAGCCTTCTCCACAATGACCTGTAAAGAAAATAGTGAAAAGGTTGTTGATATGGAGTGAAGAACAAATCAAACAGAAGAATATACAAATAAAATGCATCGGTAAGACATGAAAATGGAAACTTCATTACGGGAATTCTATCCGGATACTTCTCTCTGATGCGAGAGGCTTCTGCCTGCCGCCTCTCTGCATAATGGAAATCAAAAGCAAAGCATAAATACATGCCAAACTATGTAATCAAGATAAACTATGACGTAAAATAGATCAATCTCTTAGGTAATCCACAATTTGAAAGTGGTCATGCTTCCGCATAAAATCAGTAGTCTGTACTCAATAAGTAACACTAATTATACTAAGAGATCATGCTTCCGCATAGCAACTAGCATAGAAACTGATCAAGTTTCAGGAATCAGGATAGCCCATGGGATAATCATCATGTACCAAAAGCTAATCAACCGGAATATAATAGGGGGGGGGGGACTGAAAACTTGAATTCAATCAATCATCAAACGCTAAAAATCGGGAGAATAAAAATCATGGAACAAAATCCAGCAAACAGATACGGAGTAAATAAATTCCAACTTGTTTAACAAACAGATATACCGAATCCAAAGCAAATGAAGTCAAATCTCCAATCGAACGGAAAAATTAAAATTAATACGCCAGACTAGCACAAATCCGGAGGATAGAATAAGAGATACCGAGGGGGTGTTCCAACTTGAAGGAGCTCTTGGCCATGGCGATAGATGGAAATTTTCGTAGCTGCGAAGATCGTAAAAGGATTAGGGTTCTAAAAAAAATCGGGGAATAATAATTGGACTTTGATTTCAAGATGAAATCTAACAAGAAGGGATTACAAAACCAGGAGAGAGACGCTACGAAAATCTATGGATGAGTAAAGAGGTGATCACACGCTTCTTGTCCAGAAAGGCCGATTCGCTCAATTTATCCTTTTCTTTCTTCTTTTTGAGTAAAAATTAATGACATATTCATGTTTCATATACATACACATTAATGCATCACTAAATACGTAGCACGAAATATTGTAAATGTAATAAAATATTCTTATTAACT
Source organism: Cuscuta australis (assembly GCA_003260385.1). Taxonomy (NCBI): domain Eukaryota; kingdom Viridiplantae; phylum Streptophyta; class Magnoliopsida; order Solanales; family Convolvulaceae; genus Cuscuta; species Cuscuta australis. Next base: position 5,492,464 of record NQVE01000215.1, on the reverse strand, counting down.
TTAATTAGTAATACTCTATTTTTTAATCCTCTCAAATTAAATTGATTGTTTACTATTCGCAATGTCAAACTCATTCACTTGTTTTGCTCTACTTCCGTCACTCGTTTGATGAAAAATGTAGTTATGTCACATCTTATTTCGCAAAGCTTTTGACATACTTGTAGTTTTTTATTATGTAAATTTTATTTATTTTTAATTTTTCTCCAATTCTAAAATAAAATGTATTAAAAATAATTTTAATTAAAAATCGTAAATCGAAACAAGTGATTTTTTAAACAAAACTTATTGTAAGTTTAAATTATTGTATCTTGTTTTGTCCCTTTTAAATTCAACTAGTTTGTGATTTTTTTGGTTTTTTCATGCTATAAAAAAGTTTAAGCAAAAATTTTAAAACCAAAAAAATGGTTTGAAAACGATAAAAAGCATACCAAAAACAATAAAAGGATTTCAACGGAAAAAATAAAAAATATTAAAAAAAATAAAATAGGACAAGAAAATCGGAGAAATGTTAAATAAATAAAAAATGATTATATTAAAAGATACAGAAAAAACGAAATCAAAAATCAATTTTGAAATTTTTTTATTTTAAAAGATATGATTTATTTTGAATAGAAATATGTAATTATTAAATAAAAAATAAAAGAGTAATCATTGCAGTAAAAAGAAGACGCTACGGCCGTGAAGTGTGTAAGATGGTGAGTTCTTCAGTTTTGATGTAGCGCTAAGTAGCGGATGATTTGGAGTGACCAATGGTGGAGCACCAAGTGGGTGCTGATTGTCTAATATGTATACTTGTGTATGAAATTTACATGTTCCATATATTGAAAATGTAGCATGGTGACTTTAGTACATATGTCACTTATATATTCACATTTTTAAAAAATAAAATTTATAAATATATTTTATAAAAAATAAACGAGCCTGCGTGAAACACAAGGTAAAAACTAGTTTAAAGTATTGGTTGTGTGCAAATATATGACCACCTTGTTTTTATTATAAATTATGCAATGGCCATTATTATGAAAGGTAACCATGATTGGGAGGACAGCAGAAATACAAAAAATTAAACTTCCAATAATGAGTACTAGCTCAAGAACACGTACTAAAATTATAGCTAGAGATAGAAACTTATATCTTCTCCGATAAGCGGTAAAAACGTTGAATCGAGGGAAGGCGTTGAATGAGCAAACGTAGCCGTTCAAGCGTCCGGCCTCCAACTTTGACACACGAACAATAATATTAATCTTGTATATTAAATAGTAGAAAATATATCAATAATATTTTAAATAAAAATTTATAACAATTTTCAACATCCAAAATTAAATTTGGAACTCAAAGTAATAATCATCTACGCCCTCTTGCACAAATAGGGGCACACAAGATTTTTCTGATTGAAAAATCAAAGTAAAAATGGAAAGGTTGGACAAGTGATTGATGGAACTGCTGACGTTGACAAAAGTTATCTCTTCAAGAGTATAGTGGACTTAACTTATCTCAACCTATTAGAGAATATGAAAAATTCTTTTTTTTCGAAAATTATACAATATTGGCACCCACGCTGGATGTTGTTAAATGGTAAACGAATTTGTCATATCCTTTATTTTAGGAGGTGACAATGAATACTTAATTTCTGATTCTTCATGCTAAGAAGATTCAGATGTAGGTGTTGAAAACGATTGGATAATAGTTGTGTTTTTTTTAAAGAATTAAATATTCGAGGATCCCAAACCACAAAATACTTTTAAAAAGGGATACAAATTATGTCATTGAGAACATTAACCAAACATCTGAAATGTGTCATGGTAGAAAATTAATCATTTAAGAGCTGTGAAGGAACATTATCAGTGGAATTGTGATTTTGGGAAATCAAGTCGGGAAAAAGGTTTACATACCCCAAATAAATTTGGTATCGTCTAATTAAGGACAACTCCTGAAGTTTTAGAGAAGGCAATTCTCAAGAATCTTATGTTTTGCTATTACTATTAACAAAAGTCAAGGTCAAATATTGTCTTTTGTTGCATTATTTTTAACTAATTCAGTATTTACTCATAGTCAGCTTTATGTTACTGTTTCACGAGTAAAGACAAAGACATGATAAAAATATTAGTTCTAGATGATAATGGAAACTCTTATAACCATACCAAAAATGTTTTGTCTTTGAGAAAGATTTGAAACTAAAAAGATTTTTTCGAGTACACTTTCAATTCTTTAAATATTATTTATTTTTTGGCATTGTTGTTCATTGATTAAAAATCGTGTTAGAAATATATTTACTTGATTCCAAAAAATATTTTTACATTGAAAAAAATTAGAATCGATAAAAATTTCATTCGACCTCGTGCATCGCACGGGTAAAAGTAGTATAAAATTGAGCGGCTTAAATGTGGTAACGACATGTGTCACGCCACACGTGTACATTTGTAACACGTGTCATGCCACATGTGTATCACATGCCACGTGCGTGGAATGCCATGCGTGCGTATTAATTTTTATACTACGTATTAAATAATCACCATTTTTATTATACTTTATAATAAATCCCTTCAATTTATAAACTTTCACTTTCTAACTTTAATAATAATTTTTGTATTATATTTTCATCATTTTAATATATTTTAAAGTTCGAAAACTAATTACATTAATTTAAAAATGTTAAATAAGTTATTTTTTCTGATCCACAATTTATATTTCTATTACTTCTAAAAAGCAATTTTGATAATTTATCACATATGCATCTTTTTTTGAGTGCTATTGACTCGATTACATAAGCATCTTTATTAACGATATGATATATATTTTAAAACTTTAGATTTATTTTATTATACACCCTCTATCCTAAAACTGACTTCTCAATTTACGAGATTTGACCGAAGTTATTTTAAATTCAATTTGTTTGATTAAGTGTAAAATTTTAAAATAAAACTTTTATATTTAAAACTGCATCACAAGTTTAAAAACATATAGATGACATGACTATATTAATTTATCAAATGAGTAATAAAAATAAAAAGTAGAATGCTTACGAGCCCGTGCGAAGCACGGGGATAATTTATAAAGTTGAGCGGATTAATTGTTGTTACGACATGTGTCATGCCATGTCATTAATTTATTGCCACATCATTCCATCTTTTGCCACTTCATTTTTTAAGAGAATGAAGAAAATGAAAAGTCATATCCACATAATACTTGAGCTTTAGTTCATTTTGTTTTAACTAAATATACAAGCAACATTTAAAATTTTTAAAATTTTATAAACATATTTTCTATATCCTTCACATTTTGATTTTAAATACGGAGTTACCATTATTTTATTATTTGTTTTATAAAATCCTTCATTTTCTAACTAAATAGTTATTCTTCATCTCAAGTCATTCGCCTGACCATGCATTTCCTCAGTCATCTTATAAGTGGGCTCAATAAGACATTAATTTCTCCTATATATGAGTGACAAATTCTATGTACATAATTTACGTCTTCGAATACGCGTAGTGGCATACCCAACACAAAGCTTGTATACCATCCTTATTTTATACGGCTTAGAACAATGAATCAAAGTATGCAGGTTCACGTATTCGAAGAACGTAATACTTCATAAAGTGTAATTTCATATTGACCATAGGTCCGACCATGTATTTTGGTGCCAACTTAATAGACATCGGAAAATAATGACTATGGCTGCCAACTTGGACTTCAACAAGCGACGACAATTGTGGGCTACGGTTGCGGTAGGCGGCAACTCCAAAGAACAAAGGATAAATTAGCAGCGACCTCTAGCATTAAATATGGAGAGAAGGATATAAGGCATAGATGAAATTACACTTCAATCTATCAATTTAACACCAACACTACAGAAGATTAAAGAAAAAGAATATCCGTGAAAAGGCACTAATAAACGAAGGTCCACAAATATAATATTTAGTAATAGGGGAATAAATATAGAATTCTCTAGTTTAAAAATACGGAGTACGAATTAATAAAGTTTATAAATTAATCAAATTGTATGGATCATGTGTAAATAATCAATAGGATGAAGGTGTTTGAATACAGGAAATTACTTACGGGTGACGCGAGTTTTGTCGAAATAACTCTCAGGTCCTTCTACTTTCAAGAAGACAACAGAGGTCCTTACATTTTGTTGTAATGACCGAGAGGGGACATTTCATCCCATACTTCATCCATAAGCGTTAAAAAATGCATTTTTTCCTATTTTGTCATTAACATTTTATGATAATAATTTTTAGGTCCCTCACTTAGTCTCTTTGTTTAATTTCCTTTTTTTGTCTCTTTTTTTCACTTTATTTCCTTTTTCATAAATATTTTAAAAAAAAATTCTTCTAGAAAATAGTTTCAATAATTTAAATTTTGCATGATATAAAAATAAATGAGATAAGGACCTTATCAAAAAAAATAGATCTCTTTTTTAATATTCCATACAAAGTATTAAAAAAAAGAAGAGGAGTTTCTAAGGAATTTGTTTTGTCATTTTTCAATTTTTTAGTTTTACTCGGTTTTTTTCTTTTTTAGAAAGTTTTTTTATTTCATTTATTTTTATATCATACAAACAATTTTGAATTTTCATACAATTTTATAGAAGAAATTCTAAAAAAAACACTTTATAAAAAAAACTAACAAAAAAGAAAACCAAAGAAATAAAAAAGGAGCGAACTAAGTGTTATTACCATAAAATATTAAGAAAAAAATAAGAAAAAATACATTTATTAACATTTATGAATGAAATATTGGATGGAATGTCACCTCTCAGTCATTACAATAAAATGGAAGGACCTACATTGTCTTCTTGAAAATAGAGGGACCTGGGAGTTATTTCGACAAAACTCGCGTCACCTGTTAATAGTTTTCTGGTTTGAATATACTGACAAAACTTTTCCTGGGCCACCACCATAAGTTTGAGTATTTAGTTGAGTTGATTTTTTGACATAATATCAGAGTCTTGTTGATTAAGATGTCACGTGTTCAAAACTCAGTGCTACCCAATTTTAAAAGTTAAGGTTCCACGTGCAAGGCTCAAAAAGATTATGCTTATATGTGAGGGGTATGGTTGCTGTGCCCTGTACAAATGTAAAAAGATGGGAAAGGCCCTAAGCAAAAATATGTTTTGGGTCTTATTATATATTGTTTTGTGTGGAATATTTGTGTAATAAAATGGTGACACTGAGTTTCGAACACATTTGAAGACCGGCTCGGCCCGTGCTACTAGGCACAACAACCATAGCCATTCAACCCTTAAATATTCACTTCGTTTTCGATCCATTTAAAGAACATCAAGTTTAAAATCATGCACACATAATACTTCTTTTACTTTGTCACTACCAAGACATATTTTTGTGAATGATCAAATAAATACTTCAGCTATATACTTCAGAACCAATTGTTCAATACACTGTATCATGAGGAATGTCAAAAAGGTGAAAGAAGGAAACGAATTCCCACAATTTACAGACTTATTACAATGTTCATTATCTTTTCAATCAAATTATAAAAAGAAAAGTTGAGTTGACTAAAGAATTAAGAAATACTAGTTTACACATGCTCCTGTAGTAGACTGGCTGCTGTGGTGATATCTTTTCCTTAATAAAATGGAGTGGATTCCCAGATCAACCATTCCCACTTTTTTGGAACCAAATGGACAGACATTGTACAATAGTAAGCTTGAATAATCAGACATCAAAAGACAGCATTCCAGAGGGAGTTATTGCCTTCCCCACAGCGGCGATGAACCTCCTTCAACCTCTCAACTGAGTTGCAAATGCCACTGCATCTCCAGTCAAAGGAAGCCACACATATGTTCCCCGCCTGTGCCTTCCATTCACAGTCTGCCAGCCAAAATGGATGGTGCAGTATATAACATATGTGCAAGTGAAAAGATGACTTTTTGGGGAGGGGCGAGTAGCTGAAGTGGTTAATAGGGGGTGCAAAAGGACGTTGTGGACGACCTAAGGGGACCCTAAGGTGGGATTCATCTTTTTGGTAAAGATGAGTTTGGGTTGTGTGGACGAGAATCTTTCTTGACCACAAGTTTTAAAAAAATATGTTTTTTTTTTCGGGGAAGGGGGGGGGTACTGGAAACAAACTGTTTTATAGGGAGAAAAGGTGAGAGTAAATAATATTACCAGGTGGAGTTCCACAGCACAATCTACGGTCGTCAATGTGTTCTACATCCAATCCAATGAACCATGACCCCAGAGAAACATCCTCGTTAGCATATTTGTGAAGCACATTCCTAAGAAGAAGATTTATATTTCAAGATTCACAAAATTATACGGTATTTATAAAACAAATGAAGATTAGGAAAACGACTATAAACTTTTGCTAAGAAAAACTAGAATGCTTACTGGTTTAGTGAGATGTAGGTGGCTAAATCTTTTGATATGGCATATAGCTGCCCCGTTGCATGTCGGAAATACTTGTTTCCTTCCTCGCCAAATTTCCAGTGTTCAGGCTCATGATATCTTACTCCCCTACAGACATAGGAGGACCAGCATAAGGTCAGTAAACAAAAAAAAAGTTTTTGAATATGAAGAAAAAAATACTACGTATGATTTATCTTCAAAAAAAATTGGAATGTTGGGCAAGGAAATGAACAAAAAAAATTAATTTTAAAAAAGAGCACCGCTTGTGCTTATTTAAGAAAGCACCAGAAAAGCGAATATCGAGCGTTGGTGCTTCAATGAAAAAGCCATTCATAGTTCTTATAAAAGCACTTATTATACAATGAACCATCCTAACGAGACTAAAAGTCTTCAGAATTCATTCAGCTTACTTTTGTGCGAGGACTGGACCAGATTTCATGCAACCGATGTACACTAGGGGTTTCGAACGATGCCTAGCTAAAGTTGTTCCCAGAGTCCCTGAAGTTTTCATGTTCTTTGTTAACTAATACTCCGTATAAAATACAAGAACAAAAGCACATAAAAACTGTCCTCATTGGATGAACAGACACAAGGACTAGTAGAACATGTGTGTGTGTGTGTACCTATATTTACATGTATATCATCATCCACTTTCACATAGAAATCTGCGTCCCAGAGAGCCACAGCAGTAGTAAAATAAGTCCTTGTTTTGGCAGACAGCTCAAGGTACCCCTCAACATGTTCCTATTCATGTTTGCATTATCAAGTAAGCGTGCCAATTCTTAATAGGTAAGGAGGGAAAGACACAATAATCAAAAATGTCTTTTATTTATTTTGAGTGGTTTTTAGCATTTTATATCAATGCGGGGGGGGGGGGGGGGGGGGTATTTGCATTACCAATCTCAAGAAGTCTCCATGCTTCTTGTCCTCTGCTTCAATTGCTCTATCGAGAATGCCACCGGTAGTAGCACTAGAGAAGGACCGAAGTAGACCCAACAAAAAAAACATAGAATTAGAATCAGCATCTACACTTGATTTCAATTGCTAGAACTGAACTATCAACTTTGAAACACACCTGTGTCCTATCACAAAACGCATAATAATGCCTTTTTCATCCTCGAGCTTCTTTCTTTCATCCCCTGCTTTATTGGGTCAATGGTGAAAAAGAGCTAAGGAAATGCATACTACAGATCATTAATATAATCCAAAACACACACACACACACACACACAAGAGATGGAAGGGAACCTCCACCTTGGGGCATCCAGGTAGCCCGAATAGAGTCTCTTCTTTTTCGGCTGCTAAATGCCGTGTTTATGCCAATCACCATCAGATATTTTCTTCTCTTAGTTAATTCTGGGACCATGAGGTCTTCAGATATGGGAGAGCCAGTAAGAATAGAGTCCTGCAAATCCCTTGCTGCAGCTATCTCCATCTCCAAATTCGATATTGTTTTATCCAGATTTCTGCATATATATTTATGTTTTTGCATAAATACATCTACGGCAATTTCATACTCCCATGAAGATCATAATCCTAAAAATGATTCTTGTTACTACTGGAAAATGTTGGCTAGAGTCAAAAGAACTCTCAGAGATATGAACCCCACAGATGGGTATAATGCCCTGCAAGGTTATAAGTGGCTAGCTTATGGGGGAGGGAATCAAACCATACTGGACAAATCTTGTATGGAATGGTTTGTCTATCCCTAAACACCAATTCCATGTTTGGCTTCTACTGAAAGACAGGTTACAAACAAAGAAGAGATTGAGTAAGCTTATTAATGTAGACTTGTAGTGCTTATTATGTGAGCAAGAAGATGAGGATAGTGACCATTTATTCTGGGACTGTGGCTTCACCAGACAATTATAGAATAGAATTGGGATGAATATTCATAATGCAGCTGGAAATTTGCAAGATTTCTGCAGATACATGTTGAATATTGGCAATAAAAAGACCAGAAAAGTGATGATTGCAGTGTGGGCTGCTGTGTGCTACACTCTTTGGAAAGCTAGGAATAACAAATATCATCAAAAGGGAGTATGGAAGATTGAAGATTGCTGTAGATACATTGAAGAGCAGACTAAATATTATATGCATTGTAAGCTTAACAGTTTTGTTTTACAGTAGAGGAGAGCTTGTTCTACTTATATATTTTGTTTGCTTTATTGTAGAGGGGGAGCTTTCTTTACTCTAAGACACATTTGTATTTTTGATAAAGTTGTTTAATGAAAGGATGTGCTTACAGTTCAAAAAAGAAAAAAAGCTAGGAAAAATTAAAAATATGGCATTCGAGAAATCTAAAAAGTATGGATCAAGAAACATACTGTATAGCACTTTGTGTCTTTGAAACCTCAGCAAGAATGTTCCTTGAGTCACTTTGTCCATCCTTGTAATAAATCCCAACATGAAAAACTGAATATGAACATACCATCCCCAACATAACAATCTTTTATTACATCTAAAATTATGCACCCCACTTCATACTCACAGTTCCAGTATCACAGCCATCAGAAACCAACTTCATCTTGCCATCATCAAATTTTGTAAGCCTTGATATGCCCTTAGCTTCTGGAACCATCCACATTCTAAAATGACCAAAATACCCAAAGAAAGATTGTGAATTCACATTCAAAAATACAGTCCATACTTTTCAGATTATAAAACAAAATCTGGGATTCATCAAAAAAGAAAAAAAACTAAGGGTTAGCGAGAATTGAATTGAAAAAAGGAATGAAGCACCACCTGTCAGTGAAGAGCATCCCAATACAGAAGCATCCCACACAGAGCAAGATTGTTGATCTTCTTGAAACAGTTCCTTTCTGAGTCGACTCAAATCCTCTGCTTTTCCAACCCATTTCCCTCTTCTCTCAGTTGCCGATAACAGGAAGAGCCTAGCCCAATCAGTGTCCAAATTCAGCGGACACTCATTTGGGCGCCCTAGCTAGAGAACCAGATTCAAGACTTGTAGATCAGCTCTGCAGGGAGGAATTGGACTGAGTTGTGGTTCGTGGAACGAGACGACTCACCCACCCGGCTGGCTCAAGAAGAGTCCAGACGACTTTGTTTGTTTTACTTTTCTCCTCCTTCCTTATGATTGCTGTGAAAGTTTCAAAAAAATTATCTCTGAAAGTGTCTTACCTGCAAATATAGTCAATAAAAATTTTCATATGGACCAAGTAGTATTATTGTAGCTAAAAAAAAGGGTGTTTGATGTAGATCATACTCCGTATATGATCAGGATTTACCCATGGCATAGTCATAACTCGTAAAAGTTCAATTCACTCTGTCGTGGCGCGGGGGCAGCTTGTCGGTGGGCTGTCAAAGGCGTAGATTTCATGGGTTACACGCAACCGTACTTACAGAACTCATTCTGAAATTTCTTGATATTCTACTATTAGGAACGGACAATTTAAACTGAACTTATATACTAATATCTTATTAAAATATGAGTAAAATATGTTAATATTTTTTGTAGCTTAATAGGCATTAAATGTACCAACTTAAGTATATTTATCAATAGGCCCACTAATGATTTAATTGTTAATTAATGGACAAATATTCTCTTAAATAAGATAAATATTTTGATAATTTATACGCCAAAAATCGGAGAGGCTGAATGAGAAATTGATTCTCAAAATTAACTTATTAATAGAAGAATATGGTAAGAATTGCATTTTTTGTAACTTTATTGAACCAATCTTTGGTTATTATTTTTTACGCGTTGTTTAAAACTACTTCATTTTTTACGGAGTTAACTTGCCATTAATATCTAATTTTTCGAGACAAATTTTAAATGGAGCATAGAAAAACGAACGTATTAATGATACTTAATCACTATTAACACAACATTAGTATGCCACTAATGTCATGGTTTAATACCAAACGTTAAGTGTGTGTATGTTACAACTTTTAATGCCTAGTTATAAAAATCAAGAGGGCTCTCATTTTTGAAATAGGTATGCCATACGTGAGAAGTAAAAAAAGGAAAACAAAAAAAACATGCTTCATTTTTTTTAAAGAGAGAGCTCTTGATTTTCATCCAAATTTCCAGCAATTCACTTCAAGGTTTTTTGGTCGCCAATATTTCTATGTTGTTCTTGTTCGTTGGTGTATGGTTGGTCCCTAAAATCACCACACACGATAGCGGTTTTATTCTAGGAGGAGAATGCCCACGTTTTTTCGATACGGTAGACGAGCACTACTACCTTAAGGACAACTCAAGCGACTCCACTGCCCTTCTATGGTGTTTGGTTTATGTAGGATGCATTTATAAGTTGCACATTCCAGTTCGCTCCTTTAATCTGGTGCACAAAGTCTTCATTGTCGATAAAGGCCTTTGAAGATCGGAAGTTTTGTTTATTTATTGTAATTAAATTTGAATAAGTTATAAATTCGGATTTATTTTTATTTTATTTTATTCCGGGACCATTCATTTTTTCCGTCCGTTATAATCTATACTATAATTTTTACTCTGTCAAAGTGAAACACCCAAAAATAAGGTGTCAGAAAAAAATATTACAAATAAATATAAAAAAATATCGTGGTATAGATTTTGACTGTCTGGTTCTAACGGTACAATCGGAATTCAACTCGAAGAAAGTTAGACTAGAAAATATACCCCGACTGGGACCATTTTAGTCACAATCAGGGAAGAGTCGTAAGAATCGCTCAACCGCCCTCCCACGATCGCCAAATGACGCAGCAGAGCAGGGAAGGAGCTTGGCTTCACCTTCATCTTTCTCCTATATAAGGACGAGACATTCTTCCTCATTTCTTCACCATTTCTTCTCATTCCATCTTCCATTGTGTTGCTCTGAGTGTGGAGAACGTGGTGGTGTTGTCCATATAGTGAGAGCTCGCCGAAGTGGAAAGTAATTGTCGCTGGAAGTTTTGCCGGAATTTTTCCAAAACCTCCCTTTTCGTCTGAGGTAAGCCATTAGATAAATCTAGTGTTTAGAATGTTCATATAGATCGTTTCCACATTCATAAATGGTCGTTTGATTGAGTTTTGTGTTTGACATGTTTGAAGAACCAAGAATCATTAACCTTAAAATTATTGTTAAAACATCAATTTAATGGTAGTAAAATGATCTATGAACACTAGAGAACATTTTTATATAATTTAATTGAAGTTTGGTGGCTTAAATTGATGTTTTCGAAAATAGACCCGAGGTTGAACACCACGACTTGCAGAACGATCAACCATCATTCCAAGCGGTGGACCGTCCTCTACTCACTTCGTGTTCCAGTTCGTCCACTGGAACGATCGACCGTGGCTGGTAAATGTTCGACCGTTTTTCGTCCAGTAGCGACCTGGTGCAAGCGGTCGACCGTCTAACTATTATGGTCGACCGTCTCGAACATTTTCAGTGACAAAAAACCTGATTTTTTAATTGTAAAATCCTATTTTTGATACCATTCAATTATGATCCACATGAAAATGAATTCATATTACTATTATTATTATTATAATTATTATTATTACTATTATTATTATTATTACTATTACTATTAATATTATTATTAATATTATTACTATTGTTACTATTATTATTATTACTATTATTATTATTATTAGTATTTTTATTACTATTTCTATTACTATTATTATTATCATCAATATTTATATTATTATTATTAATATTATTTCTTTTATTATTTTATTACTTTTCTTATTATTGCGGTTATTATTTTTACAATTATCATTACCATTATTATTTTAACTATTATTTTTATTATTACTATTATTATTATGATTATAAATATTGTTACTATTTTATTATTAAGTATTACTATTATTATTATTACTATTATTATTAATATTATTACTATTATTATTATTACTATTATTATTATTTTTATTACTATTACTAGTATTATTATTATAGTTATTACGTATTATTATTACCATTGTCATTGCTATTTTTTATTATTTGTATTTTTATTATTATTACTACTATTATTAATAATAATTCTATTATTATTACTATTATTATTAATAATTATTTTATTTTTATTACTACTATTATAACTATTATAATAATAATTTTAATTTTAATTTAATTTATATCATATGAGATCGAATTACATCATACCAGATCAGATCAAACCAGATTAGACCAGATCTAATGTGATCAAAACAGATCTAATCAAATCACATTCAATCAGACTAGATCAGATCCAATCAGATCAGATGAGATCAGACCAGATCATATCAGAACCAGATTAGATCAAATCAGGCAAGCGGAACGCAGCCTTAGGCTCTGTTCCATTCAACTTATTTTTTCTGATCTAATCTGATTTTTTGTAGTTCTGATCTGATTGGATCTGATCTAGTCTGATCTGATTGGATCTGATCTGGTCCGATCTGATAAATTGTGATTTGATTTAAAATTCAATTCAATAATTTGATTTGACTTTATAATAACTTTTGAAAATTGTAATGATAATTCATATTATAATATAACCAGTTTCTTTATTTTATGATTATTTTTAATGAAATAAAATTAGTAATTTCATATATTAGAATAATCGTTCATATTATAATGTAATAATATTTTTATTTTATGATTCGTTTTTTTATGAAATAAGAATATTCATTTAATATTTTAATAATTAGTACATATATACATTCGAATAAATATTTAATTCATATATATATTAAAATGTAATTAAATTTAGATAATCAATATAGAGAAGGGATAGTATTTTTATTAAAATATCTCATCCTTATAAAATATCAGTGTGTGCTTTGTACTACAAAACTTTTTTTATGATTAATATAACACCATTGATATAATAGTTATTTTAGTTACACTAAAATATACTCTGTATATGAATATCAAATGTTAATTTTGTTTAAGTAATGATCAAAGTTGATCAACTCGATGTAGTAAAAGATCAAAATTTAAGAAACTCAAATTACAGGTAGCAATAAAAATGTATTTTAAAAGTAGAATTAGATTGACATTGTCAATGTATTTTAAAAATAATTTTTCTGACGTCTAATAATTAAGGATTAATTTCTCAGTTTTCTATTTAACTTGTTTCTAAAGTTTATTCTTTTTCATTTTTAAGAATAATAATAATAATAATAATAATAATTCTTGATTGGATCTGATCTGATTCGACCTGATCTGATTTTAATAAGAATAAGAAAAAAACAGAAAAAATAAGTTGAACAGAACGAGGCCTAGTATTGTAAAAACTAATACCACCGCACATACTACACTTCGTTTACCAAAAGAATAGATACTACACTTACCTTACAACAACAAGCCATATACTACACGTTATTCACAAAATGAACAGAGAGTACACTTTGTTTACAAAAACATGCCACTTACCGCACTTAGGCATCTTGTGCGAGCCTTTAAGAATGAAGAAATAGACAATGCACTTAGATAGATTTGGAGGGAATTTCTTTTTTTTTTTAGTTTGGAGCAAAATTTTTGTAATGATCCACCAAATCTCCATAACGGATTGGTATGGGTTGGAAGACTGTCATTGTACTTTAACATTATTTTAATGATAAATTAAGAACCCCCCCCCCCCCAATAGAGTGGCGTGTGTGGATGGTGGGTATACTATGGAGGGCATTTGTGTCAATTTCACAACCCCTCCCCCACTTTCATAGTTTTTGGTCCAAAAAGAATGTGGACAAAGAAAGAGGGACGGAGGGAGTATGTGTCATAAAGGGAATAAAATGTACTTGGTCCTATTCAGAGAAACGTACTATCGTTTAGTCCTATATGAAGCAAAATTTTCAATCTTTAAGGGCATACCTCAAGTATATATATATCGTATATATATAAAGATCAGAGTGTAAAAGTTAAACAATACATTTTTATATGGGGCTTCCAAGGTCTAATGTCTGACATTATTATTCAAGAAAGCCAGTTTTACTCAACACTGCATTTCTCACCCGGCTTAGATCTCTCCCCTTCAGAGTCCTCCCAACCCCTTCACACACAGAGAAAGAGGATATTTGCCTTCTTGCCAGCTTCCTCGCAATCCATTCGTGCGGTGGCACTATGGGGCCCACATCTTCTTCGCCGTCATAGTCTTCCTCTTCGTCGTCATCACCATCTCGGCATCGTCTCACAAACGCATCACCTTGCTTTTCCTGACCATGATGATCGTAGGCATCACCAAGAAACGGCGGATTGCATGGGGCATTATTTGAACCGGCGCTGTGGATTTTAGACCAATCTTGTATGACCACCGGAGCGGAGTGTCCAATGATTTTGGGGTCATGAGAGCTGGGATTCTTGGTGGATCTTGGGATCATTTTGGCTGCAGTTGGGATGAGCCTTAGAGCAGTGGGATATTCTTTATTAGCCTTGGGGGTGAACTTTTCCCTTTCAGGGAAAAGTTCCCAAACATCACCTTCTTGAAGGTCTTCACTTCTGATTGAGGTCCAACCACTGCTGCCTTTGCTGCACAAGCCATTCCTCCTCTGAATCATTGACATCTACACACACACAGGACACTAATCAAAAAGCCAGCCTAACTATGTGTACATCAACTTAGATGTGGCCTTCAGACCTTGAATATTAATCTATATATAGTACTGGGTGCAATATTTTTTATGGGAAATCTTAGGGAATCCAATAGATGCATGGTGCTAGACAAAAATTAAAAAAAGTTGGAGCAATGGAACTTTAGATAATGCCACAGAATAGCAGAAGTGGCATCTCTTTTTGCAGGACAAGACAGGCGGCTTTGGACTGAGAGCAAAGCCATTGAAATGGAAGCAACCAAAAAAGTAGCTTTTCGTAGGCCTGTTGTTTGCTTATTAGACTGGAATTCCCTTCCCAACACTCCTATTATTGGAATCTGGTACGCACAAACCAATTAATAATAATAATAATAATAGTAATAATAATATAATCATCATCATCATAGTCATAATAATAATAATAATAAATATTATCATAATTATCATAACTATAATCATTATAGATTTATAGTAATCATCAGCATAATAATCATAACAACAACAACAATAATAATACCAAAAACAACAATAGGATAATACTCCTTGTGTCCCATAACTTTCTTCCTGTTTTGAACGACGTGCAAAATCTCATCTCTTTTAAAAAGATTTTATTTATAAATTGGTAAAGAAATAAAGAGTGCAAATTAATCATTCCAAACCACATCAAAAGTTTTAGAAAACAAGAGGTGACAAGACTATATTATACTCCGTATTAACAAATGATCAATGAAGACATGCATGAAAACATAAGTTATCGAGAGGCCGTAATAGTAAACAGGAATAAAGATATGAGAAGGAGGGAGTAACAACTACAAGAACAAGGACAATAACAGCGATAAGAACAATAAAAATGACAACAAACACAACAACACCAACAACAATAACAACAATATGGACAACATCAACAATAATCATAGTAATAGTAATAGCAATAGAGTTTGCGCCCAAATACGACGGTCTCCTCCTACCTCTAAAACGGCGGTGATTGAGTTAAATGGAGGAACATTAATTGGAACCTGCACGCCAAGGGATTTCATACTGAGTGGCCTCATCTGAAAGAGGGAGAACCACAGGGCCATTTGCCCCTTTACCAAAAGCTATCAATAAGATGGACTATCCCCATAAGAATGCAGTTTTGGTAGATTTCATAAGGATAACGTTGTTAAATTTTATGTCGCCCTCCGTGGTTGTTTTTTATATATAGAAAAATCAGGATTAGGCTTTTATAGAATAAAAAACCAACCAGAATTCTACTTTCTACAACTGATAATCAGTCTGAATTGTTTAAACCTGAAGGATTGATTTATTTTACTAATTGCACATACCCTAATGTTAAAATATCATCAGGCTTTCAGTCTCAGTTCTTTAGACTTCAAGTATCCAGGCTATAAAAAAAACCAAAAACTTTGTTTTATTTGATACCCCACATTTTCAGCTTTCCAGGACTGACCTTGCACATATGAATTCCACCCCAAGCCCTGAAGAGTTAGATACATCTGCACACAAGGTGACCAGCCCACACCCCTACCAAACTTTAGGGAGCTCAAACAATCAATTGCTATATTGGAATACATCTGCAGGTGTGGAGATTTTGATCACAAACGATTTGCTATTATAAAAGGAAAAACAACTGAATGCACATGTAACAAACTACAGTTCATATCTGTTAGTTCCACCTTACATTTCAAGCGGGCAAAACTACTTTCATATTGATTTTGAAGTGAAGAAAAGTTCGAAACTTGTGATCCTTTCCTCTCTATTGAGTTCAGTATTTGGCCACTCATTATGCTTTGGAATAATAACATATGTTTATCCGATCTCAGTAAGTATAGACTATAGACATAATCCTGCAAGAGACATTTTGCCAAAAATTGCCAGTTGCTTGAATACCTCGAAAAATAGTTCAGAACTTGTGATCTTTGCTCTCAATTGTTCAGCATTTGGGAAGTAACTCGGAATTCAAGAAAGTATAGGTGGTAAGAATATGTCATTCATTAAACTTTGGAAAAATAACATATGCTTCGCCAATCTAAGTATAGATGCATTCCAGCCAGACTCTTTTTGCCTAAACTTACCCGTAGATTGAATACCTCAAAAAAATCATATTTGAAGAGAATAGGATTCTCTATGCAAGTGCATCAGCTCCAGAAACAATCTCCAATATCTCACCAGTGATCTTTGCTTGTCTCTGCCGGTTATAAGACATGGAAAGCTTTTTATTCAGCTCAATAGCATTATCTGTGGCGCTGTTCATTGAGTTCATCCTTGCCGCAACCTCACTTGCGTACGACTCTTGAAGTGCCTTCAAAATCTGACTATTCAAGTAAAGAGGCATCAACGCATCAAGAATCTCAGCAGGATCTTGCTCAAACTGCATATAACATGAATACGCTCTTTCTGTTTTAGATGCTTCCCTGTGATCCCTCTCCACAGTTAGCTTCCCCTCCTTCGTAGTCAACCTAAAAAACTCATCTCCCTCCAAATCAATGTTCTTTCCATTCACGTCTCGAATCTTGCCCTTTGCAGACAAGGGAAGCAAGGTGTGGATTACCGGCTCAGACTTGAGCAATGACACGAACTTAGTATACAACAGCTCAACCTTATCAACCTCTTCACTCACAAACAGCGAGATTACATTATCTGATATGGCTTGAGCCTCCTTTGTGGTAGGAAAACTTCCTACTTCCACATATCTCTCCACAATTTTGTTTTCCCTTCGTTGAAAGTAAGAATTTCCCTTTTTCCCAACGCTGATTATGGTGTAATCCAAACCAAGATCAATCAATTCCGTCATACGAGCCTCGGCTTTTCTCAGAATAGCACTGTTGAAACTGCCGCAGAGGCCGCTATCACCTGTGACAACAACTAGGGCAATCTTCTTCACCGGACGGACCACTGTTAAAGGAAGATCCACATCTTCCCACTGGAGCTGCTCGTTGATGTCGTACAGAACCTCAACAATGGCATCCGCAAAGGGTCTAGAATTGATGGCAGCCTCTTGAGCTCTCCGAATCTTTGAGGCGGCCACCAGTTTCATCGCTTCTGTGACCTTCTGGGTGTTTTTTACCGTCTCTATTCGCTCTCGCAGTTGACGGAGATTGCAGCAAATGAGACGCGAGGAATTTCTCTTCACAGTGGATTTAGGAATCGGAAATGGAATAACCTGTAAGTAAGAAGAAGATGAAAGTGTAGAACAGGAGTTTCCGATAGAGAACCTTGATAAGCCCCACGTCGCCGGCGAAGCCATGACGCCGGCCTTGAAATATTCCCGGCGACCCCTGAGTTCTTCAATGAGGGTTTCAAAATCGAGTCGGGCCGAAGGATTCATGAGTCATGACGCGCGAAAATAAAAATAAAAAGTGACGACGGTTCAATTTGGGTCAGCCAATCAGGCGTCTTGAAATCGGGTTGCAGCGACAGGATGTTCTTCCAATTCCACCGCAGAGTGCAGAGAGCTATTGCTTCTCAAAAAAAAAATTATGCTAGGGTACACCAAAAATGTACTACTTCCTCCGTCCTATAATGATCTTTCCAAAGCACTATTCTAATTTCACAAGAATTTATATTTATTTGTGTTTTTTCATGGCTTATATGATAAAATAAAATATTCTTGTCACCAATTGTTTTGTTGAACTTTTGGTGTAGTTTTTAAATATGTATGTTTTATTTTTTATTTCTATACCAATATTTAAATAAAATAGATTGAAAAAATTTGAGATTTTTCTTCATTTTGCGAACCGAGAAGATCATTATAGGACGGAGGGAGTAATATTTTAACAATTCGGATTAGTACAAAATGTTAGTTCATTAAAAAAATTGTACTCATATTTTTTTACCAATGTAAATTATTACATTAATATAAAATGTCGTTGCATGTCTTTGGGATATAAGTTTTGGTGTACAAATAGCTTAATCCAAAAAACAAAAATGTTAGAATTATGCTCACAGATAAAATTTTACACTACTTTGATACCAGCATATTATCTTTCCCACATATATACACAAATAGTAACAATCCAAGGCCTTGTGAAATAATAAATTTGGATCTAATTTAATCCTAAATGATTGCGGACACGGTCCCAACATCAATAACCTTAGTTTTGAAATCGATGGTTTTGTGAATGATTAACTTGTAGGATAAAATATTTTTCAGAAAAGCTGAAACAAGAAGTACTATAAATTTGCTTCTCCGAAAGTGTTTTATGTACAAAATGATGGTGAAGAAAAGTAGAAATTGATATGCCAAACAGAATAAAATGATTACTATTTAAAGAAGATGCTAAATTCTGAAAATCAATGCAGTGCCAAACACACTCATCATGTGAAATAATAGACTTGACTCCAATTCAATCCTAAAAGTTAAGTTAAGAAGTTGAGAAACCCAACTATTAAATATAACTTAATATTGGCATGTTTAGCCAATGTGGGATGAGATAACTCAACAGGCATGTACCGATTCCGGTTGATGAGAAATAATACGTGACTCAGTCCATATTTTTTAATTATTCATGAAGAACAATCAAACTGGACCTATTTAATAAAAGGAAAGAATCAAAGGATATTCTCCAAAGATGCTCCTCATCCTTCCCTATAAAAGGAGGATTTGCCTTCAATATTGGGGAGGCTAATCTCTCATCACTCTCCCCTATTACTCTCTCTTAGCTTGTTCATCCTTTTTCTTTCAATGAAGCTTCAAACTTCCATTAATGGCTTCTAAGCCCAAATGATGTGTCGTGTACAATCCCCGATATTAATAAAAATCCTTCATTGGCAAGGTACTGCAAAAAAGGCCAGTGGTTTACTCCCAATTAGGTTTCCATGTCAAAAATTTTGTGTGTGTTTTTTGATATATTTTGTTAAACTAGGTTATTTTTCTTGTCTGGAACAAGAAAAATAAGAAAGATACACCAGTGAAGATAATTTACACCATCATTTTAGGGCCGACCGTGGGAACTTGAGTAAAAAAAACCATGATTACCATCTTACTCATACGAAAGTCCCGGAAGCAAACTAGATTCATCACTCAAATTAAATTAGGAGTGGTAGTTTTGGAGAAGGGGAGACTCTAGCTCAAGTAAAAAAAAAATGAATACGAAAAAAAGGGGGTAGATTTGGAAGAGAGCAAGAAGATTGAGCTTGACTCCATTTCAACATATCATAGCAATTGGTTTCTGTTGAAACCAATTGCTGCCTCTACTACCATAGATGTTGGAGGTGGCGACATGGTTGAAGAACTTTTTGACTGTGGCCACTGTTCGCCCTTGTTGCTGGTGGACTCTTCTCTAACCCTCCCCCGATAAAATCTACACCCGCGGAGGTCCGCCATTGCCGCTGAAATCAGCAACCCAACCGTCAATGTATGCAACTGCAACTAGGGTTGTAAAGCGAACGAATCGAATCGAATACTATGACATTTTATCCGTATTTGAAAAATGATACCATTCTTCATATTCATATTTGTTTTAAATTCGAATAATTATTACTAATCGTATTCGATTTAATATTAAATTCAAATATTCGGTTCATATTCATATTTTATTATAAAATACAAATTTTGAGTTTTTTTTATGTTTTATAGCTTCCAAAATTATTACTCATATACACCGTCCATTCAGCAAAACGGTTCCTATTTTGACTGAGAAATAAGGAGTGTATATTTGTAGTTAACTTTCCAACTTTGTTCTTGATGTGATGGATAAAAGTAAAATTTGATAGGTAGGTTATTAGTGAAAAAGTTTGATGCAATAGGTAAGGTGATAATTAGTATGTGTAAAAGTTGTTTTTTATTAGAAACTGGAAGTGTTTTGGTGAAAGAATAAAATGAAAGATGAAGCGTTTTAGTTAACAGAGGGAGTACTTTGTACTAAAAATGGCATGTCCAAAATAACAACAACCTAGATAACTAGATCACACGAGAGTAGGGTGTGGGAAGGATGTGCGTACATGCAAACCTTGCCCCTATATATTATGCTCAATAATTATTACGGAGTGTTTGAAACTGCATTGAAACGTGTGATTTAGCCCGGACTACCCTTGAGTCTAGTTTTGCTGCCTTCTGTAACTGCATGGAAATGTCGGAAGCACACATAAATTAGCTTCATTAAAGTGATGGATGAAAATGTTTAAACACCAAATATACATGTTCGCTAGCCAGAGCCATATGTCAATGATGCACTGCCCCTTTGACTTAGAGCCAACCTGGTCTATAATTTGGATCTAATTTTTATTGTAGAGTTGCATCCCCCCAGAACCAGCAGTGCCTCGTGATCAGTCCAAGTTTCACCATCTAGATTTCCAAAACTTTTGGAGAGCTGACCTTGAAAAAAATCTAAACTTGAGTGACCAATTACAAATCTTCCCTCATGGAAGTTGATGGATGCCTAATATTTTCCCTAGGACTGTTGATCGGTCCAGGTCCAAATATTAGTATCCGGGCCTTATAATAATGAGAAAATAATATGAAAAGAGTAATGGACTGTGATTGAAGGTATTGCACACAAAATATGAGCTCAAATCGGTGATCCTTTCCACTATTCGGTCCACCTGGGATCGGAATATGCTCAAGGGCCGCTGGAATATTCTTTTATTACTCAAGTCTCTTCTCTCTCTATTACAAGTTATCTTTCTGTCTAAGTTTACTCCTCTTTTATAGGAGCTCCCCAGCCACCATCTCATCAACATATTCGCGGTGGTTGGGGAGGATATCCGGGCAATCCTCACTTTTCCCCGAAATAAGTTTATTAACTCAATGCCATCCACTTAAGGACAAATCTGTCCAACCGCCCATTATCCCTTGCTTCCTTTGTCCATTTGTCTGCCTCCTCAAGGAGGCAGCGTACCCTAATTGTGGGATTCCTTCTTCTGGGTGACCCGTCCTTCATGGGCTGAGGTCCAACCCACACTTTCAGGTCCCCAACCTCATTTATTTCCCTACTTTGTCTCTTGGACAACTTCTCTTTGTCGGCCCATTATATTAAATTTGGGCCGGATCTCCTCTATAATGTACGGATTCTACATTGGACCAAGACCCAATTTTACTGATATTCTCTCGATGGGCTCGGTGCCATAAGAAGGGCATCCAGCCTACCCTCGAACTCTTCCTCTCCTTCTTCCGCCCCCACAAATATGACTCTGAAGTGGGCCGGGGCTTCATGAGCTTCACGGCCCGGACGGACATGCAATTTTTGGAGAGCCCGGTTGACAAGATCGGCATTGGTGCCAGCGTTTCTTCGTGGTGATGGTCTCGGAAGACCTCCCCTTCCCCAACGTGTGGAGGAAGAAGGAAGACAAGTTCCCTTCCCACACTTTTCCTCCTCGCACTTTGGCCCTTGAGGAGACCTTCCGTCTTCTCCTCAAGAACGGCCATCCGGTCCCCCGCAACCTCCTTTCTAAGAACTCCTATTTCTAGGGGCTTGGATTTTTTGTGCAACCCGATGCTCCACTCCAAGCGATATCGAGGAACACTGTCTCCTCTTGGGCTTCTCCCCCAAGACCACACGGCTCCGACGGGGGTCGCGGCGATCCTCCCGGAGGGATCCTTCTCCGGTGGAGGACACTGAAGAAGAAGAGGTGGGTACCGCTACTGGGGAGCACCCTCTGCAACTTGCCAATCAAGCGTTCGTCCAGGAGGAAGTGGAAGTGGAGGACGTCTCTGACGAGGATGGACTCTACCATTTCTTTCCTGGGGCCCTTAAGGGTAGGGCTGGGTTGGGAAAACCGAAAACCGAAAACCGAACCGAAACCAATCGAAACAAGCTAAAAAAACCGAACCGAAAAAACCGAAACTGAATGTAAAAAAACCGAACCGAACCGTTAGTGTTTGGTTCCGTTTTGGTTTTTACTTTGAAAAACCAAACCGAATAAACCGAACTTTCTTAGATACTTCGCTTTTTTTATATAAATATATGTGATATGTAGAAAAATCATAGAAATATAAATGCAAATAAATTACTAGCCGATTAAAATTATTTTCTTAACTATTAATTAAACATTTTAGCCATACTATTATAAACTTTTAAAAAATCTAAGAATATAAACACCAATAGCTAATCCAAATATAGAATTATATTAACATTAAATATTGATACGAGCAATTTATGTATTTACATAAAAAAGTACTTTGATGTTATAATGAAAATGAAAGTATTATACCAAAAAACACAAATTCTTCGTAATTAATTTTACATACGATGCCTTTGGAAGTATTCGGAATCTCCTGAATGTTTGTTGGGTACTCAACGGTTATTCGGCGGTACTCAACCGAACCGAATAACCAACGGTTTACATATTTTTTTATGCAAAATCGAACCGAACTGAACCGCCAATTTACCTTCCGTTTTGTCTTTGGTTTTGGGTGAAAACCGAACCGCAAAAACCGAACTCACCCCTACTTAAGGGGGCTAATTTCATTCCAGACGTTCCTCAAGCCCCTCTCTTTGGCAGGGGGTTTCTTCTTCTACCCAACCTGCCGGCTCCGTGGGTTTCCATCCCCAAGGCAATGGGACCCATCCCATTGGCCGGGCCACTGGTTCACAGGAGTCTCTTGAACCGCCCCATGTCCAAGTGGACGGGCTTGGGATCCACTGCAACCCGGATTCTTCCTGGCACTTCTCCCCCTCCTCTGGTTGTGGAGGGGATGATGTTACTTCTCAGCTCCGTCCACCCACTGCTCAGAACTTCGCAGAATCGGTGGCGGAGAGCATTTTTGAACCGCCCCTTGGCCGCGGCGCTCCCCTCCCTAGAACGGCTATTCGGCGGTCCTTCAGGGAGGCTGAGGAGCTTATCCGGTCCTCTAGCTTCCGGCGGGCCACTGTCCGCCCACCGATCCAACTTACTGCCAATCCAGGTCCATCAACATATGAGACCGGGTCTTCATCTTCATAGGCCCGCCACAAGCAAGGCCAGAATTCCACCCCTCCCCATGGCTTGGAAGAGTCCGCCGGCCAATCCATTGGGACCGCGCCAGATGAGCCTCCCACCGGGCAGGATACTGCCTTTGGCGATCTGCCTTACACCTATGCCCGAGAGGCCCATCTCTTTACAGGATAAACGGCTTGGGCCGGACGGGACTTCAACCGCCGTCTTTACGAGATGGATTAGTTCCGGAAGGACCACCTGGATGTGGTCAAGAGCCCGGTGTGGCCTTTCATGTTGGAGGAGTATCCTCGTATGCTAAGCATTTTTCTTTCCTTTTTTCCTTTGTTTTCTCTAACTTCTTCTTGCCCTTTGTCATTATTAACTGTTGTATCTTCCTTTTCTTTTACATTCCGAGTACGTTACTACCTCCGCCACCTAGCACAATGCTCTCCGCCTCTCGGACCACAATGCTGCTCTATCTCGGGAGTTGGGCGATTTTTGGTCCCGGCACTCTATTTGTGTCGAGCGCTTGGAGTACGATCGGGTTTTGTCTGAGAATGACCGGATCTCTTCTGAGAACGAGCGCCTTGTGGCCAAGAACAAGCAACATTTAATAAGGCGGGATATGGATGATGAAGAGATGAAGTTTGTATGGGCGGATCTGACTCGGCAGTGCGTGAAACGAGAACGGCAAATCCGAGAAGAGGTCGAACTCCACCGAAGGAAAGCGGAAGAGGAGCTGGAGCGGAGATGGCGCCAACAGTCTGAGGAGGCGGCAAGGAAGGCGGTGGAAGAGGCCGAGCAGAGATGGCATCTTTAATCCGAGGAGATGGAGCGTCGACTCTCCCGCCAAGTGGAAGAGCTTAACTTAACTCTAACCGAGGAGAGACGTTCTGCCCGGAACCCACTTGAGGAGGCCTGTCATTCACTTTAGACCGAGCGTCTTACTTACGAGGGGCACATGGCTCGTATGGAAGCGGAGCACATCTCAGACTATGGCCGGGGTTTCTACCGCGGAGGGCTCGAGGTTCAGAATGATTCTTATGCTGGAATGGAGCCTTACTGTGACTTAGACCCTTGGTTGAAATTTCCTGGCATTCCAGAACCTATGGAGCCAGAGCCATCCCAGTTCTGTCCTCCACCACGCTGATCCCTTTCCCTCTGTATTGGACCGGTCCTCCCTTGGATTCTGTAGCTTCTGTAATGGATCGATTCTCCTTTTTTTTATGTAATCCATGGAACAATAATGAGGATTATAAATCTGAAAATTGCTTTCCTTTTCCTTTACACGTAGAGTATACTATATTCTCTTGCAAGGTTAAAGGAATCAACAGAATTTTTTGAAGAAAACCTTGGACGGGTCACTTCCCATTAGTAGAATTTTTTTAAGTGCTCCATATTCCAGTAGTTGTCCAATGCCTTGCCATCCATTGTAGCCAATTGATAGGTCCCCACGCGTACAACTTTTTCTATACGATATGGTCCCTCCCAATTTTTGGCTAACTTTCCTCCTTTAGTGGGTTGGCTCTTCTCTCTCTTTCTTAAGACCCAATCCCCAACCCCGAAAGCCCGAGGTAAGGTTTTCTTGTCATGATACCATTTGGACTTTCTCTGATATTCCTCCATCTTCATTGTTGCTTCATCCCTTTTTTCTTGATGGAAATGAGCATCCACTTCCATTAGTTGTTCGTTGAGGCTCGAAATGTATGCTTCCACCCTTGCGCTAGGGACAAAGACCTTGGTGGGTACTTTTGCCTCAAAACCATAGGTTAAGGCAAAAGGAGTTTCCTCGGTGGCCCTTCTCAGTGTGGTTCTATGGGCCCATAGGACATAGGACAATTCTTCTGCCAGGAAGTGCCTAACTCATGCAATCTCTTTTTGATACCATCCACGATTGTCCTATTGGCGTTCTCCACTTTCCCGTTGCATTGTGGATAGGCTACGACCGCTCGACTGAGTTTAATCTTCCACGCAACACAAAATTCCTTAACTTGTGCTGGCAAACTGAGTGCCATTGTCTGGTATTATTTGCTCAGGAACATCGAACCTACACAACAAGTTCTTCCACACGAACTTCCAGCAAGTTTCTTATGTAATCTTCACAAGGGCTTCCGCTTCGATCCACTTGGTGAAATAATCTATCCCCACAATGGCATACTTCTTTTTTCCCGATCCCTGGACAAAAGGACCCACCAAATCCAACGCCCATCTAGCAAATGGGATAGCTGTAGTGACATGGGTGTAAAAGGTGGATGGGCGTCCAGGGATAGGAGCAAATGCTTGACAAGTTGGGCACTTTCTCACTAATTCCAGCGCATCTTTCTTCAAAGTTGGCCAATAAAACCCTTAGAGTATCACCTTCCTCGCCAAGGTAAGGGCACCTTAGTGGGCAGAACAAACCCCTTGATGTACCTCTTCCAGTATCCTTTCTGCTTCTCTTTCATTCAAACACTTGAGAAATCGGTCCACCCAACGTTCTTTTATATAATCTCCCTCCATCCAATTGATATTTTGGAGCCATCAATTGGATCCTACGGACTTCTTTTGGGTGAATAGGGAGTTCTCCCTTCTCAAGATATGTGGATAGGGGACTCATCTATGTTGCGCCTGGACCAGATATCTCAAGGATAGGGATCGTCTCTTCTCAAACTGGACAGATTTTTTCATGTTGCCTTACCATGCCCTCCATGTGGACCGAAACGGTCCTACCCAATTTGGCGAGCATGTCCGCCTCTTCATTTTCCTCCCTTGGGACATATATTAGCTCATAATATTCAAATTTTCCAAGTAAGGCTCTGGCGCAATCCCTATACTTCTTCAACCTTCCTTCTTTTGCCTCCATTCTCCTTTTAATTGCCCAATGGCCAGCTTTGAATCAGAT
This sequence comes from Cuscuta australis, assembly GCA_003260385.1. NCBI lineage: Eukaryota > Viridiplantae > Streptophyta > Magnoliopsida > Solanales > Convolvulaceae > Cuscuta > Cuscuta australis. Next base: position 5,465,853 of record NQVE01000215.1, on the reverse strand, counting down.
TTTAGGCAAATGTTCTTGATTTTCATGAACAAGGCCACCTGGACTCCCCCAATGAGGGCCTCATATTCTGCCTTGTTGTTGGTGGCCTGAAACATGAATTATTTTTTTAGCACAAGTACTAGTCTATTAGAAAACACAAACCCCTTGATGTACCTTTTCCAGTATCCTTTCTGCTTCTCTTTCATTCAAACACTTGAGAAATCGGTCCACCCAACGTTCTTTTATATAATCTCCCTCCATCCAATTGATATTTTGGAGCCATCAATTGGATTCTACGGACTTCTTTTGGGTGAATAGGGAGTTCTCCCTTCTCAAGATATGTGGATAGGGGACTCATCTATGTTGTGCCTGGACCAGATATCTCAAGGATAGGGACCGTCTCTTCCCAAACTGGACAGATTTTTTCATGTTGCCTTACCATGCCCTCCATGTGGACCGAAACGGTCCTACCCAATTTGGCAAGCATGTCCGCCTCTTCATTTTCCTCCCTTGGGACATATATTAGCTCATAATATTCAAATTTTCCAAGTAAGGCTCTGGCGCAATCCCTATACTTCTTCAACCTTCCTTCCTTTGCCTCCATTTCTCCTTTTAATTGCCCAATGGCCAGCTTTGAATCAGATTTTAGGCAAATGTTCTTGATTTTCATGAATAAGGCCACCTGGACTCCCCCAATGAGGGCCTCATATTCTGCCTTGTTGTTGGTGGCGTGAAAGATGAATTTTTTTAAGCACAAGTACTAGTCTATTAGAAAACACAAACGCCAGTCAATGAACAAAGAAAAAAACAATTTGAGGTGGTAGTTCTATGATTAAAAACCACAAGAAAATTGAGCTCCCCAGATTGAGAATCAAAGCAAAACAGACATAATCTTAGTAATAAAGAAGATCTAAAGCTCACGCCTCGAGCTTTTCACCAGCAGCCTCTTCTAGAGCAATATATTTGGTCGTGGGGACAGCCAAGATATCGCTGAACTCCTCGAATGGGGACTTCATGAACTTGGTGTGAGCCCAGAAATCTGGCGTGAGGAATCCGTATGTCTTGGAGAGACAATCAAAAGTAGCCTTGACAAAGTTTCCAAGAGTTTTTGTGGAACCGCGGGATGATGTGAAGACATCTTCAATACCAGCGACCTGCAGGACCTTCTTTGGAACCCTAGCCGCCACAATACCGGCACCCCGGGGAGCTGGAACCATCCGGACGGTAACAGATCCACACTTTCCGGTGACCTTGCAGGGAATAGTGTGAGGCTTTCCGATCTTGTTTCCCCAGTATCCTCTCCTCACGGGAATCAGAGAAAGCTTCGCGGCAATGATGGCGCCGCGAATTGTAGTGGCGACTTCCTTGGAGCACTTGACGCCGAGACCTACGTGACCATTTCCATCGCCGACGACGACAAAAGCCTTGAACCGGGTCCTCTGACAAGCCCGGGTCTGCTTCTGAACCGGCATGATCTTCATCACCTCGTCCTTCAAGGATGGGCCGATGAGGGTATCAACAATCTGATACTCCTTGATGGGGAGCGAATGAAGGTAGATCTGCTCCAGCGAATTGATCCTTCCATCCTTCACCAGCCGGCCGAGCTTTGTACACGGAACCCATTTCTCCTCCTCCGTAGCACGGCGGCAACGACCACGTCCACGATCTCCGCGAGGTCCGCGATCGCCACGGCCTCCCCGCCTTTCTCCTCCGAAGCCGCGTCCGAAACTTCCTCTGTCCGCCATGACTCTCTTAGCTCACGTTCTCCTTCGCCTGCACAGGGAGTGTGAACTAGGGTTTGCTTGAAACATGAACTTGAATGAATGATAGGCCTTGAACCCTTCCGGAGAGGTGAGGACCGCTCCTCATCCTAATCCGTCCTTGGTGCAGAATCCATCTAAGTGTATTTCCCACATCCCCTCTCTTGGCTCGCTTCACCTCCCTCAAGCTTCCCCTTGACCGTGCATTCCACCATAAAATCTGCAATGACTTGGCCCTTCTTGCTTAAGCGTGGCTGATAAGAAATGTCATATTGGGAAACGACCATGGCCCACTTGATGCCCCTTCCAGAGGAGGATGGATCCTTTAATACTGCTCCCAAAGGTTGATGGGCTTGAAAATATGGTGTTAACCTTTTCACGGTCACCACCACTGCTAAAACACATTTTTCAAGAGGAGTATACCTTGTTTCTGGTCCTCTCAAGGCTCGGCTTGCGTAATAGACTGGCTTTTGGATTCCCTCTTCTTCCCTCAAGAGGACCGAACTCACAGCTAAGTGGGCCACTCCTAAGTATAAGAAGAGAATATCCCCTGCAAGGCTTAGAGAGGACCGGTGGAGAACTTAAATATGCCTTCAAGTGCTCAAAGGCCTCCTGACACTCTGCGGTCCACTAGAAGTTCCCTCCTCCCTTTAAAATTGTAAAGAAGGGCAGGGAAAGCTCAGCGGACTGCCCCAAGAATCTCCCCAGGGCCGCTATCCTTCCTGCTAGCCTTTGGACTTCTCTTAGGTTCGTTGGTGGCTCCATATCTTGGATCGCTTTCAGCTTGTTTGGATTGACTTCAATCCCCTTCTTGCTCACCATATATCCAAGGAACTTGCCTCCTTGGACCCCAAAAGCACACTTTTTTGGGTTTAACCTCAAATTATGCTTCCTCATGATACTGTAGCATGGGGTGGTCCGCTGCCTTCTTGCTCTTTATCAACAGGTCATCCACGTATGCCTCCATAATTTGTCCCAGGACCTCTTTAAACAATAGGGAGACCATTCTTGTAAAAGTGGCCCCTGCGTTCCGTAGTCCAAAGGGCATGACCACGTAACAATATACTCCTTCAGGGGTGATGAAGGCCGTGGATTCTGCATCTTCCTTGTACATAAAAATCTGATGATATCCTCGAAAGGCGTCCATAAAACTCAATAACTCATGGCCCGCCGTCTCATCCACTAATTGGTCCACCCTTGGCAATGGAAAGGGGTCCATAGGGCAGGCACTGTTGAGGTCCGTGAAGTCAACGCACATGCGAAAAGTGTCCCCTTTTGGTGCCAGCACCACATTGACGAGCCACTTAGGATAATGGACCTCTTTAATGTGGCCGGCCTCCAAAAGGGTTTTCACCTCCTTCCTCATAAATTCTTTTCTGTCCGTGGACAGATACCTCTTCTTCTGTTTGACCGAAAGGGAATCCATTTTGATGTTCAACTTATGGCAAATGACCGAAGGATCGACTCCGGGCATATCCTTGGATTCCCATGCGAAGAGGACTGAGTTTTCTGTTAATACTCGGATGATCTCCACACGGGTATCCTCCTCTAGCCCTAAAATGATCCTTATGACTTTCTCTAGATCTCCATCAGGGAATAGCATCACTTCCTCGGTCTCCACTGCTGGCCCGGGCCTCTCCTTCCTTTCTCCATCTTCCAAGGCTCGCCCAATGGTCTGGACGTTGAGATTTTCTTTGTCTATCTTTTTGGAGGCACTCAAGTAGGCCTTCTTGGCTGCTGGTTGATCGCGAAGTGCTCTCCCTATACCTTATGGGGTCCTAAATTTGAGGCATAAGTGTTCAAGGGACAGAGCCCCTCCCAAATCCTCTAATCCAGGTCTCACCAGAATGGCATTGTGGGCACACTTGATATCAACTATCACGAAATCCATCTTCATATGCCTCACCTTCGGATGTTCCCCTATTATGACGTCCAACTTAATGGACCCTTCCGGTTCGATTATGTCTCCAGTGAAACCAGATAGAGGCATATTGAGTTTCGTGAGGTCTTCCCTCTTAATTCCCAACTGTTGGGCCGCTTCCCAATACAGCATGTTGACACTACTCCCTTTGTCAATCAAAATCCGTTTCACAAAAAATTTATGAATAGCCATAGAGATTACCAGGGGGTCTGGTGAGGGCTTGGAATGAGTGGGAAGTCCTCGTCCGAGAACACAATGGGCTCCCTTCTCCCTTTCTTGGCAATTTGGCCCACACAAATGGACCCCACATATAACATGCGGGCCCATTCCTTCCTTTCCTTGGTTATGGATCCTGTTTCTGGACCGCCAAAAATGACTCCCACTTGGGGGAATCCTTCAGGGTTTTCTTGGACTTGCTATTAAGGTTGGGCGTCCCTTCGCCAAACATTTCCCCCTTGGTTGGGATCTTGATTAGCCGTCGGTCCCCTCTCCTTCATTTGTCCTTCCATCTTCTTGAGGAACACACATTCCTCTGTAGCGTGCCTTGCCCTTCTATGGAAGTTACAATACTTGGCCGGGTCATAGGGCCATTGCTTCCTCTTTGGATCTCCACGCTTTCTTTTCTGTCCACCCTCTTCTCTCCCCTTAATCTCTGCCACTGGGGTGGCCTCTCCCGGTACCAGTGGCTTGAGGGCTGGGATGGAGAGGGTGGTCGCACTTGCCTTCTCATTCTTCTTCTCTGAGCCCTCGTGTAAGGCTCCTTCATTCGTGCTCTTTAAGCGGTCTGATTCCTCCGTGGCACAAAATTTGTTGACCTTAGCCATCATAGCTTTGTAAGAAGTAGGGGCGTCGTGATCTAACCTTCGGAACAATTCTCCGGACCTTAGGGCGCTCATGAATAGAGCGATGGAGGTTTTATCATCTATGGGTTCCACTTCATTGATTGCCTCGTTCCACCTTTGCACCAATTCTGTATTAGTTTCCCCTTCCTTTTGCTTCAGGGAAAGAGATGAGTAAAGTGCTTCTTCGGCTATAATCTTCCTCCATAGGCATTGAGAAAGAGTTGAGCCAAATCCTTAAAGCAATCAATGGTCCCATTTGGAAGGGTGAGGAACCATTTTATGGCCAGTCCTTCCAAAGTCCCCACGAAAAGGCGACACTGGATCTCGTCTTTTACAGCGTGCATCAACATGTGAGTTTGGTATGCGGCCAAGTGATCATTGGGGTCAGTGACTCCTTTGTAACGGATTTCAGGGGCTTTCATACCCCTAGGCAGCTTAGCTTTCATCATTCTAGTAGTAAAGGGAGAAATCACCTTTACTGTGGGCCCAAATGATCCATCTCTGTCAATTTGCTTCTTTAACTCCTCCATATCCTTCCTCAGGTTAAGGATATCCCTAGCATCTTCGTTGCTGGAGCACCCGGAACTTTCAGGTCCCAACCTTTGGGATGCATTCTTGTGCATTCTTTTATACACTGATATGCGTCCATGGCTTTCCACCTCCTCTCCCCCTCTTTGGCTCGCTTCCCTTTGGGTCCTTTGGGACCGGACCTCTTCTTCCTTGTTTAGCCATCCAATTAACTTTCGACAGGGGGAGTTGGCATCAAACCTTTCTGATGTTGCCTGGGAATCTTTTGGCACCGAATGGGAACTCTTAGGTGCCTTAGAGTAAAAACTCTGCACACAAGACTTTTCTTGCGTCTCATGCTTGGATTGGGAAAGGGTTATCTGATGCCTGAGATCTAGTGGTGAAAGTTCCTCCCTTCCTTCCAAGCTGGCCCGCGCCTTTGAAGCAGTCCTGCTTCTCTTGGACCGATTTTTTCCCATAATGACAATTGGAAATTTTCTTTAACGGAAAGAGGGACCAATTTGTGAGAGCGGTCCTCACGAATGGGATCGGTCCTCCTATGAGAGCGGTCCTTTTGGATGGACCGATTAATACCAGGAATCCTTCTAGATGGACCGCGAGTTTATGCCTTTCACTTGGATGGACCGCTGACTGCCCTAAACATAGGGAGAGGTCTGCCAAATTAATGGAAATGAGATAGACTTGCTATCTACTATCCAGAAGGCTAAAAGGCTTCAATCGGTCCCACGGGTGGCGCCAGTGATGGATGCCTTGTAACGCCCTACAACCCGGTCTATTAGAATTGATTATTTTAAATAATTAATTACTGTTCCGGTCTAGAGTTGGGGAAAATAAAAAAAAGTTCTTAGAAAAATTATTTGATCATATCATTAAGTTCGTCTTGACTGTCTGATTCCAGAAACGCAAACGGATTTCAATTCGGACCCGTTTGGGGGGGAAAGCGCGTGCCGTTCAGGTCAGATTTTACAATACGGAGTAAATAAGTATTTGTAACTCCCCATGCATTTGGTTCGGCCCTCTCAACCCCCCATCTTTCCCATTTAATTGTCAATCACCATAAAACCCCATCACTCTCCACCCTTAAAACTCATATTGTTGTAACCCCCATTTTGTGAATTCAATCATCAACTCCATCATCACCATTCATCTTCTCTCCCTCTCTCATTTTCGGCCAAGGCAAACAGCAGCTCAGGAATCTCCGGTGGGTGCAAGGTTGAAGGAGAAGAAGAGCTAGGCCGTCGTGCGAAGCGTGGTCGTCGTTTGTCCGTTCGTTAGCACCATTCGTTCATCTCGTCCCATCAATCCCTTCATTTAGAGGTGAGTAGTTGTCCCTCTAATTCTAGAACATTTAGTTATAATCTATGTCTTTATATTCATAGGAATATCGTACGCAACCTACGTAGAATCTATGCATGTTCGTAGGTTAACAATCAAACATACGGGAGTCCGTGTTATCAAGTTACGAACTCGTTAATACAAGCATTTTGAAACTCCGTATATTCATGGAATACTTAACATGTAATCATAAACATTCGTTTCAAAGAAAACTCCCAACGTATTGATGATAACCAAACAGTCAAAATGGGAATCAACGTGCCTTGATAATTGATTTACAGAACGGAATAATCGACTATCAGGTCACGCTGAACTCCTCAGTTGATCCAGCACAGTGTGACAATCGATTATCACATAAGTGGTAATCGATTATCAGACCCTGCGGATTCTTGAGTCAGAGCTGGTTCACTTGACAATCGATTATCACAGAGCAATAGTCGATTATCAGGTCTCTCTGAACCTAGGACTTTTCTGATAAACCAACTTGACAATCGATTGTCATGGGGTGACAATCGATTATCACAGTCTGCAGGACTTTGGGGACAGAAGCTGCACAGCATGATAATCGATTATCAACAGCAGATAATCGATTATCAGCCATTTCTGAACCCAGGGCCATCATGTTGAACAAATCATAATCAAGCACATATGTAAGAATTGAATTTAACTCTTTTCTTTAATCAATGCATTCATTCCATCATGTTCGTTCTAGACGGATGTTCTAGGTTTCCATCATATGCATACCGCTGTAGGGAGGACTTCAAGCGCCTACTACAGTGGGCCCGTCCAGGAACCTTTGGGGACCAGCGGGTTTTCATCATGTTGGGCTTGTGTACGTACATAGTAGTCAGGTTACGGCTACTACCCGGTTTTGCTAGTCCACTCGCGATGTTTTCATCGTGCCCGGCTCGTTACCGTTCGGGGACGATGACCGGAGTGCAGGGGTGATCATGTCGAGTAAGACTAAGCCAGGGGTGTCCCTGATAGTTTAAGTCATGCATCAAGTCATATCATCATCATTGTGTTCCTTGTTATTCAAAACAGCTTTAACAGGTGAAAACTAAACAGTTAGTAACGTGTGGTGTCCCGTACGTTAAGTACAGGTATTGATATGGGTATAGCCATATGGGTTACCACTTCATGTTCTTGTGTTAGATTCACTCCTCAGTTTTTGCTGAGCGTGTAGTTGTTTTGCTACACGCAGGTAGACATGACGGAGCAGGTGCCAACCCTGGAGAGCGGTGACGATGGGGAGATGGGCGGCGCACGGACGAACTCTTAATAACTTCATTAATCAATTGGGCATGAACCCACCCTTGTCGTTATTTAGTTTGGACTGAACTTATTTAATTACTTCCGCAATTACTCTGCACTTTTATTACACACGTTTTGGGAGTAACTCCCTGGCATTTATTCCTCTAATTAAAACCCAACCGTTTTCTTATTAAATAATCATTAACGTTTTCGTAACGGATGGTTCTCGGACTGTCCATGTAACCCTACCGGTCCGTTGGGTCGCGGGTGAACCGGGTCCACGGAGGGCGGGTGTTACATGCCTAATATTTTTCCTAGGATTGTTGATCGGTCCAGGTCCAAATATTAGTATCCGGGCCTTATAATAGTGAGAAAATAATATGAAAAGAGTAATGGACTGTGATTCAAGGTATTGCACACAAAATATGAGCTCAAACCAGTGATCCTTTCCTCTATTCGGTCCACCTGGGATCGAAATATGCTCAAGGTCCGCTGGAATATTCTTTTATTACTCAAGTCTCTTCTCTTTCTATTACAAGTTATCTTTCTGTCTAAGTTTACTCTTCTTTTATAGGAGCTCCCCAGCCACCATCTCATCGACATATTCGCGGTGGTTGGGGAGGATATCTGGGCAATCCTCACTTTTCCCCGAAATAAGTTTATTAACTCAATGCCATCCACTTAAGGACAAATCTGTCCATCCGCCCATTATCCCTTGCTTCCTTTGTCCATTTGTCCGCCTCCTTAAGGAGGCGGCGTACCCTAATTGTGGGATTCCTTCTTCTGGGTGACCCATCCTTCATGGGCTGAGGTCCAGCCCACACTTTCAGGTCCCCAACCTCAATTCTTTCCCTACTTTGTCTCTTGGACAACTTCTCTTTGTCGGCCCATTATATTAAATTTGGGCCGGATCTCCTCTATAATGTATGGATTCTACATTGGACCAAGACCCAATTTTACTGATATTCTCTCGATGGGCTCGGTTCCCATCAGAAGCAATCCAAACATAATATCGCTTTGGCCTATCAAAAACATGTCGTCGATTACAAATATTGCAAAATGCTAATTACCAAAAAGCTTTAGACCAAGAAAATATTTACTCGTACATGTAACAATATGATAGTGTGGGTAAAAAAACATGCCATATACCTCCTTTCGTGACTGGTTACGGTACTCTGTAGTAAACAAGTGAAACAGGAAATGACAGCAGTTAAATAGGTTTCCACACAGTTGCTCTAGGTAATAATGACAATGTAAGATTCCTTATCACTGTTATTTCCAAGATTTGGATAAATTGTTCTTGCACTGGGCCAACATTTAGTCTTTTCAAACTAATTAGCCAAATATCTCCATACAATTTGCAGCAATTTGATTTCTATACTCCATATACTTTTCGATATTGCATACGATAAATGAATTACAATTCCAATGATTACGAAAATCGATGCAAAACTCTAATCCACTTAAACGCTTCACGAACCTTCTCCGTGTTTAGAAGAAAAGACTTTGTTGTCGTTCACAGTATATGAGCGTTCCAATTTAACAATTTCATTCTCGTTAGTGAACTCAGCATACCAGTCGAAAACATCTCTAGAGATCTTGCTCAAATTATTTATTATCAAGACCCGGTCATGTCCAATATACTCATGTTGAGGAGAAACTCAATTGTGGGTCAAGTAATCTAAAATATTCTTGAGACGGAATGATCCACAAATTGTAATTATCATAACTACAAGTGATTTCTTCGAGTTAGCAATATGATCGGGCCTCGTCGGATCTCCCGATTCAACAACTGCAACAAGATACAATATTGAATCTCTAACTATTTCAAAATTGATTCTCAAATCAATATGTTCACGAATATCATAGCCTAGAGAACTGTAACTTCCTTTCATCGACAACGAAGTAGAATTTGCAAGGCAACTATGAGGGCTACACTCAAAGAAATCAGTTTCATTACACGAAAAGCCAAGCATATAAAGTTCATCCGTCTTTATTCTCAAATATAGCACCCTATTTTAGAGTTGCGCTATTCTACAGTTCAACGTAATTATATGTGGAACAAAATCCTTTGGTACATGCGGGTCCAAAACAGGGTACTCATAATCATTGGTCGTATAAGTTTCAGAACATCCTCTTGAAATTAAATTTAAAGCATTCACAAGAGACTCAAGATCATCACTTAAACATACATCAAAAGGGGGATATTCAGCAAACCGAAACATGTATGAACCTAACAACAATACAACTCTAATAAAAAATCACAAACTGAAATCTAAAGTTTATTTTTGGACAAAAGAGATCTAATAAATCATCAAAATGTATAAATACAACACAAGGTAGTGACGTACGATGCGATTAAACCAAACCAAAAGGACTTAAAATAGGAAATGAACCATAATTTTGCCATACATAAGCACGAAGACTTGAATATTAAAGACATGTTGTTTTGACATTAGCCACTAATGTCAGAATATGACATTGTTCTCTTTAGGGGCCTTATGAGACGTTATTCAAGCTTTGACAACAAATTCATTCAAATTTAGCACCAAAGGGAATTTCTATTTGTTTAATTTTTTCAAATAAGAATTCGAATTCAGATATATGACACAAAGTTTAGATTACATCTGTATTTAAATGTGACTAAGCAACATAAATGAAGTTTACATATAACCTCCATGAAAATGCACTTAAAACACAATGCCCATGCATATTCATAGAAATGAAGTAAGCAAACAGAAAAATGTCGCAAGCCTATACACAAGGTTGCAAAAAAGGGACAGGCTAAAGTTAATGATGCATCAATGTCCAATGTAGTATTTGAGCATAAGATAGAGATACATCCTTAGATTGCTTAAGTTCAAACGGTAAATCATTATGCAAGTTGGAAGATAATAGAGTTAACTATTTTATACAATCTTTTACCCTCCATATTAAGAATTACATATAATTCTTACCTTATTATTAATATTTGAACAATCATTCATACAATTTTGATTGCTCATATAAACAATCATTCTTACCAAATATATATATTTGGAGGGTAAAAGATTGTATAAAATAATTAACTCTATTATCTTCTGACTTGCATAATGAGTTAGCGTTTGAACTTAAGCAATCTAAGGATGTATCTCTATCTTATGCTCAAATAGTGCACTGGACATTGATATGTTTTTTAAGTTTTTTTTTTTGAATTGGCATCATTAACTTTAGCCTGTCCCTTTTTTGCAACCTTGTATATTGGCTTGCGACATTTTTCTGTTTGCTTACTTCATTTCTATGAATATGCATGGGCACTATGTTTTAAGTGTGTTTTCATGGAGGTTATATGTAAACTTCATTTATGTTGCTTAGTCACATTTAAATACAGATGTAATCTAAACTTTGTGTCATATATATATGAATTCAAATTCCTATTCGAAAAAATTAAAGAAATAGAAATTCACTTTGGTGCTAAATTTGATTATATTTGTTGTCAAATCTAGAAGAGTGTCTCATAAGGCCCCTAAATAAATCAATTTCATATTATGACATTAGTGGCTAATGTCAGGCTAATGTCAAAACAACATGTCTTCATTGTTCAAGTCTTCCTGCTTAAGTATGGCAAAATTATGGTTCATTTCCTATTTTAAATCCTTTTGGTTTGGTTCAATTTCATCGTACGTCACTACCTTATGTTGTATTTATACATTTTGATGATTTATTAGATCTCTTTTGCCAAAAATAAACTTTAGATTTCAGTTTGTGATTTTTTTTTATTAAAGTTGTTTTGTTGCTAGGTTCACTTGTAGTTATGATAATTACAATTTGTGGATCATTCCGTCTCAAGAATATTTTAGATTACTTGACCCACAATTGGGTTTCTCCTCAACTAGAGAATATTGGACATGACTGGGTCTTGATAATAAATAATTGGAGCAAGATCTTTGGAGATGTTTTTGACTGGTATGCTGAGTTCACCAACTAGAATGAAATTGTAAATTGGAACGCTCATATACTGTGAATGGCAAAAAGTCTTTTCTTCTTAACACGGGGAGGGTTCGTGAAGCGTCTAAGTGGATTAGAGTTTTGCGTCAATTTTCGTCATCATTGGAATTGTAATTCATTTATCGTATGCAATATTGAATAGTATATGGAGTATAGAAATCAAATTGCTGCAAATTGTATGGAGATGTTTGGCTAATTATGGAGGGCGAGTACAAGGTGTAGTGTGGATGATATAGCTAGAATGGTTTGGTATCTTAATCATTGGGGAATCGTCAAATGCTGAGCTAACCATCTGAAGCTTGAGTTGCCCAAGGATGAAACACACTTACAGAATGATGCAAATGATAAACTGTGAGTTCCTTTGGAAGCTTTGAAATATGTTGATAGTTTGATTCGTTTTGAAAAGCCTAAATATTGGCTTAGGGCAAGAACAATTTATCCAAATCTCGGAAATAACAGTGATAAGGAATCGTACATTTTCATTATTACCTAGAGCAACTGTGTGGAAACCTATTTAACAGTTGTCACTTCCTGTTTCACTTGTTTACTAAGGAGTACCAGTAACCAGTTACGAAAGGATGTATATGGCATGTGTTTTTACTCACACTATCATATTATTACATGTACGAGTAAATATTTTTTTGGCTTAAAGCTTTTTGGTAATTAGCATTTTGCAATATTTGTAATCCACGACATGTTTTTCAAAGGCCAAAGCGATAGTGTGTTTGGATTGCTTCCATGAGGGAAGATTTGTAATTGGTCACTCAAGTTTAGATTTTTTCAAGGTCTGCTCTACAAAAGTTATGGAAATCTAGATGGTCACGCACTGCTGGTTCTAGAGGGGATGCAACTCTACAACAAAAATTGTGTCCAAATTATATACCAGGTTGGCTCTAAGTCAAAGGGGTAGTGCATCATTGACATATGGCTCTGGCTACCAAACAGGTATATTTGGTGTTTAAACATTTTCATCCATCACTCTAAGGAAGCTAATTTATGTGCGCTTCTGATGTTTCCATGTAGTTAGAGAAGGCAGCAAAACTAGACTCAAGGGCAGTCTGGGCTACACGATTTTTCTAGCGATATCTTACGGCTCGATAGAGTAGACAAGGCGTACAGGATCCCATGCCCGTGATAGGGTTGTCTTGCTTCTCTGGCAGCGGGAGCCGAGTACGTGATTTTTTCCTTGGATGACACCCGAGTAAAGGTTTGTCTGGGTCTGCCCTTAGGTCCGAGTGTATGCAGCCGAACTGAGTATAGACGCGTGTCTGAATGCGATTGTTGTCTTGATGGTTTGTTTTCCTTTAAATCCCGCTCAGCCCAGTAAAGCGATTTTGGCCGAGCACGTCCGATTCCTGTGATCGGATGAGCCTTGTGTTGGGCCATTATTGTTTTTGTTAGGCTGGATACCCCCAATCCACAGTATCCATCAGGTATATTGGGTATAATTTTTTATAGGATATTTTAATTCGAATATATTCGTTAACATATCGAATAGAATACATAAATATGTGTATTCGTGTTCATTTTCTTTTGAATTCTAATAAATATTTATATTCTTATTCGTATTCATTTTTTCCGAATACGAATCATGAATCAAATCAAAATTATTCATTCGTTTTACAACCCTAACTACAACCACTCGGTGACGGGTCACCCCTACTTAGCCGGTGACCATTATCAAAATTGGAAGAAGTGGGAGATCATATATTTGGGCAATTGAAGGCAACAAGGAAAGGAAAGAGCGCTGATGTCAACGAGGTCTACCTCTGCTATCATGGAAGCAAGTCATCTCCACTGCACAAGGCCTCTACAAGGCCTCTGAGCAAAATTCAACCGCTGACAGCAGCAATCTCAAGCTAGCTTTCACATCCGCCTTTGAACGCTGAACATTGTTTTGGTTTGGGCGACAACCAAGTGTTTTTGGTATATAAAAACATTTATGAAAAATGTTTTAATTATGCATGAAAATGATTTGAAAGTTTTTGAGAGATAAGACTTGAACCCTAATGTTAGCCTTGTCACAATAAGACCAACTCAATTTCTAAGTCTAAGTCTTCGTCTCTAGTCTTTCTTCTTGGTTCCATTTGATCTTTTACCAATGTTTGTTCTTCGCCTTGATATGTTCAATAAGGTTTCTTCATATCCTTGGCAGTTTGACATTTATCAAAATCTATCAAAAATGAACATCACTTTAGTTTGACGTTATCATAAAGTGTCTTCCAATAGTATTTTGTTAGCCTAGTTTATCATTCTTTCCCGGCTAAAAACGATACACTGGTAAAGATAATTTACACCATCACCGATAATACTAACATTGCTAAGATAATGTATTACCACCAGTTGCCGATGAGTAGGTTCTAGTTCTAGTCTCGGTTCTAGAGCCTTATTTTTGTTAAGTTAATCTTTTAATGCAAAAATTATAAGTGGCTAAAAATTTTATCTGAATATATTTGTTACTTGGCTTGTAAAATAGTGTGAATTGGATAATAAAAACCATATAATTCACAATTTGTCTGATACCCTGATGTTTCAAAAAAACAACGAGATAAAAAATCGTAAAGAAACCCTCGAAAGAGTTAATAGACCATTCACCTAAAAACCAAATTACATCAATTCAGAATAAAAGAATATATAATATGTCACTCGTCTTAAGTACCACTTGTAATACCCCAACCCGCGTAACCCGAATAATTGGATTACCGAACTGAAATATTGCTAAATTGGTATCCACATACAATATTTCTCCAAATAAATTAAGGTAGTGTTTGACAACTAGCATTTCATTTCAATTCATGTATTTCAATTCCAAAATTTGAAATCCTGAATTTTAAATGACAAGGGGAGGTGCATGGATTTCAAATTAAGCATTGTTTTAAATGTAAAGAATTTGATTCAAATCCAAATTCAAAATGCTTAAGTTTCCCAAGCATGGAATTTAAGCCAAATCCGGATTTGAAATCCAAATCCATGTTCCCAAACATACCATAAAAGCATTTAATTCAAAAATCCAAACATTTTAAATGTTTTTAGACATTTATTGGAGTTAATTCAAAATAGTGCAGAAGCTAACTATAGTTTAATAAAAATCATCATGACATCATTATTAACAGAAACCACCATAGTAACGATCCGTTCTAAGTCCTGCATCCGTACACCTCCCCCGTCTCGCTACTCTTCAGGATCAACTGACCCAGTCTTACATGTGTGCACCATGGCATTACTCTTAATACTAGTACTTGAGTCAGTCCTAGAGTTCCTCTAGGCAGACTTACCATAGCTCATGGGATTAGATTAACACACATGTAACATATGCTTCACGTATCATAACAAATATCGGCCTAATGTTGGGTATCGGCACTCAAACTTACCGTCATGCAACACATAAGGTCTCAGGAGCCAACCACGTCTGTCTGGCAGTACCTGTTATGGTACATGTTACGGTACCTAAGTACTGGTGGACGGTACCTGAGTACCACCACACGGTACCGGGTTACCGTGCAAGGAAACAACCGATAGTACTGAATGGACTGTGGCGGTAGCTGGCTACCGTTTGCGTGACAGTTGAGTACCGAACGAACGTAGCAACCGACAGAGCGGAAACAACTATGGTGGTAGCTAAGTATCGGTAGGTGGTACCCACCTATCATCTGACGATCTACAACCTAGTGCAGCGCGAACTTTTGACTTTCAACGTCTTTTTCAAAGTCCCGAATCCAATTCCAACCAATTCAAATGATAAAACATGATTACTATATCGCGTAAAACATATCTAATAAATCATCTAACGCCTAAGATCATGGTTCTACCTGTTTGATTCAATCAACGATAACCCAAACCACAATCAAGCAATTCTAAACAAGTATCTCACGCAAATCTATCACGACAAGCAACTATGAACGAGAATTTCAAATCTAGATGCATATTAGAGTGTTAGAGGTCCACGTACTCACCTCGATTGATTTGATTAAGGAGAACGAAACTTGGAAGCTATCAACGGAGTAGTCGCATCCCGCGGTCTAAATCGTGTTCAATGCCCCCAGACGCCATCACCGAAAGTCCGGAATAGATATGTCCGCTGCCATACCGTGACCCCGCTACCCAGAACTGACCGCCACTACCCAACCGACACTAGAGTACCGTCCCTGCTGCTCAGGTACCGTCCGCGCTGCTTGGGTCCTGCCTCGCTGCCCAAATCAGCCCGGATATTGCTAGGGCACCATCGCCATAGCCCATAGCTGCAGGTCGCCAGATCAAGGGGTCCAGACCTTGCCGGAATTGGTGAGAGGTAGCCACCTTTGCCTCACCGTCACCAAAAGAACCTGTCGCGGACAAGGATGAGCCACTCTGCCATGCACTTTTGCTGCGCTAATAGAAACGGAGAGGAAGGAGGAGCAGGGAAGGGGGGTCACTGCCGCTGGGCCTACCACCTAGGTCATCACCGGAGGGATTGCCACCTGCGTACCGCTGCCAGCGTTGTTGGGGTTGCAGGCTGGCGAAGGACAAAGGAGAAGGCAGGGGTTTTGCCGGGAAGAATTGAGGCCATCTTCCTCATTGTCCAATTGTCACTGCATCGCCGTGGTCGGGAAGCCGGATCGCCACCTAGCCGCTGCGTCGGCGCATCGAATCTAAGAAAAGAAACGAGCAAGGAGCAGCGACCCACGGATCGAAGAAGAAAAGGGGAACGAGGGCTCCGCGTGAAACCTCAGCCACAATTCCTTATATATATACGGAGTATAATTATTTTCTTATTTTATTTTTAAAATCTTTTTATTTACTTATTCTACTCTAACGTCTATTAAATGTATAACATTTTACATATAAGTCCAAAGTCACAAAGTTATCTGTCGTTGGTAATTTTTTTGCGAGATCTACTCAATGATCTAATTTTGAATGTATAATTTCAACATTCTAACTTACTCATGTTTTTAAGACAGGGAAGGATTATACTTTTTGCCAAATACCTCTGAATTGAGTTCGGTTTGCGTTTCTAAGTTCGGATTGTTAACCATAATGACTTAGGTGCTGTTTGTTTTTTAGGCAGAAAAAGGTCTGCACTCTGCAGACCACATCTGCACACATCTGCAAGATAAAAGGTGGACCAAAGGTCTGCAGTCTACAAGAGGAAGACTGTTTTTTAATTTCTGCAGATTGCTTAAATAAACTGAAATTAAAAATAAACAGATTTTTAAAGCAATCAAGATTTTTTAAACATTTAAATTTAATCAAGAGTTCTACAACACTGAAACAACAACAATAACATTTTTTAAAATAACAAAAATAACAATTTTTCAAATAATTTATTCCGCACTTTGCATTAAGTGCTCGGCAATTTTTCAAATAATGTATTCCACACTTTTCAAATAATTTATTCCGCACTTTGCATAAAGTGCTCGGGAATTGAACTACTACAACAATCTTTAACAACAATTAACAACAAATTGCTGACTATTGTATAAAAAAGATATTAAAAAAATGTAAAAAAACATTGTAAAAAAACTGTACAAATTGTTGTCACCAGGGATGAGAATGTAAAAAAATGTATTAAAAAAATTGACTATTGTACAAATTGTTAACAACAAAAAATGTAAAAAAAATTGTTGAAAAAAGAGATTAAAAAAACATACTTGTTGCTACAGGGATGAGAATCGGAGGAGATGGACGCAAGGGATGAGAAGAAGCCGGCGGGGATGAGGAGAAGGAGGAGGTGTCACCGGCGGGGATGAGGAGAGTCGGCGGAGGGAGACGAACGGCTGGGGAGGAGGGAGACGGACGGTGGACGGCTGGGGAGGATGATGAGAAGCCGGCGGAGGGAGAGAGGAGTTGCCGGTGGTGGTGGAGACTCCGGCAGTAGAGGGTCGCGCATAGGACCGGACGGAGAGATCGGGAAGGGAGGCGGATATGTAGGTTTTGAGATGGATTGTAATTGATGAGAAGACGTGAGAAGCTGTTGGTTTATGTCTGCTTGAGGAAGATATTTGGAAGACGTTTTTAAGTGATTTGTCTTCTAAAAAACAAACAGTCTGCGCGTCCCTAATGTCTGCCCACGTCTGCACGGCGCAGACATAAGTGATTAGAAGCTCTTCTCACCAAAAAAACAAACACCCCCTTATTAAAAGTCGGTACTTACAACTTTATATTTTTCTAACCTTGGGTCTATCTCATTCATTAATAAATTCTCTTGGTTAGAGACTATCTTTATTTTTATTAAATAAATCCATCATTTGGTTCAAATCACATACAGGTGATTAAAACACCCCTAGTCACTCTTAATTCTTTAAAAAAGTTACTTTTTTAATAAATAATACTTATTTATCTTAAAAATTCCAATAAACTACTAGACCGGTCTCTAGGGTGTTACACCACTTCCCTATGTGGTTGTTGTGTTTATGTAGTTCTTTGAATCCATGTGGTACCCCACCTCTTGTTGTCAATGCCTCGCCATGATCCAATCTTGGTTGCATAATAGATATCCATTGATTCTAGATTGAGCCTAGTTTGAAAGTCGGTCAAAATGTTTCTGTTGGAACTAAACTCATACTCTATGTTCCCCTCTAACACTGATATAGACACCACCTGTCTAGAAAACATTCCCAACATTGAGAATATGTGCCCATTCTGTTTCCAACAATCGAGGGCCGTACAAAATACGGAGTTCGGAATATAAAGATTTAAGTAATAAAACAATGTTACTCATCTCACATCCTTCTAATCAATAAAATGTTCAAAAAATAATCATTTTCATTAAAAAGAAACAATCATGGTATTACTTCATAAGAATATTAAAATATTCAAATTTTGAAGCAGGAACTACAAATAATAGTGATCTTGTAAATATCAAATATGTGGAAGTAATTCTAACATGGTGGAGAGATTTTCAACAATATCAAATTCATTCATATTAATAATCACATGACCAAGGTTAAACTTAAGAAAGAAAAAGTTCTTCTCTATAATTCAAACCCCTTTTAATCAGCTTATACGTAATGTTCCACCAGATTGTAATATCCTTATAAAATTATACGATGTTTCTATGCATAAACCGACAAAAATCCTTCCACACAGTTGAGTTATATCGATTACCCCAAATTAATTTCAAATTTTTCTTTAATGTTGGTCATTACTCCTCGCATAGTCGTTAACCCAATTGAACACACAAACTTAAAACATAACATGTGCACCTCTAGTGTGAAAACTACCCATGGCGCTAGAAGGGTGACAAAGTTCTCTAAGTCTAGGATTGATGGTTGTGTCATTACTAGCGTTGCCAAAGTCAAATGCAATCTTCTAAAAAATATTCATGCAAAATATGCTGAAGCAAAATAATAGTATTGTAAGTAGTATGATACCATTAAACTCATTGAAGGCCAACGTGCTTATGCATGAACCTATGAGTATCAATCTTATAACACGTAACACCATATATGACAAGCAATGATATGTTTTGCCCCAAATATCTTAGCAAATAATGACAAAAAATTATAAAATATTGAAAAAATTGCAAAATTTAATTTTTCAGAGGAATATTAATTAATACATTTTTCTAATTGTTTTTTTCAAAACCTATAGCTTGTAGGAATAGTGCTTTTTACAATATTTTACAAAACCATATTTTTCTAAAAATATAAATGACAAATTTTCTTCGTAAATTATCTTAGTAATTCTTTATTCATTTTGCTCATCGTTATAAATAAAGAGTTTGCCTCATTTTTTAGCAAAATAAAAAATTTGGTTTTGTTTGCCATTGCCCTACAACTTAGAAAATTCAACAATGTGCCTCGTCGCGAGGTGCTCGTTGACCGAACCATAACCCACGGGAGCCTCTATATTTATATCTTTTTCACAATGTAGGCAAAATCTAATGCACTTGCCAGTTAAAACTTTTTTCTGTTTTTAAAATGATATTTAAATAGATCATATGTAAGTTTTTTAGCTTGCTCTGATCCCGCAGAGAGCTTAGATTCACATTGCAAATTCACATTGCGTCTCCCCAATTGGACTATTACTTTCAAGACTATGCTCCTTTGTCACCTTCTCATCCTCCACACCGATTGAATCCATGAGATTCGTGTCAAGACGTGACTAGGTTCCCTGCCATGCACTCATAGAACTCACAGTCACCCAAGGCGTCATTGAGATATCTTTTGGAAACCAAAAATGAATTTAAAAAATTAAACCAGACTGTTATTATTTGGTTTTCGTTTTGTTTTTCACTTTGGAAAATTGAATTGAACCGATTAAACTAAATTTTTCCATGTACTCCGTTTTATCTGCATGAGTTAGGTTCGGCCATGGTGCTTTACCAGGCGAGGCCTATTTTTTCAAGGGTTAATAAATTAAGTTATCTATTACAATATTTAATTATAATACTATAATTTTTTTATGTATAGTATATTACTACAATACTCCAAATTATTAATTATTGTTTTATAAAATAATTTATACTCTATATAATTTAATGACCAAGACCTATTTTTTTCATCTTGTCAAGGGCCATCATATCCTTGGGATCGACCATGATATGAGTATATGTGATATAGAAAATAATTTATAAAAACATAAATGTAAATAACTGAACAGATGATTAAATTTATTTTTCCTTGAATACTAATCATTTGTAACCATATTATAATATTTAATAATTAAAAATATAAACACCAATAACTAATCATAATACATAGTTATATTACCATTATAAATTGATATGAATATTTTTCATATTTGCATGAAAAATTTGGTGTTATAATGGAAATGAAAGTATTATACAAAAAATGTAAATACTCCGTAATTGGTATTTACATACGAAGCCTTTGAGAATATTTAGAATCTCCTAAATGTTTGGTGAGCACTTAACACTCTCTCTCAATTTGAGGGCTGGCCAGGTATATGTGTATAATTGGTTGAACCCTCTTTTTGTATTATTTTTTTTCACAAGTTAATTTAGTTCTAGTTATGTAAGAATGCAAGTGTCTAACTTGTGTTTTAGATGTAATAAGGCCGGAGCTTTTAACTTTTACATCTATTATATGTTCAATACATTTAATAGATGGGATATTCTTTAGTTGAGCAATTTGTTTAGAGTAATTCTTCACTAAGAACCTATTCTTTAGGACTGGACAAAAGGAAGTGGATGTTGGAAAAAATTAGAAAAAACTGGAAGATACTGGAAGGATCTGAAAGAAACTAGAAGAATTGGAAGAAACTTGAACAACTAGAAGAAACAGAAAGAAACTAGAAAAAATTAGGTGGAATTGGAAAAACCAAAAACAATTGGAAAATCGAAAAAAAATTTAAAATTTGTCATTGTTATTAATTTATTATTATAACTATAATTATTATTATATTCATAATTACAGTATCTTAATCAATGTCTTTAATACAAAAAAGCATTGTGATTTTTCATACAAAAGAAAATCTACTTTCTCAAATTTTTTAATTAGAATATGAAGTTAGAATAAATATTAAAGTGTTAAACCTAAAAAGTTATTGCGGTTATGTTGCACCTCAATTTATTTATGTAGTATTTATTATAAAATAATTTATTTATAACTACACTTTATATATTATAAGATTTTGTTTTAAATATCACATCTGTCACATAATGTGATCAAAATTATTTTTTTCTTTAATGATAGACATTGTATTTGCATTATAAGTCCTATTGTGGAAATAAAAATATAGAACTCAAAATTTTTTAATACAATTTAAAATATGATGTTTTCTTATTTTGACCCGTGGTCGCTTGCCTGGTGGGGGCGGCTCCTCCGTTGTGGGTAAACGGGAAACCCGACTCTACGAACCTGAGGAAAGGCTGCACAACAGTAATCGGGGTGTGAGTGTGAATCCTAAAAATAGTGAAATAGAAAAAATAAAAAAATGAGATAATATATAAACTAAAGTTATGAACATAATAGTTATAATAATAATAGTGAAGATAATATTAATAATATAACTACTACTATTATTAGTAATAATAATAATATAATAATCACATTAAAAATATATTATTTGTAGAGTAATTGTTTGGTGAGTAGAAAGAGTTTGAAGAAAATGAGAATAGTTAGAAAACATTGGAAGGAACTGAAATATTCTAGAAGTTAAGAGTTTAAGCTTTAAAAAAAACGTTTTATGTACTACACACTAATAATAATAAAATATTTTTGTTGGTTCAAAAATGTATGTTATTTCAGTTTTATCAAGCAATGATTTTCATACTCATACCTATTTTAGAGTTCTGATTTTATAAAATGTTTTTTACCACACACTATACGTTTTCATATAAAAAAATATTTTAAAAATCCAAAAAAAAACCAAAAAATAAAAAACCGAACTACGGAAAATGAGCTTATAAACCAACCGTTCACATATTTCTTTACATAAAAATGAACCAACCCAAACTTTATCCTTACGTTTGGTTTTCAGTTTTAGATGAAAACTGAACCGAAAAAAATGAATCTAACTATAAATGGTGTCATTCATTTACACTCAAAATGACTATCAAACAAAATCTAGTTGTTGTAAAATACAGGGTTATTAAGGCAATTTTCCACTCACGCCTCTCAATTAAAGCCCTCCCTCGTTCCCATACATGCATCTGTTTGTATGGTTAGAATGATCTCTTGAGAATGTCCTTTGAAAAAAATACATAAACATTAACTTTTGAATTTTGCAATGAGGACGAAGACTAAGCTTAGGATTTGAAGGGGTAGCTTAAGATGGGGGAAGGGTTTAATTGTCAAAAGGGGGTGAGAAATTACTTTTTTATATGTTGTATTGAACATGTAGATAACAACAGAAGTGACAAAGGATTGGTCATGGAAAGGAATCAAAGACATAGACATTACTTTTTCACGGGAGTGTAAACGAATGTTAATCGGATCAGATGTACCATTACCAAATTCGTATCTATTTATTTTTATCGGATATCGAATTCAGATATGGATCTTGACGGATGCTAAAAATCAAAATTGTATCTGCATCCCTCAGATGTCGGTCAGATATCCTGTAACGCCCCAAAACATACCATAGAATTATTAATAAATAAATATTCGATTAAACAAATTTGTTTTGATTAAAATAAATTGTTGTTGGGCTTTGGGCCGATACGAAATATGTCTTGATATCCAATATCATAGTCAGGATAAATCTCATAAAGATAAATCCTATATGTTGATTATTTGTGTGGTCTTGATTGGGAACTTGAGTACAGACCCAAATCAAGAATAAATGAAGAAATTAGTTATGATGCGAACTTTAAAATGATTTATTGAAATAAATCATGAGAATAAATGATATGAATTAGATGTGAGAACCTTTTATGGTAAAAGTCAATTAAATCAATTTTGACTCTGTCAAAGTCAAACACCCAAAAATATGATGTCGGAAAAAGTGTTACAAATAAATATAAAAATTATACCGTTGGATAGAGTTTAACTGTCTGATCGCAACTGTGCAAACGAAATTTAATTCGGAGAAAGTTGGACCAAAAAGTGTACCCCAACTGGAACCAAATTAGTCTCAATCAGGGAACGGCGTGTAGATCAATTAGAATCGCCGTCATGCGCACTAAGGAATTTCTACGTAGAAATGAGTCAGCTACCAATGATGCAACGCCCCAAAACATACCCTAAAATTTTTAATGAATAAATATTCAATTAGTCAAATTTGTTTCGCTTAAAATAAATAGTTATTGGGCTTTGGGCCGAAATGAAATGTGTTTTGACATCCAATATCAAAAATCAGGATAAGTCTCATAGAGATAAATCCAATATGTTGAGTATTTGTGTGGTCTTGATTGGGAACATAAGTACAGACCCAAATCAAAAATAAATAAAGAAATTATTTATAATATGAACTTTAAAATGATTTATTGAAATAAATCATGAGAACAAATGATATGAATTAAATGTGAGAACCTTTTTGAATAAAGGTCAAATAAACCAATTTTTACTCTGTTAAAGTCAAACACCCAAAAATGTGGTGTCGGAAAAAGTATAACGAATGAATATAAAAATTATATCGTTGGATAGAGTTCGACTGTCTGATCGCAACGGTGCAAACGGATTTCAATTCGGAGAAAGTTGAACCAAAAAGTGTACCCCGACTCGAACCAAAAATTGGTCCCAATCAGGGACACTGTGCGAACGGCGCCTCCTCCTCCACTCAGCCGATTCCTACGTAGAAGCAGCTCAGCAATGTCCTCTTCCCCTTCATCAACTCCTATATAAGGAGTACTCAAAACCTTCAAACATGCATCATTTTTTCTCAAAATTAGTCCATATAAATCCTGAGAGTGAGGAGAGTGGTCTGGTGTTGTTGATTGTTGTTGAAGTCGCCGGAGCTAGCCACAAACCTCGCCGGAAGTTTCGCCGGAAAATATCCAAAACCTTCGTTAAGCTTCGAGGTAAGCCCGTAGATATATCTAGTGACTAGAATGTTCATATAGATCGTTTCTACGTTCATAAACGGTCGTTTGGTTGAGTTTTGTGTTTGACATGCTTGAAGAACCAAGAATCATAAACCATGAAATTGATGTTAAAACTATAAATTAATGATGCCAAAATGATCCATGAACCTTGGAGAACATCTCTATATAGTTTCGTTGAAGTTCGGTAACTAAAAACGGTATTTCCGAAATTGGACCCGAACGAAGAAGAAGATGAACAGTGGCTGAAACACCAATGTCTGGATCGATCCAGGGGCTTGGATCGATCCCCTGGGAGTAAATTTTCATGGTATGGATCGATCCAGAGGGCTGGATTGATCCCCCGAAATTCTGATCCGAAAATTTGTCTAAATTGCTATTTTTGATACCAATGGATTATGACCATTATAAAAATGATTTACCATAATAAAAATGATGTTTTTAACAACTAAAAAATGTTATGTGTTGCATGACGGTAAGTTCGGGTGTTAACACTCGAAGCTAGGCCGCTATTTGTTATCAATTATTGTGTTAATTGATGATTATGATAAATGAATATTATGGATGATTATGAGCATTGAACCTACTGATTAAAATAAGTATTTATGATTGAATCATGAATAAAATGAATACATTTATAATTATGAAATGATTTGTAGTGTTAAGGGTATCTAGAAGAACTCTAAGGTATACACATTTAGAGAATTGATGTTAAGGCTATCTAGAGGACCTCTAGAATAGATCTCATATTAGTATGAATTTGTGAAACATGAATATTTGATGAATTAGATAAAAATGTATAAACGGGATTCGTAGACTAAGCTAGAGGATCACTTGTTTGGAAATACTTCGACTCAATGATGATTAATTATTGTCTTATTGTTGCCTTAAACTAATTATAGTTTAAGCGTCTGAGTATTGTTTGCCTTAAACTAATTAAAGTTTAAGCGTCGGAGAACTGTTGCCTTAAACTAATTATAGTTTAAGCGTCTGAGAAATGTTTGCCTTAAACTAATTATAGTTTAAGCGTCTGAGAAATGTTTGCCTTAAACTAATTATAGTTTAAGCGTCTGAGAATGAAATTATGATTTGGCCTTAGACTAAGAATAGCTAAGAGCATTATTATGATCTGGCCTTAGACTAAGAATAGCTAAGAGCATTATTATGATCTGGCCTTAGACTAAGAATAGCTAAGAGCGTTGTTATGATCTGGCCTTAGATTAAGAATAATTTAAGAGCACTATTGAAATAGTATCTGAATTGAATAAAATGTGTTGGTATGAACTGAACAATACCAAAACTGTGAATGTCTTAAATGAACATTGTGTGCATGATATCAAATGATTTGATTATGAATTTAGATTCAGTTTATATGGATGTTCGACGCATTAGATATGCTTACTCAGCTTTACCGCTGAGCGTGTAGTGTGTTTTATTTGCTACACGCAGGTACAACAGAAAGAACACTGTGATCCTGGCGGCAGATGGGGCGAGATTGTCGGGATGGATGTGACAAGTTTGAAATGATTTATGATATGTCAAAATTAAATTCGCTTCCGCAATATTGTTGAATACTCCGTACTGTATGTGTTATGAACAATATTATTGTGATAAATAAAAGTGTTTGAAAAGTTTTAAATTTTTACGATTACCAAGTTATATACTTTAGTCCCAAAGGGGCTGCAGACCTGGACGGATTAGGGTGTTACAAATGACTTCTTCCCTCTCTCTTCTCCTATATAAGGATATCCAATCCTTACTAATTCTTCACCAATTTTCTGGAAATATATACCATTTTGTTCATAAAAGTAAGGAGAGCAGTCTGGTGTTGTTGGTTGCCGCCGAAGTCGCCGGAATTGGGAGTAATCATCGCCGGAAGTTTCACCGGAAAATTTTCAAAACCTTCTATAAGCTTAGAGGTAAGCCCGTAGATATATCTAATGATTAGAATGTTCGTATAAATCGTTTCTACGTTCATAAACGCTCGTTTGGTTGAGTTTTGTGTTTGACATGCTAGAAGAACCAAGAATCATAAACCATGAAATTGATGTTAAAAATATGAATTAATGATGCAAAAATGATCTATGAACCTTAGAGAACATCTCTATATAGTTTCGTTGAAGTTCGATGACTAAAAACGGGATTTCCGAAAAATGGGCCGAAGGTTGTAGAAGATGAACAGTAAGCTGAAAAACACTGCCTGGATCGATCCTAAGGCTTGGATCGATCCTCTGGGAACATTTTTTCATATCATGGATCGATCCAGAGGGCTGGATCGATCCCCCGAAGTTCTGATCCGAAAATTTGTCTGAAATTGCTATTTTTGAGCTCTAAAATCCTATTTTTGATGCCAATGGATTATGATCATTATAAAAATGATTTACCATAATAAAAATGATGTTTTTAACAACTAAAAATGTTATGTGTTGCATGACGGTAAGTTCGGGTGTTAACACTCGAAGCTAGGCCGCTATTTGTTATCAATTATTATTTTAATTGATGATTATGATAAATGAATATTATGGATGATTATGAGTAATGAACCTACTGATTAAAATGAGTATTTATAATTGAATCATAATTAAAATAAATACATTTATAATTATGAAATGATTTATAGTGTTAAGGGTATCTAGAAGAACTCTAAGATATACCCATTTAGAGAATTGATGTTAAGGCTATTTAGAAGACCTCTAGAATAGATCTCATATTAGTATGGATTTGTGAAACATGAATATTCAGTGATTGGATGAAAATGTAATAACGGAATTCGTAGACCAAGCTAGAGGATTACTCGTTTGGGAATGTCCGATTGCCTTAACTGACTACAGTTAAGTGTCTGAAATCGATTGCCTTAAACTAATGATAGTTTAAGTGTCTGATAATTAATTTCCTTTTTAAGAGCATTATTATGATCTGGCCTTAGACTAAGAATAGCTAAGAGCATTATTATGATTTGGCCTTATACTAAGAATAGCTAAGAGCATTGTTATAATATGACCTTAGACTAAGAATAACTAAGAGCATTGTTATTATTTGGCCTTAAATTAAGAATAATTTAAAGGCACTGTCGGAATAATATTTGAATTGAATAAAATGTGTTGATATGAACTGAACATTATCAAAACTGTGAATGTCTGAAATGAACATTGTGTGCATGATATCAAATGATTTGATTATGAATTTAGATTCAGTTTATATGGATGTTCGATGCATTAGATATGCTTACTCAGCTTTACTGCTGAGCGTGTAGTGTGTTTTATTTGCTACACGCAGGTAAAATAAAAAGACCAATGTGATCCTGGTGGCAGATGAGGCGAGATTGTCGGGATGGATGTGACAAGTTTGAAATGATTTATGATATGTCAAAATTAAATTCGCTTCCGCAATATTGTTGAATACTCCGTACTGTGTATGTTATGAAAAACATTATTGGGATTAATAAAGTGTGTTTGAAAAGTTTTAAATTTTTACGATTACCAAGTTAAATACCTTAGTCCGAAAGGGGCTGCAGACCTGGACGGATTAAGGTGTTACATATCCAATATATTTGTATCTGCTTTCAAATTTTCAAAGTCAAAATAAACTATATAAGGAGCAATATATATAAATACTTTTAATATATTCATGCACTTAAAACTTGTTTCGGGGTTGTATTTTTCTTATTTTTTTGTAATCTATACTATTCTATAAAATTTTCATATGGTAAAAAGTATTACATACTACACATACACATGTATTTGTATCTATACATATATTTTAGATATAAAGATCTCTTATACATTGAGATCTTCATAGAAAAACAAATTATATTCCTAAAAAAATTGGGAATTGGAGATGTAATATAAATAAGGATACAATTTAGAGCATGAGAATTGTATCGAAGGTAGTAGAAACGTAAAACTAAGATGCTTAGTGCGAAATAAATGTGTTGATGGGTTTTAGAATCTGGGCCTAAAGTAGACTAGGTAAGGGGAGTAATTTGAACGAGCAGAGTGCTCGTAGTTTGCAAGAGTGCAGTATGAGTGTATTATTGCTTGGTAAGATTATGATGTCCCTCATCTAAAGTGAAGGGAGTATTTACACAAGTCACTCATCCTATGCATTTGTCCTCTAGCTGTTTGTTTTGGACAGAGGCCATGTCATGATTGTGGGTGGTGACCCAGAAGATACAGGTGTACCACACACAAGGAATGTTCCTGAGTGGGTCTGAAGATTTAGACAGGGCATAAGGAATCCAATGCTCCTTTCTAAGATATAAAGCTTAAGTCATTTCCTCTGATGGCCGAGTACGTTATACTTAAAGAGTCTCTAAATTGTGGGGGGGGGGGGGGGGCAATTCTGAGTTCATGTATTTAGGAAGAGGACGAGTGTGGTTGTGTAACCGGAAGACTTGGTTCAGCCAACTCACTCTGCAGAGTACGCTTTGTATGACTGAGTGCGTTCTGACCATTCAAAGTTAAGTGGGCTTCTGCTTTGGGTCAATGATAACTGAATGGGCCGACGATTTCTCAGAGTAGGGTATTTATCATGTGTTATCTCAACAAATTAGAATTGAAAATTATATTTAGGGACTATTTTAAAAATAATTTTTTGTAAGGATTACTCAATAAAAAATATTTTACAGGGATAAAAATAAAAGCCGCCTATTTTATTGGGATGAAAAAAATATTTAACCCTACTTTTAAAACTCCATATTTGATGAATAGGGACTAAATATAAAAAATTACTCCAATTTGAGTTGTTTGTTACCGATTCACATAATCAAATGTTAACTACTTTTATTAACCATTTTTATATTCATTTGAATATAACTTTTTAGTATATTAATTTTATTTTTAAATTTACACTAATTTTCATATAAAACAGATGAAAAGTAATTATAATCAAATATCAAAAACTAGAACATATAATTTAAATTGAAGCAGATAGAACACTAGAGACAATTAATAAAATTTATCCTAAAAATAGATGAGCCTCATTTAGAGGATCCTCTCGTACGCAATTAGACAAGAAAGAAAATTAGACTTTCATCAATGAAAATTTGAAATGATATTAACTTCTAAAACAAACCCCCACATGTGGCATGAAAAGAAGCGTTGAATCTACGCGTTTCTCGAGACGTCTAAATTAAATGATAGAGCATCGTATTCGGTGTGGAACGAACAACTGGTCAATTGCACACAATGAACACACGTAACCGTATATCGTACTTCAATACCCTGTGGCTAAGGAACATCGTGGACCCACACCGCCTCACACTCCGCCTTTTAAATACACGCCATTCCCTTCTTCCCTTCCCCATCTCGATCTCGCATATCTTGCCCGACTCACCGAGCAAAGCATCCGCGTCGAACGCTCTCTGAGGTTAGTTTTGTTTTTTGTTTTCCAGTAGATCAGATTTAGATCCCCTTGAGGTTCTTTCATTTCTCTGTGATTTTAATTATATTTTGATTGATTTTGATTTCGATTCGTCTATGATGCGAATCGATCCGTCTCTGTTTCTAATTTCTGGTTCTTGGTGTCGACAACGATTAATACGCTAATTGATTTGATGATCTGTTGAAATTCTATCCTACCAGTGTGAGCGATTGTATTTCTGGAAGTTAAATTAGATCCGCGATTTGGATCGCATTTCTAGGGTTAGGGTTTGTTGATACGGGCGCTTATTGGTAAATCTACGGTTTATGTTGTGCAGATATCTGGTAGAAGAAGGAACTAGTTTGTCGAAACTAATTACATGGTTAGTAACACAGAGGTTCTGATCCCAACTGCTTTTGATCCCTTTGCTGAGGGCGAGGACAGTTCCATTACCAAAGGAGCAAAGGAGTATGTGCATATCCGCATCCAACAGAGGAATGGGAAGAAGAGCCTAACAACAGTGCAAGGGCTGAAGAAGGAGTTCAGCTACAACAAGATCCTCAAGGACCTCAAGAAGGAATTCTGCTGCAACGGCACTGTGGTCCAGGATCCAGAGCTTGGGCAGGTGATTCAGCTCCAAGGCGATCAGCGCAAGAATGTTTCTCAGTTCCTTGTCAATGCTGGTATTCTGAAGAAAGATCAGATCAAGATTCATGGTTTTTAAGCTCCCTTTATCAGACTGATTGATTGCGCGTGTGTTTGGTAGTGGTCGTTTATCTCTACTACTGGTGCAGTAGAGTTCTGTTTGTTAGATTTCTGTGTTGTGCTATGTTCTTGCCCATGATCATGTCATCATGGCACCCATGTTGATCTGGAATTGTAATCGCGAACGTTCTTCCAGTAATAAATATGACTTGTACCTTTGTGTTAATACTGCTTCCTTTGTTTTTGGTTTTTTTGAACAAGTACATGTAGCCAAAGTTGTGGAGCATGACTATTCCAGGTCTGAGTGAGAAGTTTTCTTCTCCTTCCATAAAAAAGATGTTCTTCACTTTTATTGATGCCATCTTGAGCCGCTTCCACGTTCTTTAGAAAATGGGGCTCTGTTATTCTGGAAAACCTCCTATACCGAAAGGCATAGTTATCATTAACAAGTTTGATCAAGAACAAGATTTAAAAGGAGTTTTTTTGTTTGGTTAAATCTCAAAAATCGGAAAATGATAATCCTGCAGGAGTAACCATTGCTTAGAATTTGTTAAATCATCAGATGATGCATCTGCTATTGCTCTTGCCAAGTTCTTGAAGGTGCAGGCATCCAAACACAACCACTATTGATCAATGTAGCACTATTCCCTAATACCCAAAGGCAATATCTACATAAAGATCAACAAATACAGAATCTTGATCTTAGTAAGACACGTTTTTTAAAAATAAAAAGGAAAAAAAACACTTCGTGAGCCGAGGTGGAAAAATCCTGGCACCTTAGTGCACTGGAAGTTGGACAAGAAGCCCACTGATCCGCTACCGTAAAGTGGAGATGATGACAACACTTTCTTCTCCACCTTGAAAACCATCTACAGATCTTACATTCACAGAGAAGTGGCTCTAAACGTCTGTGCTGTACTTCCCAAGCAAAAACTTGAGCCTTGTACGGCGATATGCACCTAATGCAAACTCTTTGTTTTGAGCTTTGACCCTCTAACATTACCATTGATCAAGCGAAAATCATTATTTGTTTTTCAAAAATGGTGATGAAGATGAAAAACCATCTAAAGAAAGAAAGAAAACAACCTCTGAAGAGCATAGCCACAATTTCAGCAATGTTTGTGAAAATTTTCAAAACTTCCCTACACCTCTATTCACCCTCTCATCCTCTTTAGAGATGTGGATTGATCTAAAAAAATCGGTATTCAAGTAGTGACTACTAACACGCTTTGCTACATAGTCAAAAGATCTACATGGAAGGAGATATTGTAATGCAAAGATTTTCGAAAGACAATCTACAACGAGGCCACCATTCCTTGATAGCTCCAATTATAAGTATGGGAAAGAACGGATCTTCTAGTATAATGATTTCAACACATAGCTAGTAATCAAGCATGGCAACACGCTCCAATGATGAACGTAGATATTTTTTTAGGTTGATGAACGTAGATATAGTAAACATCCCAAATCTAAAAAGCAATTTTACAAAGGAGGATTCTCTTAGCGTTCAACAAAATGCTAAGGCTATAAATTACTTGTATTGTGCAATGAATCCGAAAGACTTATTAGTGAATCCGGAAGACTTATTGAAGATTCCTAGGTGCAAATCGGCCAACAAAATACGGAAAAAATTGAAGTCATCTTTGAGGGTACCGCACAAGTCAAGGAAGTAACATTCATTATGCTTGTCCATGAATATGAAATTTTTTAGATGAAAGAAAAAACATGAGAAGAATCGATGGCATGTTTGAAAGGTTATCTTACATTCTCAACAACTTCGACACTCTTGGGAATGATTACGACGAGCGAGATCTCATACGAGAATTACTTTGTTGCCTCACTCGAAAATGTGAGTCCAAAGTCGATGTCATCAATGAAGGAAGAATATTCAACATTTTAACCTAAGATGGCGTGAGAGGTAAATTGATTACCTGTGTGACTACCAAGTTACAAAATGTCATTGAGAAAAAAAGAGAAGAGATCATTAGTTTTCAAAGACTTTTCTTCAAGAGCGGATGATCATGAAGTTGAGTCAGAAATGATATTATTGGTATTACTCATTGAAAGTTTTAACCAATGGTACCACTCATGATATGGTACCACTCTTATAATGTTCACTTTTATCACTCACTTCTTGAGATGAAGGCGGGAAGTAGATGAATTTTTTTTATTCTATGTGATGCTTTAGGCTATAAGGTGTGGTGTGATTTTTCCTTTGTGGCCATCCACATATTTTAACTCACTGTCACGTCAGATTTCCATATTTCATATCATTCAGAGGTGTGGTATGTCCATTCTTTTTTTTACATTACTTTTATTACATTTTGTCTTTCATTTTCTTCAACACTGCATGTTCCAACAGTGGAAGGGTGTCAGTATCCTTCATGATCTCCAACTCTATTATTTTTGCCTCAATATCTAGCCTATTATTTTCCTTCTATGCGGCTTTCGTGGAAATCTATTGCTTCTGTTGCAGCTTTTCCGAAAACATATCATTGAACGAGTTGATGTGGGCTAGAAGGCGATCAAACCCCGCGAGGCCTTCAAGTGAAAGATGCCTCCTTTGATTTATCCCTCCCGGCAGGCCTGCTTGCCTACGGAATTGGGATTTCATCATCGTAGTCCGCAGGCTTGGCAAATGGGAAAATGTACATCCAATGACCCGATGTTATAGTCCCCTAACTGGTTTGTTTTGAACCTTTTGACCGGAACCTACTTTGGACAAGTACGTAAGATTTCCCACACCTCCATATGTTGAAACGGCCCATATTTTGTGTGATACTTTCTGAGGGCCACTCATAAAACCTCATCGTCACTAGTACCACTACTACGACATTCATTAAAGGATTTTTGGTAGAAACTACCAAACCACCCCAATTTCTTGCTCACATCCCAAAACTTAGAACTAACGTAGCAGAATAGTCGGTAATGGGATTGTTGGAGGATCTCATGAAATTGGTCCATAACTTTATTCCAAGATTTGTCACTTGTTTGCACATTGCGTCCATTAAAAAATCACAAATTTACATTGTTAAAGTTTAAAATTAAGAGCATTACATTAAAATATGAATTTACTTGTAAAAGCGAACCTTTTATTGGGTCTTCGGAGACATTAACCCACGTTTCGCCAACACAATCTCCTATTTGGACGTTCATAGTTTTTTATGCTTCTTGTCATGGGGTTAGTGGGACCTCTTTATTTCTCTTTTCCACAGTTGGAGTCTTCTGGTTATGTTGCAGAGACAATCTCGTCCGTTGAACCAATGTCGTGTGCTTGAGATGGTTGTGGGGGCATGTAGTACGGTTGGTAGGGTGGCAGCACCAATGTGTAGTACGTTTGTGAGGGTTGGATCGGTTGGGGAATTTATGGCGACGAGGTGAAGTCGGTTGACTCAGTTTCCATAGACCAAAGCCTGACTGATCAAATTTGGTGTATGACTGAAACATATTTTAGTAATGAAAATTACAAGCGATTTGGATGGGTTGTGTCTAATCTAACTTGATAAGAGTAGGGAACGAAAATATGAACAAATGTGTGAGAGTAGAGAAGAATGAGTAAAAACATTGAAGAGGGAATGGATGAAAGGTTGGAGAATGTGAGATGGTCTAATTAGGGAAGAAAAAAGAGTTTTTTATTTCTTAATGACCAAATGATCATAATTTGGAAAAAAAACTCGTTGGAGGCTTCGACAAGTTCTGCGTCAAGATCCCCAAGATGCCGAGTCCCGAAGGGGGGATGGTGTTCCCCGTCGATACCGGCTACACCGAGGCCTTCCTTTATCCCACACCTGACGACCTTATGAATTTGGACAAATGAACACTATTGATAGATTTTTGATGCAGTAGATTGCAGTTAATAGCGCTGTAAAAGAATAAGAAATGAAGACTTTTGAGGAATATATGAAGACTTTTAAATGAATGAATTATTTAAAAAATAAAAAAATCTGGACCATATGAAATATATGCCGATAGGTCAAAGGGTTGGGATTATAATGTCAAAAGGTCTCTTCTGTATTAAGAAATTTTTTAATTGAGAAATTAATTCTCTAATTCTGTATCTCTCTTTTCATTTTCCTTTTTAGGTTGTCTTACATGTTTCTTCCTATGTTCAATCATTATATGGCAAACAAATTATACCAAAAAGTTTGATTTACCCTTCTTCCTTTTTATTCTTTCTATATGCTGCCACACTTTAGGCCTAGTAACCGCTGCCTCTCCCTGAGATGATGTAGCAATCTACCACGTGCCTAAACTCTAAGACTCGATCCTACCAATATAAGACTAATAAGACTTTAATCTTAGAAATTCTAACGTTATTGAAGTACTTTAAAACTTAATCGACCTCAGAATAAGAACATTTTTAGAATGCAAACATTAGGTCTGAAGGTAGATTGGTGACACTTCCGAGGAGGATGAAGGCAATCAATTGACTCATTGCATTTTGCGTCACTAGAAGAAATAAATTGGCGGGGCTACGCGTTGCAGCAACACCATCACATCGAGACCAGTTGTTATTGGATAACTTCGACCACAATTGACGACTCCCCTAGTGTGGTGGCTAAGGGAGGAGACCAAGAGACTCCATATTCACTGAAACAAAGAAATAGTTGGGACAACGAAGGCAAAAGATAGACACATAGAAGTAAAGGGTATCCTGAGAAACTCAAAGTAATTTGAATATTACATTAGAAATCGTACCAAATAAAAATGAAAGTCACAACTTGCGCGAAAAGAGTATTTTTAATTTTTAAAAAATATCTTAAATGCAGGCATATTAGGAATATTAGATAGTAAGAAATAAATATTATATTTAATTATTTTTCTTATTATATTATTTTTCTTGTTACCATAGTTGTTCTCCTACTATAATTAGAACTCTCTCATGTAATCCCTATAAATAGGGATGTATCCTTCAATATTCAATCAGACCAATTATTATCATATTATATCATGGTATCAGAGCTAAGGTTCTCAAAAACCTAGACTCTTCTTTAAGACCAGGCACATCGCCGGTCTCTGTTTACGGCGACCGATCGTTTGACAGCATGTCGTCACTGACTAATCTCGACGAGCGTGTCTAACATCCACTGCCCATTATCCCCCTCTTTCTCTCTAGAAAATAATCATTCTCTCTCTATTCCAAAAAAACTGCATTTGTCTGCATTTGTCTGTGTTTTTTCTAGAGATCGAGAGCATGAAAAGCGCTAGAAAAGCAGAGAACGGCCCACAAGAAGAAAAAAGTCCTCGCCCTCACTCCAATCGTCAACACTCGCACTTAGAAAAAGTTCAGCAAACGTAATTTCAAGCTCGTTTGTCATGGAACGAAGATTGACTCTCTACTTCTAGAGGTTATTTCATTAAACTGCTTCTGCCAGCTCAATTCTAGTACATGTGCTCCAACTACTCCTCATTACCGATGATCAGCTTGCGGGGAGATATTAGAAATATTAGATAATAGGAAATAAATATTATATTTAATTACTTTCCTTATTATATTATTTTTCTTGTTAGCATAGTTGTTCTTCTACTATGATTAAATCTGTCTCATATTCGTGAAGACAAATAGACTTTAGTTGTTAGCCGTAGGTTCAAACTTAAGAAAATTGTCATGAGTCATGCTCGGGTGTTCCAAGTTTGACCCTTTTTTTTACACTAACGCCTTTACAAATATTTGTTTTTTTTGAAAAATGCCTTATAAACAACTTGAAATACTATTTTATGTTGAGTTATGCTAGACCCTAGGGGGTACTAGATGTGACGACATCAAATGTTTCATAAATGAGTATAGTGCACATTGGGTGCATACCATTTTTGTGGACCTTCTCACATAAACAAATCTTTTTTTTATTTTTTATTTAAAAAATATATGATTATTTAAGTAGCAAGAAAATGTTTATTTTTGCTCATATGTAGGTTCATGGCGGACTTTGCGTCTACCATAGAATTTGCTATCACAAATATAGTACAAATAATCATTGTCTAAGCAGATATACACGGAGTACAAAATACTTAGTGTTAAATTTGGTAAGTTTTTAACATTTTTCTAATTTTCTTTTATGTTTGTAATATCTATAAAGATAGAGAAATTTGCCTAAATAGTACTTAAACATAGTAACTTTCCCAATGGAATACCATATGTTTTTATTTTTGAATATGGTACCACTGTTCAATGTCCACTGGTCATTGTTCAAGTAAATGTTCTCCATTGATAGGCATTGTTCACGCCATTAGACATTATTCAAGTACCATTTAGTTGATAAAAAAGTTTAGATACTACATTGGAAAATGACATATGTTTTAGTACTATTTAATGCAAATTTCACATAAAGGTATTCTCTCCATCGTAAAATGTTCTTTCTAGTTATTATTTTTACGGTCAAACTTTAATCACTTTCTTTATATATTTTCGTTAGTTATTTGATAAAATAATGTAGTCTTGTCATTTCTTGTTTTATATAACTTTTGATATAATTTTTAAATATATAAATTTTATTTTTAAATTTTACATTTATATTTAAATAAATTGAATTAAATATAAAATTGATCAAATCTCGTAAATAGAAACGAGAAGAATGTTTTAGGGAGAAGAGCATAAGAAATGGAATCAAATTTGGGATAACTTGTCTTTTTTGAATTCTCAAACTAAATAAGTTTTATGCAGTGTAAATTGGATAAAGATATTTGTACTCTAAAGGTTTGTACTCTATTTGTACGCGGCAGGTGTGCACTAACATTTTGTGTTAGTGTAATACTAATTTTTGTTAATACACCAATACTTTGTGTCAGTGTAAATTTTTATTAACGCATCAACACTTTGTGTCAATGT
This sequence comes from Cuscuta australis, assembly GCA_003260385.1. NCBI lineage: Eukaryota > Viridiplantae > Streptophyta > Magnoliopsida > Solanales > Convolvulaceae > Cuscuta > Cuscuta australis. The sequence goes on along the minus strand of NQVE01000215.1, from coordinate 5,428,931 downwards.
GAACCATCAAAATGTTGATGTATTATACTAAGTTTGAGATACAAATTTTGGTATAAGTGTAGCATAATCCAAATGTAAATTTCCAGTGCTCTTAGGTTGTGTTTTTCATGGTGCTCCTCAAATCCAGCCACTGTTCCACCAGAGATTAATTTGGAAGCGTAAAAGGCAGAATCTTCCAGTTGAGAATGCGGCGAAGGCCGGGAATCGGAGGACTACAGAATGCAGCCACGGCTAGGGTTCGTTAGTCTCTTCCTTGTTGAACTCTATTTGGCGTTCCCTGTTTGTTGGCTAATTAATTTGCTCTGTGCCTGAAATAAGGATCACTACCGATTGCTCGGTGAAAATGTAGCCAAACTGAAAACAGATCTTCTGAAAGAGCAGCTCGCTACTTTTCGCTCTATGCTTGAAGACTTTGCTCGAAAACACAAGGTTTAATTTTAATTTACACACACATGATTTTTCATATTTTCACTTTTACACTGGTTATATTTGATAATCGATGTGTTGTTCTCGCAATTTTAACCACCCCTATTCAGCTTATGTGCTCGTTATATTGGACGGCAACAGATTCTGCAGATGTTGTTTTACATTTAAAGGTGCTGGAATTTTGGGTCTCAATGTCGGTTTGTGGAAGAACCATAAACTTTAGTGCAAATTCGAATGCAATTTGAGAAGTTAAGAACACTACAGGAGGTTACAGTTTGAAATGGTTGCATAACTGTCACATATAGTGATCCATATCATTATAGCATTCATAAAAATTTAATGGGAAACTAAAAAAATGTTTGTGCACACTCATTCCCGTGTAGTTGAACCTTAGATTTAGCAAGTAGGTTCGAGCTTTTTCTTACGCTCATATTTTAGTATTTGTTTATGCATTCTTTACATGTTTTGGATATTCGTGAAGTAGAAGTTCCATTTATTTACCATGTTTTTTTATGTAGTGTAATGAAGTACATAGTACATATTAGCATTTTGTTTCATCAGATGTTGTATATTGAATTTATCTTCCTCTACAGAATGACATTCGTAAGAATCCTGCATTCAGATCACAATTTCATGAGATGTGTGCTAAAGTAGGAGTTGACCCTCTTGCTTCAAACAAAGGTTTCTGGGCAGAGCTCTTAGGAATTGGTGACTTCTATTATGAAATTGGTCAGTTATATGCTTCAACATCATCTTTATTTATCACGACTATGACATGGATATATGTGTTCTGTTTGAGTTGTGAACTGTAACAGTTTTATAATTGTCTAGGCAGGGGTACAAATTGTTGACATATGTTTGGCTACAAGGCCTCACAATGGAGGCCTGATCAGTTTAGAAGAATTATGTAAAATTCTTGCTCAAAGACGTAAAAGTGCTCGTGAAACAGTGTCTGAGGATGACTGTTTGCGTGCTATAAGCAAGCTAAAGGTATTCACAGTTTCACCCTACTCCTGCTATTCTACTTTTTCATGATTTACTTTATTGTATAACAACATCCTCTGCAGTCTGTTGATTCTTTACGGCAGCATATTTAAATGATATTTAGAGATATAAGAATATAGAGTTGAATGTAAAGATCAATTGATAGAGTAACCCTTCTTCTCATTCCCATGTATAAGGAAAGTATGAGAATTTGAGAGTAATGAGATTATGAGAATAAGAGAGTAATTAAGATTTGAGACTGATAGAGTAAGAGAATCAGAAATTGAGAATTGAGTGAATCAATTTTAAGGAAGTGTAGGGTATTTATTGGGAAGAAAAGAAATTTTTTTAACTCCCCCACGGCCCCAATTTTTTAACTCCCCCACCAAGTTTCCAGCGTTCAAAAAAAACACCAGAATCGAGTACCTGAACTGCTGGTTCTGGGTCCCAAAATAGAGGTCCGGAACGGTCCCCCTACCCTCAGCAGTCCGGTCCGGTTCCCAGGAACCCCCACCGGTCTGGTTCCGAACCCAAACCTTGTCCACCTCTATTTGGAGCTAATTTCTTGAGCCCATTATACAAGCCTTCTTACACCTTTTCATTAGTTCAGTGTTTGGATCAAATTAAAAGTATTTTGGCTTCAAATTGTGGCCGGCTGCATGCAATGGATGATGAAGCTGATTGATGATTTCAATGTATCGACTTTTTTTTTTGAAATCCAAAAATGTTTGCTATGGCCTCATTTGCTCTATCCACCGCATCGTAAATTACCCCATTGCGGGTTTGGTTTCACCATCTACTAGCCAAAAAAACTTTAATTAAAGGGGCTACAACCTTTAAGGATTTAAGTACTCCTTTCCGAACTTCATCAAATTCACTAAACCTGGACGAGAGTAGATGCCATTATTCAGTTTCACAGCTTTTCTGTATTCTACCTTTAAGGATTTAAGTACTCCTTTCCAAACTTCCTCATTAAGTTTACTAAACACGGAGGGCAATAGTCGATACAACTATTCGGTTTCACTGCTTATTTGAACTCTAAGTGGATATCTTTCTCTTTATGTATATCCTCCAATATAAACAATGGGTGAAACAACGTGTCCAAAATGATAAGAAATATTCCCATCATCCGGGAATGTTCTTCCCAAATTGACACGCCTATTTAGGAGAGTTAACAATTGTATTTACTTTCCTACCCTATTCCCCACCAGCCCTTGCACGTGCTGCTGTGCTAGGTCACCAATGTTGCCTACATCACTGATGTTGCGCGTTGGCTTCACACGGTTGCCTTCATCACCTCCGCTTGCCTCAGTGCTGCATCTGGTTCGGAGAGCATCGAGGGCACACTTGAAGATGATGATGCGGCAAGGGATTCGGAGAGCGCCTAGCTGCTTGTAGTTGTACTTCTGTGCTGACTTGCTGAGAGGCAGACGAAGACGGGGTGGTTGAGAAGTTCCATGCTCACCACGTATCTCTCCATTCTCTCTTCGATGTACACCGGCAGGTCTGGCACTTGGGTCGAGTCAGATCTGAGCTTTATCATCCCAAGGACTCATATCGCCGAGATCAAAACAGCTCCGCTGTTCGCGCCTCCACCCCGGGCAAAGTGTACTGCAACAAGTCACCAAAACGGATAATTGGCGAGCCAGCTTCTTCATTGTGAAGTACGAGGATTTGAGATTGTGTGAGATGAAGTTAGAGAGTCTGGAGACACTGAGTGGGGTTATTTAGGGTCAGGGGACTAATGAAGATGAATGGAAAATAAGGGTAGTGAAAGGGTAAATAACACATTTTGTATAAAATATTTTGCAAAATAATGAAAGGGGAAGAAAACTTTTGGACGAGCAAAAATGGATAGTGGGAAGAATAATTCGGGACAGAGGGAGTACATAAGTTAATATTACATTATAAAGTAAAAATATGAATTCTTATTTTGTCCTATGTGTTTTTAAGTAGGGGTGTAGGGGTAAGGTCTGCCTACACACCCCACACCCTCCTGAGACCATACTATGGTGAGATTCTACTGGGTTGTTGTTGCCTGCCAGCTTCATGTTCGTGGCATTGTCTATTATGACTTGTACCACATTCTACGGACCAATTGTTTATACAAATTTACTCGGTAACCCAAAGATCAGTTTCTTGCCTTGAAAAGCTCAAAAGCATAACGAAAAAATCAACCAAGTCCTTTCTCTATTGTCTTTCCATCCATCGGATATCATAGAACTACCATTCCTTGCACATTCTTCTCTATTATCTTTCATTGCTTTATTCACAAGCTCAACTTCTTTCATGAGCAAAGGACCTATAACTTCATGAAGTGATGGGGCTTTCATTCTTGAGCCATGTTTGCCAATTGCATCAATCCTCTTGTAAGCTTTCATACTTATCAACATTAATAGAAATACAAACATCATACATCTTTCTTGCTATTGCAAAATTTGCTCAACTCGTCAAGTCTTTCAATGCTTCATCATTCAAGTCTTTTTTGCTTTTTCATCCCTCTTGCTGTGGGCCAATCACCATTGTTTACAGACATATCCATTTCCCCCTTTTTGTTAATCTTTTGAGTTTTCAGTGCAGCCCCATCACCATAGCTCATCAATGTATCTTCACAGAGTCATTGTTGTTGAACTTCCTTCTCCATCACAATTTGATCCCTAACTCTTTTTTTTCTCCTATTCATATAAATATGTTTCTCCTCACTTCACTTCTTTGCTCTACAAATTCCCCCACTGTAGGTTTGGTCAGAAAAAAATATGGAGTACATGTTTTATTGTTTGTTTTACTTGGATTTTCTAAGCAAACATATTTCCAACATGGATCTCTTCTTCCACTCGCAGACATGGTTGTCATCTCTATAACCCTGTTAAAAGAAATAATGTATGTAAATACATAATATTAATAAACAAAATTAATACATACCATACCAGGTTTGTTGTCTTGGTTGTTGAAAAAAGTGACATTAAAGTATAAAATTAAATTGACACACAAAACAATAATGGAATGGGCAATAAGCTTGCCGCAACACCTGCTTATCACAATAAGCCGTGTTGGTGTGCTAGTTTTTATTTTTTTGCACAACTGGCTTGCGAGTTGATATGCCATAATTTCAATACCAGTAATATAATCCAAAAATCAAACTAAGAACAAAATGAAAAAATACTGCGCCAAAAAAAAACAAAAAAAGGACTGCACCAAACTTGAAATGACATAGAGTCACAGATAATGACGTTCACAGAGAAGGGTCTGACTCGGCTAGATGTCGATTCCACTCCTTCGTCCTTTCATATGTTATACCACTTATACTGAGATGAGGTGTAGTTAGGTCACTGGGGCAAGATGACCACCTTTTTTTTGGCCCAGTTTCTAATTTTCGCAAGGCAAGAGAGGCAATCACTTCAGGTGACTGATTGAGGTGAGAAAGGCAAACACCCAACTGACCCAAGTAGTGACTTCTGGTTGGCGCCTTGCTTGGCCTATTTCAAGTGCTAATAATAATTTCAATAGGAAACTAAATATAATTATAGGAAACTAATAATAATAATAACAAATTAGATATTAAACCTCAGATCCATATCATTACTCCCTATCTCAAATTTTAGCTTGTCCGCAAGCTCAATTACGTATAGACCAATTATTATCTAATCACTACGCAATTTAATTATCTAATCACTACCCATTCAGTGGGTCTTCCTCTGCCCTAGATTCGTCTAGGATTAAAACAAAAAATAACTGATTGCAATAGTCTTTAGTAGTTCTGGACTCCCGGTCTGCATCAAGAACCTCAATTTGCCCACCGCATCCTAGTCCAGGGGTGGCCTGAAACGTTCAATGCCATGTTTCTTAAACAATGTCTTGTCCCCTGTGCCTTCTTCCATCATCTCTTCCAACCAAAGTCGTGCATTATTGAGCAAAGGGAATGACACAATACGAACTTGGTCTTTGTCAGAGGTTTTTTTTTGTGATGTAACAAATTCACATTGCTGCCAACTGATCAGATCAGAAATTCTAGCAAAAGTCAGGAATTCTATATTTGTGTATTGAGGTCCGAGCCACCACACGAATCCTTCGTCTTGTGGATATTTTCTTGTTGTATTTGGAGGGCACAGATTCCTCCGATTCATGTGAGACCCAACCCCTGACATCTTCCCTAACGCCATGCTATCATGTGGCCTGCAAATGAACCCCTTGGCATTGGTGGTGGTGACCTTTTCCATAAGCAACTTATAGGTTTTCTATAACCCTTCAATTTTGTGGATGATGGTAGCAAACTTGGAAGTGGTGGCTGCCATGAATTCGCGCAGTCAGATTAAAGAATTGTCATGGATTGTCCTCGCTCCGATCCTAAATGGTTACAGACAGATTAATGAACGTAAAAGAAGATGAAGATATTGATCCTTTCCTGCTCGTGGCTGGAAGGAGAGGAGAACAATCTGTGACTACTCATAATTAGAGATTTGGCTTCACCCATTGATATATTAATAATACTCCTTCCGTCCCATATCTTTCTTCTCACTTTCCTTTTTAGGCCGTCCCACTTGATTCTTCCCATTTCCTTTTTTGGCAAATAAATTTCTACAAAAAGACTAATTTACCCTCTCTTTCTCTTTTCTTCTTGTTTGAGCCAGCCCCCTCACCCCTCAGACCCCCATTCTTTCAGCCTCCCCCCCTCCTGCAAATTCAAGTCTTCTTCTTCTTCTTCTTTGTACAAACCACTTCGAATTTTTCTAAGACAGCCCCCCCCCCCCTCTTCTTCGTCTTCGACAGACCATCCTCCACACCCACCCATTCTTTTCTTCTTCATCAACTTTGACAGCAGGAAAGGGATCTAGTTTTAATTCTTATCGAGCAGTGGCGAAAGGACAGTGGTAAAAGAGTGCCGGCGAGAGAACGGCGATGAAGCTTTCAGATCAATGTCTGTCCCATCTATCAGATCGAGACTACGCTTTCAGATCGATGCCCGTCCATTCATCTTTCATATCGAGCGTTAGCAACGAAGCTCTCAGATTGAGGTCCGTTCGTCCATCTTTCAGATAGAGTGCTGTAGACAATGCTTTTAGATTGAGCTCCGGCAACGAAGCTTTCAGCGATGAAGCTTTTAGAAGGGAGAGAGAGAGGGGGGGGGGGAGCCACGAAGAAAGAAGAAGGAATTGAGGAGATGGGGGGATACAGAAGGTGGGAGGGAAGGGTAAAATTATAAAGTCAAACTAATTTTTGCTCTACATTAAAATCCATGCCAAATCAAAACGATAAGTTTTAACTGGATGAGGGAGTAATTATTATTATTATTATTATTATTATTATTATTATTATTATTATTATTATTATTAGTAATAGTAGTAGTATACTACTACAATTACCATTATTATTATTACTATTATTATTATTGATATTATTATTACTATTATTATTATTACCATTATTATTATTATTATTATTATTATTATTATTAAACTAACAGCTAATTACGGAGTTCATATTACCCCAAATCCATAACAAGCACTTCTTGCTTAGCCAAATATTGTCCTTTTTAAAAAGTTAGAGAAATATTTACTGCAATGTATGTTTATTAGAAACATAGGAAACATGTCAAATAACTGTTTGGAAGGGAGAGAAAATGAGCCCCTCCCCTCATTTGGTTTGAAAATTATAGAGGGGAAGGAACCAAATTTATTAACTCTCATTCCCTCCCCTCTCCTTGTTTTCAATCCCTCCGATTTGGGGGTGTTCAATTCCGTCATCTCCTCTCTTTGCAACTTGCCTCTGAGTTCCTCTGCTATTTCTTTTTCTTTTCTGTTCTTCTCTCTTCTGTTTTTCTTCTTCCTCTTCTCTTTGTTTACGTCTCTCTATACTTTTGAAGAGCTTTCCTTTCAAATAAATAATATGTCAATCTCTCCGATCTGAGTCTATGTTTGCATGATGGTGCCCAAAGTAAATGGAAGGCTTCGCTACCTAAAATGATTTTGACTGAAAGGGAAGGTTCTGTTTTTTTAACTCAAAGAAAATAGAAGGTTCTGATCTGGTATGTTCATTTTTTTGAGTTCATCAAAATGAAAATAGGCAACGTAATTGAGATAGATTTGAAATTGATTAATTTTTTGAAGGTATAGAAATTGCACTTCTGCCATAGCTGCAATCAAACATAGGTAATACGAGAACTACAGATTTCTTCTCTTGAAGAGCTTCCCATCCCTTCCTCCAACCAAACAAGGTGAAGGGAAGCCTTTTCCCTCCCTTCCCATTCCCTTCAATCCCCCCCCACACACACACACAACCAGACAGGCCCTCAAATTCCACAGAATTTATTTTTACAATTTCAAATTCAAGTATGTTGACTCATGACTATTAGTACTGGTTCTTAATGTGTTTGGCGCTATTATTGTGTTTCATCAGAAAATCATTTTCCAGGTACTAGGTAATGGTTTCGAGGTGGTTTCAGTTGGAAAAAGAAAGCTTGTTCGCTCGGTCCCAACTGAATTAAACAAGGATCATAATGAAATTTTAGAGCTGGCTCAGGTATGGTAGTTGATGGATTTATTTTAGCAACTTATACATATATAGTGTATATATGCTGAACTATCATTCAATTACACAACTCAAACCTACGCACATTTTTATATTCCATTTTCAAATCTGCAGACTCAAGGCTTTGTGACAGTTGATGAGGTACAAAGACACTTGAACTGGTCATCTGGTCGCGCTACTGATGCTCTTGAAACACTGTTAGAGGTTCGTTATTGCCTCTGTTCCTCTGATGGGTGTCTAAAGGCTATTTTTGTTAGGAAAAATTCACACAATTACTCTCAGAATTGTGCATATATTTCACATATTTATATCAGTACTCTACCAGTCACTGGACTAGCTAATTTCTCTTGTGCGATGAGTATGTGGAATTAAAAGAGTTCAATTGACAACTAAAGACTTTGTCTAAACATTTGACCGCCTGGTTATACTCAGCTCTTTTAATTCCACATTCTCATGATGTAAGCGAAGCTAGCAAGTCCGGGGACGATATAGTACCGATATAAATATATAGAAATTCTTGGAGCAACAATGTCATTTATTAAATTAGAGAGTAATTACCTAAAATCACATAATTCTGAGAGTAAGAGTGTGAATTTTTCCTTTTGGTAATAATAATAATAATAATAATAATAATAATAATAATAATAATAATAATAATAATAATAATAATAATAATAATAATAATAATAATAATAATAATAATAAAACAATAAATTGTTATCAAAATCAGGCATGTTTGATATACATGCAGGAAGGTCTAGCTATGATTGATGACGGGCACCGCGATGGCAGACGCCGATATTGGTTTCCCTGTGTATCGTCAATGTCTGCCTATTCAGGAGCTGATTCAGTTCCAGAAATAAAGTCTTTTTGATATGTGAGTGTTTCTTCAACACACAAAACCCATCCCATAATTTAAAGATTGCAAAAACTGTGCTGACCCCCCTTCTTCCTTCCATCCAGTGAAGGGGCAGCAATTTAAAAATAAATTCAGCGGTTTCAAATGTGTAATGCTGGAATATTTATTGTTCTATGAAAGAATTACAGTTCTTGTTTCATAATTTTTGCAATGTGTACCAACTGCTTTTAAGGCACATGATTAAATATAATAAAAACTGCTTGTGATATATCCAAGGATTCCCTACTCTTGTTGTGTCCATTCGGAATTAGGCTCGCTCCACGACCGCGGTTTAACTCCAAGCTTGAAGAACAAAACCAGTTCTAATGCCTCAAACACATTCCACTCATCCAAAAGTTCATTCCAGACTCCACTAACAATGCAGTAATTTCTGTTATACGGCGGCCTGTGGTGGGCCCCATGCTGCGACCGGGAAACGAGGATTCCGGCATCCTGGAGAGCCACCACTAAGGGTGGGAGCTCACTCTTTGTTCCGTGAGCCCATGCGTGGAACTGCTGGCTAAACATAACACAACCCGAACCAACCCCAACAAAGACATGGAGAATCGGGTGGTCGTTATAGAGCATGATGTCCATGGGTAGGACAGTGAAGGTCACTGCCCTTGACAGGGCTTGCAGGTTGTTGGCATACTCGCGCCTCGTGATTGTCCGTGGCCATTTATGGTGCCCCTGAAAGGCTTCTATCTGGTTTCCGAATATCGGAGTTTCTGTTGAGCCGTAGTTGTCTATTGCCCAGTGGTAGGCCCCAGAGCCCAGGTCTGCCATCACGTAACCGATATATCCGGCCAAAACCGGCTCAACCCAGACATGTGAACCGGCTCCACCGGAAACAGCTTCGGCTAGAGAAATCAGCACGGTGGTGCACCCACATGCCACCCATGCACGGTGAGACCATGTTGATCTCAAGCTCTGGTCATCCTTCAACGTTTTAGCACTATCAAGTCGGACCGCGTTGTCGGTTGAGAGGTTTGGTGTTGTGGCAGTCGAGCTGCGGGTGGACAAAGTGAACGGGAACCGGTCGGACTTGATGCGACTCGGGCGAATGTTCAAGAGCCCAAAGCTATGTCGAGGTAAGAAGATGGACATTGTTGATACAAGAAACTGGGCGAGAACTGTTTTGTTCAAAAGAAACAATTGGACCCAAAATTGATGATATAAGAAGAGAGATAGTAGTAGACGAGGGAGATCATAAAATCATTCATATAAAAAGTGTGGCTTGGAAGGCACAATCGTGGGGTTATATGAATCGCTAGAAAAGAGAAACGCAGTTGGCCTCGAAAAGGCTATCCGTAATTTGGTATAGTGGGCCGTGTTTGCATGATGGCGTGCTTCTATGATTCTCGATTTATTTACGCAAAATGATTCCCGATTTATTTAGATAAAATAATTCTTCTTGTTTGGTTAGAAACAAAAACAAAATGAGATGATAAAATTTACTAAAAAGAGAGAAAGTATAATTCTTATAGAAATTTACTAAAAAGAGAGAAAATATAATCCTTATAGAAATAGAGCCCGGTTCCATGGCCACTGGATTCCAGTGGTCACGGAAGCCACTGCCCCCTACGGAGCTCCGTTCATAAAATTGATGATTCCTACCCCCCTAACCCCCCCGGTAAACCCCCCTGCCAAGTCCCGACCCAAACTAATCACCCCACCTACGTCAATTGCACCCCGTAAGTATAATTGACTTTAAAGTCAAAACTTTTGACTTTATACTTACGAGGTGCAATTGACGTAGGTGGGGTGATTATTTTGGGTCGGGACTTGGCGGGGGGTTTACCGGGGGTAGGAATCATCAATTTTATGAACGGAGCTCCGTAGGGGGGCAGTGGCTTCCGTGGTCACTGGAATCTAGTGGCCATGGAACCGGACTCAGAGATATTTGCACTAAATAGCACTAAAACTTAAGTTATTTTCTTAAATAACACTTAAATAACATTTAATAATGTCCATAATGTCTAGTGATGGCGAACATTTACTTGAATAATGACTAATGGATAATGACTAAAAGTGTTATATTGGGAAAAAATATACGTGATGTCATTTAAGGAAAATCATTGTGTTTTAATGTTATTTACGTAAATTTCCCTTCTTAATATTCTGGTGAGAAAAATGTAAGAAAATCATTTTATTTCTTTTTCTTCTAAATTCCATTAATCAAACATATTATTAAGGAAATGTTACTTTTTTTATAGGAATATTACTTTAACTCTAAGGCGGTGAGACATGGTTTCATAATTTTGAGGGGTAAATAGAATTGCAGTAGTTACGGCGGGCTAGGTTAATATGGCCTCCAATTCGGGTGTCATATTATAACATCGATCAAATTGAGGCTTTCATAGAGTTTTGTTCAAAAATTTGATAGTTCCTACTTTTCTAAATTCTTTGGGTGAACTTTCAACTTGGCTCGAACCAAGCCCATCCCCTATCCCCTCAATTGAGCCCCCAATTTAGTTTAATTTGGGATCTTGTAAAATTTTAAAGAAATAAAAGAATGGAATAACTTAAAGTGTTGAAAGTAAATAAAGAAGAATGAACACAATTAATTTATCTTGGTTTATTATAACCTATGGCTAATTAGGTATCAGAAGGACTCATTCGAGATCTCATTATCTATTAAAGTTATGAGTATTTGACACACCATTTACAATGAAGAATTGAATGAGCTATTTACAATCAAGAATTGAATCTCACAAACCTCAAACCCATAGATTATCTCATCCTAAGGCACACCACCAAGATTGTGAGATCTTGATAAATTAATACAATACCTAAAATACCACATATAAGATTTCGTACCCTAAGAAGAGTAAATATTTTTAATTTCTTTTTTAAAATTATTTTTTATAATATTTTATAATGTTTAAATAACAAGAATTAACGTACACTTTATTTGTCTCAAATTAAACATATTTATTTTTTCCAAAAGAGGTCTTTATTGGTTCATTTTTATAATACGAAAATCTATAAAATATTCTCTTTTTTCACTAAAGCTCATTTTTTATTTTCTATTCATTTATTTTATGCCATTTCTTTTACTTTAATCAAAATTAAAATAAAAGAAAAAAGAATAGCAAAGAAAATAAAGAAAAAGAAAAGTATATGAAAAAATAGTTTTATAGAATAAGAAAAATTAAGTAATGAAGGAAATCTTTTGCGCATTGGTCCCAAAACTGTTATTAATATATAATTAAACATATTAAAAAGGCGTTACTCAGTATTTTTTGGTCTCAATATATTCAAAAAGATAAGACTTTTTTAGACAAAACAAAAATATTTAATTTGACAAATGAAGTATATGCTAAATTTTTTATTTCACTATTTATTTCAAACACAAACATTTTATTATTTTTTAAAACTTTTTTAAAAATGTAAGCTTGAAAAAACAATTTTTTATTATTTCACACACAAACATTTTTTTCTCTATATGAAAAAAGAAAAAAAATAAAAACTATAAAGAAAAAGGAGAGGGGGCATTGGCGCCATTTCCAAAACCATAGAGGATATCAGAGTTAATCACCTAATATTTGAAGAAAATTTTTGTCTAGAGGAACACTGGCGTAGCAATACCAGAACCATGAGAGCAACAACGTAAATTTTGAAACCATGAGGAGTAACGGTGTACATTCATCAAACCACAAGGGGCGTTGGTGCAATAAACTCGTAAATAGTGTATTATAAACTTTAGAGGCCAAAAAAAACTGTAGAGGCCTAATCTTACTTAGTTTTGCACATGACCTTCGAAAAATTTGGACCGGCCCTGAAAAGTATACAACCTTGGAAAGATACTAAATGCTGAGTACATATATTCTTGTAGAGAACATAAAAGGAAAGAGGGACACATTCCAAGCTTCAGACACTTTCTATGTAGAGCACAAAAGGAAAAGTGTCAAAGTTTGGGGTGTGATGAAACAAGAGTATGAATGAAGTTAGAGCAGGAACAACAGACGCATTACTCGGCCTTGGTTGGGAAATGGTTCCCTCCCGTGGCGATCTTGTACAGGTAAAACCCGGTCATTAGTGCACTGCAAATAAAATAAAAAAAATCCGCTCGGAAGAAGATCCCATGAAGAACAACTTATGCATTATTATTAATATTCACTCTTCCGGGGGGTAGTAGAGTTGTAAGTTACCTGATCCCGGCAATGACACCCGCGGGCATTACTTTTGAGGTTGCCAAGTACCGTTGCCCCATGACCCAAGTCAGCATTGCAGCACAAACTGTTTCCAAACATATATGTAGTTTAGGTACACAAACCAAATAAAAATTGAACAAAGATATAGTGTTACTTTGAGGACAATGTAGACAAATATCAATAAGAAGCTGCTTCATAAGGAGGGATGAACTACCAGTTTAGATGGCACTTATTGAGGCTGAACTGATTGATCGATTAGAAATACGTATCATAAAAACCAATACAAAGAAAGTAGTATATGAATCCTTGCAACTTATTTGCCTCAGTGGCCACTAAAACTAAAGTATCACAAGAGCCAGTGTGTTTAGGAGCAAAAGTCTGGACTGTGTTTCTTTATATACTCAGTATTTATTTTCACTTCTTAGATGAGAGCCCGGTTATGTTTTTGAGATTAACCTCTTAAATTCTTTTCTTCATATTTGCAAGCATTTTCACTGCCCCATTTTGACATAATGTTAAAGCAATTCTCCATGACAATGCAGTTAAATCTCCTTCATGTCAAAATACAGAGCAGCCAAACAGACAATCCCTTGCCAATTAGGATAGCATTTTCACAGAAAAAAAAGATCTACTAATAGAAGGACAAAAAGGGAACAATTTGTGCCACTCAAAAACAAAAAACTGGGCTTCTATTTTTCTAAGCACAACAAACCCTACAGAAGCCAAGAGAAAATGAAATTGATCTTCATAAGAGAGAAGAAGAAATTGCGGGCAATGCGAAATGACGAAAGAACCCCTGGTAATCCATAGATCTGAGCTCAGAAGCAAAATTTCAGAATCCATTGGTTAAAAATAAAACCCCAGGACACTAGATTTACCATGAAGCAAAGTAGAAATACCCAGATTGATGGATGGATGATCCATACCAGTTTGAAGAATTGAGGAGAAGAATGAGTTCTTGCGCTTGTGGAAAGCTTGAAGGCTGAGGTAACCAGCTAGGATCAGGAAGAGGCCGGTGCCCACGCCTCCTCCAAGCGACGCCATGCTTCCTTTCTTCACATAGCCGATGATTCCACCGCAAACCAGAACCAAACCGTACGGTATCGTGAGGCAGAAATCATGCATCTCCGCAGAATGGGTTTATCCTCCCAACAAAATGGTCAAACTTGAGCAGATTTTTGGGATATTATCCAGAGCGAAATGGTTCTTTTTCAGGATCAAGAAAATGTCAAGTTTGAACTTTGAAGCTGGAGTAGAGCGAATGCCAGGTCAAAAGTCCATACTTCGTAACAAATTTCCACACCCGCTGCGGTTTTAGACGAAATTGGCCTTTACTCACTCAAACAATGGCAAATCATCAAGGATATAACCGTCATCTGACGCTGAACTGGCGTTTGTAAGCCACACTCCATCTGACTGGCTTTGCTTACTTTTGTGTGTGTGCATTAGTTTTCCCCCTAAAATGTGCCATTCTCACATTCTCTCTTCCTCAACAAATTATATAGTATCTTTAATTTGACACGATTTTTAATAAAATATATCATTCTGAGTACCAGTGCTTGTAGTTTATGTATAGGAAATAGAATTAATATAGACTACATGTATGTTTCTTTGAAAAGAAAGAGGAAGAAAGTTTTCGAACAACCCAAATAGGAAAGACAAAAGATAATAATGGGACGGAGAAAGTATTACAGAGTAAAAAATACCGACTAAAACTTAATATTACATCCGTTCGTGAATGAGTTTTACTTTTTGTTTAACGTGTAAAATTCATTAACTTTTAAAATAATTTTATTTAAACTGGTATAGAAATAAAAATTGATAAATATATATTTTAAAGCCCATTATAGAAATCACCCTAAATAGTAAGAGTAAAATCTAGAGAATGTACCAAAATAGGAACTCTATGTTTTTATCCCTAAAATAAGAGTTCACACTGTGATAATGTTGCACATCACTGTGTATGTGAACATTTCAAAATACTTTTTAGTAATGTATATGGTCGTGATTGATAATCTAAATGCATTTAACTGGCAAATTATATTATACATCCGGTTGTACCCAATTTTAGGTATAACCAAGAAATTATGTATGGTATTGATTTTATTTTACTTGAGAATGAATACTAAGTTATTTGAGAATAAGTATATTTTGTTTCAAAGATGTATTATGTATCCTGAACAATATTGACGGGTCCCATATGATGTTAAAACTTGTCTTTGTCTTGGATTGGAGAAACTAACATGGTATCTCATTCATTTTCACTGACTAGGCTTATGGTTTTATGTCCTTTACAATTCAAAGAAGACTGAGTAAGATATCTTTGACCTAGCTTGTCAAACAAGAGCTCAGAATTCTTAAATTGACCGTACTAATAAACTTTTGTGACCTGAGAGGTCAACGTCCAAACTATTCATACTTGACCATTTTAGGACCTTTTAGAGACTTTTCCAAAATATGACTGGGTTAGTTTTATGACACACACGATCAACTTTAAAACATGTCATACTTGACAATTCCAAGACCTTTCATAGAGCTCAGAATTCTTAAATTGACCGTACTAATAAACTTTTGTGACCTGAGAGGTCAACGTCCAAACTATTCATACTTGACCATTTTAGGACCTTTTAGAGACTTTTCCAAAATATGACTGGGTTAGTTTTATGACATACACGATCAACTTTAAAACATGTCATACTTGACAATTCCAAGACCTTTCACAGACCTTTTTAAAATGTGACCAAAGTCAACTTTGTGACCTAACTGATCAACTTCCAAATATGACATACTTGACCATTCGAAGACCTTTCAAAGACTTTCCTTAAATATGACCGGTCTCTTACTCAGGGATAGTCATTCATCTGGGTATAAAATATGCCCATTAATCTTTGAGTATGAAACTATGAATGTTCAAAATGAACTTGTCTATTGACATAACTTTTTATCAAATATTTGAATGCTTGGTTTCAACATTTGAATGTTTGGAACGGTTCTTAGGATAAACATTTGTGTTTTGCAGTTTTCCATGCAAAATATTACAACCAATCGTTAAATATTACTCCCTCCGTCCATGTATAATCTTCTCATTACGCGTTACGAGGCTTGACCGACTTTATTTTCAATTCAATTTAATTGATTATAGGAGTAAAATTTTAAAATAAAATTTATATAGTAATAAACTACATGAAAAGTTCTACAAAATTAGAGGTGACAAGACTATATTATTTTATGAAATGACTAGTAAAATTGAGTAAACAAAGTGAGTAAAGTTTGACCCTGTGAATAATGTCCGAGAAGATCTATGGTGGACAGAGGGGGTACAATGTTTTAATACCGACAATCAAATGTTAGCAAATCTTCCAAAAGGGGAGCTACAAATTATCATGAAACACTCAAATGTTGCATAGAAACATTTAATGTTCCTTACTTTTACTTCATTAACAAATATTTAAAGGATTTTCATAAAACAATAATATCTGAAATTAAAAATTTTTCCACTTGATCTCGCAGCTCAACCCTAGCTAGGGGCACTTTCCCTCAGATCTTGTTGCTCAACCTCAACCAATACTTCATTGAAAAAGCTTTACTCATTTTTGTTCATTCATCAAGACTAACACTTGAAAATCATACTAACAAACATTATAAACTTATTTTGACGTGAGGTCTGGCATCAACATCCAAATGATTCACAATCATCCTCAATATACATGCGATAGTTGAGGGTTAGTGGTAGTAAATCTTCCTAAAAAGGGTCATTTTATTATAGTGTCGCATTGTAAAGGATTGGGTCAAAGGAAAATTTCTTATAAAACTAGTCTGGCAAGGTGTACTGATTAGTATTGGAAGTTTTCAAAATTAAAATTATTTGATTGAATTGAGTAGAAATTTGATTTAAATAATGATGAGTAAAACGAGATATAAATTGATTTCAGGTAATGTGGATTGTTAGACACCTTGCGTACCTCTAGAGGATGGGAGTAAATAACGCTGTTTCCTAAATGGTTGATTTTTCGCGGAAGCCTTCTTGAAAAAATCCGGACAAAAAATAAAGTGAAGGAAAATATTATGGAACACAACGGTGCAAATTGGTTTTGCCGAAATGCCTACATCCAGCTCCCGAAGCAAACGTTCCTGATCCTTCACTATCAACCCTTCAAACATAACGAAGTTTGACAGTCTGAGTATAGCTCAAGAACTTGAATTTACAAACCCTTTTTCTTACTACCAAAGCCTTGAATTCACAACATTCCAGATTTCTTCCACCTAACGTTTGAGTTCACAAACCGTTAGGATTTCTACCACTTGGTGTAATCGCAACACTAAGAATACAAACTCCTTACAAAAAGTAAGCAAAAGAACCAAAGTGTTATAATTACCCTCACAAGAGCGGATTGCTGCAAATACAATGATCTTCTATAGAATATGACTTAATCTCTCAAAGACTCAAGCAATGAGGATAAAGAACTCACACAAGAATTTATTTAACAATCAAAACACTGACTTGCTTGGATATCAAAAGGGGATTGAGTAGAAAGTCTTTGAATAATCAAAGGATTTATTAAGGAATGTGCTCTTGGTGTTCTTCTATTAAATTTACGACCCAAGGAAGTTGATATAAGATATGAAGGGGACAGGGATCAAATAATTGGAAAATATAGCCCTTGGGGAGGTTGTAACGGTAAGTTTATTAGAATAGGTCCAGAACTATTCAAATAGGCGGGTCAGGAAAACTAGCCCAACGATAGAAAAGTAAGGACTTATTTGAATAAATAGTGACTAATTCCAATAATTCTATAACTCCTCATCCACATAGCCCGACTATATGGGCCAATAAGCTGCGTTGCTATCAATTTGATATTCAAACACATTAATTTTCAAAATAGTTTAATACATCAATTCCAAACTTAAATAAGTCATTCCGTAGGACTTATTTTTTCTGCTTATTACTTGTTGTATTAAAATTAGATCTGATCGCGCGATCAGATCTAATATGATCAAATCTCATCGAATCAGATGAGATCCAATTAAATCAAATCAGATTCAATCATATTAGATACGATTCAATCAGATTAGATCAGATCCAATAAGATCAAACCAGATTAAGGCAAAAAATATTAAAAATAATATTAATATTTTTTCAAGGATTAAGTAATACGAGTAATTACTAATCGATTAGATCACATTACTTTATTTAAAGCTACACACACATAAATATTAATTAATATTATAAATTTAATTATAATTATTTATATTATTATTACATCGTATTATTATAGGAAGGATGAAATATTATTATTATTATTTCTAATATAAACTATTATTACTAGTAATTGTTTACATTGTAGGAATGGAATCAATGTTATTATTTAAAATGTTATATTTTTCATTTTTTAAAAGAGTTATTTTAAAACACTTGTTTATAGAAAAATACTTATTATAAAAGAATTATACAAAATTTAGATGTTAAAACCATAAATACCTATATACTTAGAAAGACCCATTTTTAAACTTAAAAATGTTCATAGGGGTGAGTTTAGAAAAAAATGGGCGAGAAATGGATCACATAGATATCTATTTTGGTAATGCCGAGTAATAAAACACTCTCTTTACTAAATAAATAAAAATTTATTATTCTTTTTCACATGGATTTAAAAAAGTAGTGATATTGAAAAGATATTTAATATTTCAAATAAAATGTTTAAATTTATCAACGATTAGTTATTGTTGTTGGAACACACTTTGTACGATGAACTAAAGTCGTGTTCATTTCAGACAGGTTTTGATAATTGCCAAACCGCCGTGGATATAAAGAGTTTCGTTGAATAACTCAAGGTGTGAAGAATGGCTTGGAACAAGACCTAAAAAGACTCAAGGACAAGATCAAGAATTGAAGACTTAGTCGAGTCGGTCTTTTGTGATCAAAACCGACAATATATTCAAGTCTCGGTTCTCAAAAAGTCAAAACAATTTTTACAAACCATAAAATATTTTTTGTGCATCAAAACAAACATTTTTGATGATTTTTTTATTGTTAAAATCCCTGGTCCTTGCTCAGAACCAAAACCACCTTAGTCGGCGTTCGGCTCTCGACGCTCGGCTTTCGGCGTTCGGTTTTTGGCGGCCGAACCAACTCCGTGGTTTTTAATATTTTAAACCCTATTTTTACCTCTGAGCATTTTTAAAATGTTTCCAAATAATTATTTTATAAAAACCACTTTTGTATCTTGGTCAATCGGTCTAATACGTGAAAAACGGTCTAAACCGTACGTACGTATTATACGACCTTGGAGACTTGGTTTTTAACAAACAAGTCTTGTTTTCACTATTTAATATCATATACAATATTTTCCAAACCTGGTTTTTACTTTTGGAAACACTTCGTTTTTGGACCTCGGTTTTTCAAAACGGGTTTCAGCTGGCTAGACTTTAGCTGGGTGATAATCGATTATCACCTTAGTGACAATCGACTATCCGCCCCTGCAGCTTTGAACTTCCAAAGTTCTGAAGCACGCAATAATCGATTATCAGCTTTGCAATAATCGATTATCAGTCTTTGCAGCCAAAACCCAGAATCTTCTGAGAGGACCAATAATCGATTATCACTTGTTGACAATCGATTATCTGGGTTACCGTTGTCCTCCAACGGATAGAATTTTAAATTTTTGGACAGGGAATCTTTGGATAATCGATTATCATGGTTTGACAATCGACTATCAGCCTGTGTCCCTGAAAAATTTGTCTTCATCCTGTTGGAAATTCTAGCAACGGGTTTATCCCATTTTGGGCTATAAAATGGCACCCAAATCCTCTCATTTGACACACAATTCTTCAACATTTCAATACTCCTTCATTGCATAAGCATTCCTATTTTTCTTAGCTATTTGAGAGCCAATTCTTGAAGAAATTGTCGTGTTCTTGAGCGTTTACTAGTTCACTCATATCTACTCTTTGTGAGAGTTTTATTCCTGAGTGTTTAAGTGTTTTCATACACTTTAAGGGAGGTTGTTCCCTTGTTGTAAACTCGAAGGAAGTTCCTTGTTCCTTCGTGGGAAGTCTTGGAGTGTGGTATCTCCGAGCAAAGGTGTTGAGGCTCGTGTGACTCGGGTTCTCAAGTTGTATCGGTTTGTTAAGCACCCTTAAGCTTAACGGAGTTAGTGTAGCTCGAGAGAGTCTCCCGGGGGGCTGGATTAGCCACACGTTGTGGTGAACCAGGATAAAATCCGGTGTGTTCCTTCCTTACGCTCTTTACTTTAACGCTCTCGTTTTAATTTGCTGCGATTTTGTTTTAAATGCTATTCACCCCCCCTCTAGCGTTGGGCCTTTATTCTAACAATTGTCAATGTTTTTTTATTTTACTTTCTTATGTATATATGAATTGTAATGCCCTATAATCATTAGATTGTTGTAATAATTTTAAGGTTAATTTATATAAAATTTAAATTCAATTTCAAATCTAATTAGATCATATTTAATCATATCAGATTTAATCAAATAAGACTAGATCTAATCATATCAATGAGATAAGAACTTCAAAAATTCAGATCAGATCAAGCGTACAGAACCGAGCTTTCCATCAGAGTAGTTAAAATAATGCGAAACTTAGTTTAACATTCAAACACAAATTGGGAATCAAGCCTGTAAAAGAAATAAGTTATTTAAAAATGAATAAGAGATCAAAATCTTCATGAGTTCCCACACACATCTCTTCGTCCTTATAGCTCTCCACAATTCGGTCCAGATTCAACTTGATCGTGATTACCTGCGTGTAGCAAAATAAAACAGTGCACGCTCAGCATTGATGCTGAGTGGGAAATATCTAATATTCGATCTTACATATCGATGAACTCAGTATCTCACAACATCATACACATCATGCACAAGCATAACGTAGATAGAATCACAAGTATTGCATAACAATGTACATTATCATCAAACATAGATATTACATACTTTCTATTTTAGTCACATGACTTATATCCTTCATTAGCTCATAACTTATTCTGGGCTAATACTTATTCACTTACAACTTGCCTATGGAGTCATGACCTAACCATACGGAATGGAGGTCAAGCTCAAACCAACTCGGGAGTTCCTCGTTGGGTGAGTGAAATCCATGTTTCCTTCGAAATGACAGTCAAAGATCTCCGTACATGCATTTTTACCCGAATAGTCATTAGACCTAATAAATACCACATGACTTTAACCTCTTTTTGCGTATGGTATAACTTGCCAATATTCAATGTGTTCAAGTCAAGCTTAGAGTTCTTCTAGGTAGACTATTTCAACCATTTAAATTCTTCATTCATAATTACATAACATTTATCAATGGGAACCAATGTGTCGAAGCTTGCAAAATCATTGTTCAAACATTAGGGCTAGCGTTGAGTGTGAACACTCAGGCTTACCATCATATAACTTGCAAATTTTCAGAGTGCATCCTTAATATCAAAAATAAAAAGCTAAAAGTGGAGCATTTTTTTTGTTTCTGGCGGTACCGGTAGTGACCTACTGCCAGTTAGTAGTGTGCTACTCCCTAACAATAGTGACCTACCTTCAGTTGAGAAACTAGTCTGGTGTGACTGCACCCGTCAAAAATTCCAACTCTTGAACCTCAATTTGCAACAATCAACATGCATAACTCTTCAACCATATTCATAAGGATTATATGAACAAATAATTGATCATGTAACTCCCAAAACAACATAACTCGAACACATGGGTGGGCGAACCGGGTTGCTACTAAATTGGTACCAAACAAAACTTATTTTCAAACACTTTATAATAAATACTTTAAAATATAATTTAAAACATTCATCGTAGTAATTTGAAAAGCAACGCGGAAGCTTAAGTCACTATTAAAGACAACTTGGAAATCAAACTCATAAAAGTAATAAGTAATTGGAAATAATTAAGAGTTCAAAATATTCAAATATGCCCACACACATCTCTTCCTCCTCATTGTCTAGGTTCATCTTGTCCTAGAGTACCTACATGTAGCAAAATAACAAACGCCACACGCTCAGCATTGAAGCTAAGTGAGCTGATAATTTTATAACGTTTTTGCTACACATACAGATGACCCCACTAGCCCGTATTATCATCTAATATCATGCACATAAATATACATAACAAAATGCATAAACACATACTTGAAGAAATAAGATTGCCAAATCCATATGCTAAGAGATTACTTCAATTTCTGGATTCATACTTTACTTAGCTTATAACCTATTCTAGGCTAAGGCTTGTTCTTATACTTTCCTATGGGAGTCATGACCTTCCCTTACGGAATGAAGGTCAAGCTCAAACCAACTCGGGAGTTCCTCGTTGGGTAGGTGAGATCCACGTTCCCTTTAAAACGGCAGTTCATATATCCACATGCGCACATCTGAACCCGATTAGCCATTAGACCCAGCACGTACACCACATGGCTCTAACCTTTCTAAACTTATGGCAGAACGTGCCTATATTCCATTTAGATCAAATCCTAGAGTTCCTCTAGGTTCATAAGTTCACATCCAACATAACAAATGTAACCAACATATTCAAATATTGGCCTACGCTGGGTACGGAGACCCAATCTTAACGTCATGCAACAAACAAAGTCTCGAAATTGGCCCTTGACAGAAAACACAAACTTATGGACGAACTCTAGGTACTAGACTGTACCTAGTCTGGTACTGGTGCACCGGCACCGTACCTGCAGACCGTCCGGGTGATACTTGATACCGGCTAGGACACAGTTTGCCAGCACCAAATGGCCTGTGACGGTAGCTAGCTATCGTCCTTACGGCAGGGCCTACTTATTATAATTGGATTGATTTTCACATGTAGTTTTGATATATTGAGTTTTAATGACAACTATTATCTTCATTTTTATATATGCAAAGATAAAAGATAAATTTCAAGAGTGTGACTCGTTCCAATTGAATCAATTGAATGCAAATGGGAAAAACAAATCAAATTGAATGAAATACAATAAATACGAGTTTGAATCGAGTATATACAGAGATTTAAACTAAATTGGAATAATATTCTATTCCAATCAAATATAATTGAGTCTAATGAGATGAAGTTAATTACAATGAGGTAAAATTTAGTTAAACTCATTCAATTTTATGCCCAATAATTGTTTCAGTTGGTTTAGATTGGAAGTGATTAGTTAAAATTTGAGTAATATTTTTGAAAGTACATAGAATTTTGTAAAAGTATAGTGAAATTGGGTGAGATTGAATGTAATTAAGTAAATTTTAAGTGAAATTAAATACAATTCAGAACACATAATTTGCCAAATACACTACTAAGAGTTTTTGATAGAATAATATTCAAAATTTGAAATTGCATGAATGTAACTAGTCACTAATGTACATAAAATAATATATTTAGTCTCTAGCAGAATCAATTTCAAATATAATCAATTACAGATCTTATCGATTTTGGGTTTACCAGTGTTGGATCTTATCGATTTCGAGAATTATCGGTTTTAGATTTAACCGCTCGAATCTAATCATTTTCAGATTTAAATCACGTATGGATACATTTATTTTGGATTCGGTTCCGTTTCAGATCATTTCGTTGATTTGGTTTTTTATCGAACCTTCACTTTTCGGACCATTTTGGTTTTGGATCATTCACTTCGGGGGATCAATTACAGTTCTGTTTAACTACGTCTAGTTTAGAATGACAATGTTTTGGTTGACATTTTTTTAAATAACTTCTATAAAAAGTTACATATTGGTCCCTTTTAAAACTTCTATAAACTGTTCTTGATTTGTACTCAATATTTAACTGAGTTAACATCATGACCCATTTGATCATTCTCTTGGAGGAGGTCGAGTTCCTTAGGGCCGAGTAGACGTAATCAATATTTGGGCCGGGTCGAGAGGATACATTATAAGAGTTTTTAAGGCTCGAGCCCGGCCCGCGTGTCGGGCCTAAAAATGAAACTCGACCCTGGCCCTATGCACGGGTTTCGGGCCGGCCCACATTAATAATAAATTATGAACATATAAAAAAACTTTTTAACACTATTTTGAAAACAAGAAATTAAATTTTAAACATTAACATATTTGGTGTGTAAATTTTAGCAAACAAAAAATGGTACAGTGTATGTATATCACGGAGTATAAACTAGAGTACATACTTTGCATAAACGTTTAGTAACATGAGTAAAAAGTGACTAATGAATAATATTTTGTATATGTTTTTAAGCAATCATATTACGTATTGAAGGGGTTTATATTTTATACTACTCTGACAACTTTGTATTATTTATATACTTTCATATCAATTATTTATAGGGATCGGGCCGGGCCGCTTGTAGGCTTTAAAACCACAACCCATACCCGGCCCGCAACATTTGCGGGTACCCAAAATTTACGGGACGGGCCAGGCCGAATGCTAAAACTCAAGCCTGTTTCTTTTCGGGCAGGCCTATCAGGCTGAGTCAGATACCTGAGCCCATGATTTGGTCTAGGGCCGAGCCAAGGGACTAGTCGATAAGTACTTCAATTGCATGAATAGTATGAAACCAATTCTTTAAAAGTGACAAAAAGGGCATGCACAATTTTTTTACGGTCGCATATGTATTATCTTTGAGCTCCATTTAATGTTTTGCTCATGTAACAAATAGACTTCTCGGACCTATCATCTCTTATTAAAACTAAGCTTATAGTGTGTGGGAATTCCCTAATTATCTATTTATTTAGTAGGTTCTAACTACTGAAACTCATTCTACAAACTAAGGGCACTGGAAATGCATCTAACGCCGACCAGCGTGAGGGGGCGTTTCACGCCCAGGGGGGCGTTAAACACCGCCCCCTGCGGCGTTACCGGGGCGTTAGAAGCTCTGCGTCATTCATTTGACGCGGCTGTCTTCCCCTTTTAGCTGTTACCCCCACCCCCAACGGCTACATAGCCGTTACCCCCCCCCCCCCCAATAAAAAAATTCTAAATTTTAAAAAAACCTATAAATTCCCCCCTTTCTCTCACACATTTCTCACTGTCTTCTTTCTAAAATATTTATTATTTATTATAAATATTTATAAAATATATTTTAAAAATGGGATCATCTTCATCCGACGATGAAAAAAGAGCTTTCATTTTTCATTGTTTCGCCACGAGTTGCATTCAATGGTGGGAAGAAGGCGAAGAAGAAGAAGCCGAATCCTCCCGATGATGGACCCGACGACAACGTTTAAACCAGGATCGAGAGGCCGCCCACGCTTCACTTCTAAACGACTACTTTAATAATCCGTGTGTTTATACACCGGAGGATTTTAGTAATTGTTTTCGGATGAGTCGTACTATCTTTTTACGTGTACTCGCCGATGTTGAACGTGAAGTTCCTTGGTTCACCCAACGCTTTGATGCGAGAGGCCGATGCGGGTTTAGTAGTGTCTAGAAGTGCACTGCCGCGCTCCGTCAGTTAGCGTACGGGACGACATCTGATATGTTTGACGAATACTTGAAGATGTCGGCTCGGAGCATCAGGTCCTGTGTTTATAAATTTCTTAAATCTATTATTCAAATTTATCATAAAAGATATTTACGCAAGCCTACAACGAGCGACATCCAACAGTTACAGGCAAGACATGCCGCTAAACACGGCTTTGTCGGCATGCTTGGGAGTATTGATTGCATGCATTGGGAATGAAAAAATTATCCCACTGCGTGGCACGGTAAATTCTCCCGGGGAGATCATCCCAAGCCTACTATCATGCTCGAAGCTGTTGCTTTTAATGACTTGTGGATTTGACACGCTTTTTTCGGTGTCGCGGGCTCAAACAACGACATCAACGTTCTCGATCAATCGCCTGTTTTTGACGATTGGATTAATGAGACCGCACCCGACTCTTCTTTTGAGCTTAGAGGGACACTTTACAAGCGTGGATATTATTTGGCCGATGGAATATATCCAGATTATTCCACGATTGTCAAATCCCTCTCCGAACCAATGGGTCTTAAACGCCAGACCTACAAAAAAGCTCAAGAGGCGGCAAGAAAAGATATTGAACGAGCCTTTGGGGTCTTGAAGGGTAAATGACACATTCTAGATTATCTGTCGAAATGTTATTCTCAAACGAAAATGAGGAATATCATGTACGCATGTATTATTCTTCATAATATGATCATAGAGGACAACGGGACTGCGATTTGTCAATACAACCCGGACGAGGAGGTGCCTATGTACGAAGAAATCAACGAAGAAAAGAAACGAAGAAACCGCCAAGAAATTCGAAGCCAAGAGATTCACAATGCACTAACGGCGGATTTGATCGAACATATCTTTAGTCGTTCGAATAATTAGTAATTTCTTTGTAGTGTTGTTTTTTATGTAGTATTTTTTAATGAATGTAATTTCTTTTATGAATGTATTTTTTATGAATGTAATTTTTTTTAATGAATGTAATTTTTTTATGAATGTAATATTTTTTTAATGAATGTAATTTTTTTAATGCACTAGTCTCATTGCGATTAATTTAAATAATAAATTAATTTAAATTTATTATTTTAAGTTTAGAAGATGTATATTTAAAAATGTAAAAAATAAAGGTTTGAAGCCCCAGTTTGAAGCTCCAGGGCTTCAAACCCATTTCCAGTGAATCAGTGAGGTAAGTTAAAGCTGATGTGGCAGAGAGAGAAATTTTGAAGCCCCGATTTGAAGCCTATTTCTAGTGCTTTAAGTGTGGGAACCCACATGACATGAGACCGAGTATATCTAACCGGAAAGTGATGTTCAACCTGTTCACCCTGTTGGAGTGTAGATCAAGGTAGGTGTTAGAGTTAAATCTATGAAAAAATTATGTTATATAACTAGTGCTTAAAGTAAAGTCCGTCAAAATGTCAAATACTTTAAATGGGCTTAGACTATGTTTTATTCCTATAATAAAATTTACTAGGTAAATCTCATATTTTTTAAAATCATTTTATTTACAAATTCATATATTGATAAAAAAAATAAAAATTACATTTTAAAAAACTACGTCAAAAATTCTATAAAACAAGAGGTGACAAGAATCTTTTATTTTATCAAATAATGAATGAAAAATATACAAATAAACAAAAGTTATCGAAAGAAGAAAAAAAAATTATAATCAAAATTAGGATGGAGGGAATAATAAATTTGGAGATCCATGGTCAAAGTTCTAAACTCCAATCATACTCTATGGATCTTTTGTTTGAACTTTTTTTAAAATGTGTTCATGAAATACTTCTTTTGTCTCAAATTAAATATTTTGTGTATTATTCCCATAGTCAAGTTTATTCATTTTTTCACTATTTTTGTTAGTCATTTCATAAAATAATATAATCTATCACCACTTATTTTGTAGAGTTTTAAGAAATCGCCCCAAATATAAGTGAAATATACAGTAGCATTTATCTTCAAAATAGGAGTCATGTTTTTATCATAAAGTGGGAGTTTGCATCACAATATGATATTGTATGATGGCATCTATTTTTTTACTCCGTAATATATATTGGCATTACTACCATTATACTCCTATTTTGGAGATAAGAAATATGGTGCTCCTAATTTTATATTTTCTTCATGTTTCACTCCTAGTCTGATCATTTTTTCTCAAAAGCTTTTGATATAGAGAGTAATTTTCAAATATGTGTTTTTTTTTGTAATTTTACCCCAAATGTCTTATAAATTGAATGAAAAATAATTCTAATCAAACATCATATTTTTACATTTTTGGATTACTATTTTCTTCAAGGGACATAAGAAGCATTCAAAAGAAGAAGAATCCTTATATATTTGCAGAAGGCAACCTCAGGTCGAATCCCTATATATTTCATCACATTTTTTTATTTATACCAACCCTTAAAAATCCATCGTTTTAATGAAACTCTTTGAAAATCTATAAAAAAGATTTCAATACCATTAAATTCAAACAGATATAAACACACTGAGATTTCATATAACAGATATTTTAAAAGCTTAGTTAAATATACACCGAGATTTTTTAAAAGAATATTCCTCCGTAAAATTTTAATTGAATAGCCGTAGATATTTAAAATACAAAAAAGCATGGAATCTAATATTGAATTCGAATGCACCCCCGTAGGATGTTTGTAAAGTCTTTCCTATTACAACAGTTTAGGTAATCTCTATATAGTTACCCTTTGATAAAGCAGCTACAACACTCATCCTATACAGAAATTAACCTCATACGGAGCTGGTTGTTACATGAACTTGCCCAATCATAGAGTACACAGACGAACTTCTCCCTTGACTTGAGTAGTAGGAAGCCCGTTCCTCAGGATTTTTGGGAAAGTTCTCCCAAGTTCGAGCCCCAACAAAGGCAAAGACATTGACTTTTCGTGCGTCATTTAAGAAATGTATGAACAAATACTACATTGTATTAGAGTCAATAACATTAAAAAACAATGCACAGATGAGTGCCTTAATATATATACATATATCCTGCAAGTACTTGTGAAGGAGACATTAGAATTTCCTTCACAAGTTACACCAAGGTACACCAAGTTACACCACCCATGCATCTACCACACATTTCTTATCTAGAACTCAAAAATTAAATTCTCGATAAGAAGGAAATGTGTGCTGGATGCATGGGTGGTACATGCCCCAAGCATTTTGGTTTCCTTCATTCACTCACGGCATGATCGGTGCTAACAGCTACGGCAAGTGATTGCACGCCGAAGCACTGAATGAGGAGGTTATCCACACTTCATCGGACTTCACAGCTTCATCGTCGTCATTACGATGCCAACTCCAATAGGCATGAGTTGAATTAACAATCGTGAGCGCTCCGTGTCCAAAGCTGGCTTCACGGAACATAGACCACTCCGGTTGGGGTTCATCATACCTGTCATCATATGATAATTTCACACAAAACCCCGAGGAATTTCATGGCAATTGCAATGCACACACAACCTCAAAATGAGGCGTATAACCCAAATACAATACTTACTCTGTTGCTAACCCTTCTTTGTTCCCTCCATCACCTATTGTTATATGGACAGGACCACATTGATTGGGTTTGCCATTGTAGACTCGTTCCTGAAGTAGTACACAATCATCCTAAATATAAATTTCCCAGTTGGAATTAACACGCTTTGAGACAAAAATAAAAGGAAATAATGATGTTTATTTTGTGACACATGGGTAGAGAGAGAGAGAGAGAGTGTGTGTGTGTGTGTCATATTGGAAAAAGAAATTCAAACAAAGGGCATACGGTGCGCTCGTAAGCATGAACATGGCCTGTAAACAGAATGTCTGCCCCATGCTCATAAAGCAATGGCTCCATTGCCTCCATCATGTCATCTCCTTCCCTTTGATGGGCCTTATTACTGTTATACCAAGGCACATGGAATAGAACGACTAACCAGGGCGTCTCTTCGCGATGTGATTTGAGTTTGAGAAGATCAGCCTATATAGAAATTTAAATGCCAAATGATTTGTGCTCTCTCTGTCCCGAAATTTGCTATCCACTTTAAAACTCTTATTTTAAAAGTGGGTAGCTAATTAAGGATAATCAAAAACAATAAAGTAAACAACTAAATCCAGACGGATTAGCATACAAAAGCAACATGATGAGTAAAAACATATAATTTGAGAGGGCAAATTGAGGGATCAACTAACCTTAAGCCAGCTATACTGAGGGGAGTTCTCGGCATAATCTGTATAAGAGCCGAGCATGACAACGTGAACCCCAGCCACATCAAATGAATAATACAGATTTGAAGAGGAACCACTCTCTATGAAAGGCATTTTCCACCTCGAGTTATAAGACTCAAACCCTTCGTTAACTAGGGGGACGAGTTCCTCCTTATCATGGTTCCCTTGTGTGACCATCCATGGCCTTGCACTTGCAAGAGGCTGCACCAGATTACCAAAGGTGTCCCATCGCCTTTGAATGCGATTGGCATAGGACAGGTCTCCAGGTAACAAAAGAACATCATGTTTGCATTGTTCTATGTGGTCTAAAGTTGACTTAGTCCATTCTGTCTGCCCCAAATCGCCTGCCACTGCAAAAGTAAGTGGGAACTTGGAAGGCAAAGTTTTGAGATGAAACTCAGGATCTCTTCCTCCACATCTGTAATAATACACAGTGTCATCCTCCAGTGGTCCAATCACTGTGTGGTGAATTAACCCTGAGGTGTAAAAGACATATCTATATTTTGTGCTTTCTCCATCAGCATTGAAGGTGTAATTTCCGGGTGATGTGCCATATTCGACAAAAGGAGAGGATTCATAACTGGTGATCCATGATACTCGTATTTGTTTATCTCCAGCCAAGGATATGTGAACCTAGAGTCAAACATTATCATGAACTCAGGGGTATCCATTAGAGTATAAAAACCTTTCATGTGCCTAAAATCATAAGCTTGAGCTTTTGGTTGAGTTGGTTCCTTAAAATCGTATCAAAGCCTTGCGGACGAAGAGGTCACGAGTTCGAAATTCACACTCACCCAGTTTTAAAGATTAAATGTTCACGTGCGCTCGAGCAAATACAAATCTCACCTACACGTTAGGGGCATGCTAGCGTATAAAAACCTTTCCTGGGCCTACAACCACAGCTTTTGCTTTG
The DNA here is from genome assembly GCA_003260385.1 of Cuscuta australis. Lineage (NCBI taxonomy): Eukaryota > Viridiplantae > Streptophyta > Magnoliopsida > Solanales > Convolvulaceae > Cuscuta > Cuscuta australis. The sequence goes on along the minus strand of NQVE01000215.1, from coordinate 5,398,377 downwards.
AGTTGGTTCCTAATCCTTGACAGTATCAATCAACCTCCCAAAATCATTTTTGCACAAATGCTATTTGCACCAATAATTCACAAACTTGAATGTGGAAATTAAGAAAATTAGGATGCAAAAAGCGAGGAGTAATGATTTATTGAGTTGGAGATCATCATCTAGATTCTAAAATAATTCTTCGGCCCCTAAATAAACTTCATTGTCATTCAAGCCACAAAAAAAAATCATGGTCATTACTGGTCAAACTGCAACATTTTTCTTTGTTTTTTTACTAGTAGAACAAGGAGTAAAATACTCTTGCCACAACTTTGCTTATAAAAATCTTGCCTGCTGAGGTTGAGAAGAAGTGTTTGGATCCCAAGGAAAACTCAAAGTTTTGCGCGGTGGAGGTCTGACGTACTCGGCCGCCGCAAGGGAGGAGGCGATCAGGGAAACCGCTATCAGTGCAGCCAGATTCTGGTCCATCGCGGGGCGAAGATTGGAGATATGGCGATTCAAATGCGGCGGAGTTTATTTATACGAGCTCAATCAATCATATCCTCCGGTGGAAACGCGTGAAATCGGGGTGTGTTCATCCTTTTTTCTTCCCCTACGCAATAGGACTTTATCGTTTCTGCGGAAAACAGAAAACTCCCAAATTGCTTTTTTGGTTTTCAATCATTCCCTAAACCCAACTTTACTTGCTGGTGAGTAAATCTAATGTGGCATTTTCATTGTGGAATAAATTAGAGAGAAATAATGGAGGATATAGGCTGCAATGCTGAATAGAATGAGGGAAATGTACTTCATATTCGATTTAGTTTTTTTTACTCCAATTTAAGATGAAATCTTTTTTGTAATACTCAATAAAATGCAATGATTTGTTTTTCAAAATTATCAACAAAATAAATCTAATTAAATTGTTTTGAGATTCAGAGTTCTTCCAGTTTCATACGAAAATGTCAAATTAGACCAATACATTAGCATTGGTACAAATGTAGAGCTTATTCTTTAAAGTTTAAACTCTTAATTTCTAATTTCTTTTAGTTTTTCTAATTTCTTCCAATTCCTTCCTATTCTTTCTTAGTTATTTTCAGTTTTTTCTAACTTTTCCAATAATTTCGATTTTTTTCAATCTTTTTCTACTTCCCAAAGAACGACTCAAAAAAATTATACTCCCTCCGTTCCAGAAAACCTTTCTCCTTTCTTTTTTCATTCGTCCCAAAAAACACTTCTCATTTCTATTAAAAAATCACTTTTACCACTTACTTTTTCATACCCTATCTATCACATCATACCTTTTTACTAATAATCTATCCATTAAATCATACTTTTACCCATCACATCAAAGGACATTTTTGGAAATTCAATACCAAAATACACTTCCCTTAAATCCCTTTCTAGAACCAAAGCTCTCATGTTTTTCGGGATGGAGGGAGTATGTTTTTTAGGTATTATTATTATTACTAATATATTACAATTATTATTATAACTTCCCAAAGAAAGACTCTAAAAATGATGTGTTTTTTCACGTATTATTATTATACTATAAGTATTATTTCTATTATTACTATTATTTATATTGTTGTTGTTCATGCTATTATTATAATTATTATAATTATTATGTTCATAAGTAATAATTGTGATTTGCTATCATAATTATTTTTCGTTGATTTTTAATAATGGTAATACGAAGCATTTGTTTTTTTTTAAATTTACATGACCCTGAACAGTTTCTAAAAATTAGAAATATTTTATTAATTTAAACTGATCTCAGAAAAACATCAATACTTTAGATTAAAAAATTAATAATTATATTACTTCCTTTGTCTATAACTAAATGGCACGTAAACCAATCACGTGGTCAAATTTTATTTACTTTCTTTATCAATTATATATGATAGTTATTGATGGGGAATATTATTGATGGGGAATGATGAAAAATTGTTTATAAAAGTACAAAAATAAAAAAAATCACAACAAGTGCGACGGAAAAGAAAAATGTTGCAAAAAAAATAGAAGTAAGACTACAACTAATCCACTATGAATGTGGCAGAGTAATTGTGAATCGGCAAATATAACGCCAATATGGAGAAGCGCTGGTTATTCGGATATCCCATATATCTCTAGGTATTAGTTATAGATTTCTTTTAGGGGCGGGCAAAAAAACTGAAGTAGCATGTGATGGTGTAAATTACTTGACCGGTCAAACTATACTAGACTGGGTCTAGAATAGTTCGCTTGATTTGGCAAAGTAAGAAAGGTAAGAACACGCAGATTGACCGGTAGGACTTTAGGTGGAACACCTGTAGCCCAATTTATATTATAACGGAGAATGCACGGGTGCTTTTACAAGGGAGTTTAGAGAGAATGAATTCGGATCCCTCTTTCTGAGGTTTACATGAGTATTTATACTAGGCTAAGGGGACAGGACCACGTGCGCCCACGTGGGGGCATGCTGCTGATGTGGTGCGAGGTGACTGGTTTCGTCCTCGAGTTGCCTTGTCGCCTTGTGAGGGGGATCATTCCCTTTGTCGAGTAGCGCCTTGGATGGATTCTTCAGCATCTCCAGTTGTCCTCTACTGACACGGGTCGCTACACGCCAAACCCTCGCAGATCCTCTTCTGCCGACACTTTCCAACCCCAGAAACTACACCGGGTAATCTCCGAGGGATGAATTTATCGAAGTCTGGAATAAATAGGATGACAACGTAGTTTGACCGGTATACTTTTTTGTGAAGTATACCGGTCACATTTTGGCCGATGATATGTCGTTTTGCTGACGATTTAAGTCTCCCTTCCAAAACTCTCGAGATTGACCGGTCAACGATTTGGCCTTCTCCTTTGACCGGTCGTGGGTGGAATCCACCCATCAATAAGCCCTCCACTTCTCGGTCATGCAATTTGTCATGAGCGGGAAGTAAAAAATCTTGAAAAATGGGTTCAAATTTTGAATTTCTATCCGTTTCCCGCTAGAATATTTCAAATTTTGAATTTGAGAAGTATCCGTTGGACACGTGTCGCGCGCTGGACGCGCCTCTCCTGCGTCCGCCCGCCTTCCCCAGGTGTCATGATGGCGCCGCCTGACGCGGCGTGCCCAGAGGAAGCCACGTCGCCCTCGCTCAATTCTTCCTCGCCTATATAAAGGCCTCCACCCCTCTCCTTTGTTCACTTTCCGCGATCAAGTCTCAGAGCTTTCACCGGTCAAGTTCCTTCTCTTTCGCTATCCAGCCCTCCGAGCCAAGTAAGTTTCCCCTTCCTTCTCTACTTTCCCGGTCATGTCTTCTCATAGTGATAGGATCTCCTCCTCAGAGGACTGCTCCTCTGAGGACTCCAACTCCTCTTCCTCGACCGGGTCTTCTTCTCTTGACTCTACGCCCGGTCAGGTTCCCCAGTCCTCTATTCCTGACCCGCATCCCGTTAATCAGATGCCCGGTGAAACTTTCGTGGGGAGGGATGACCCGGTCGACGACGAACCGGGCCCCTACGACCCTGAGCACGAAACCTGGGATGCGTGGGAGGAGCGGCTTCATGCTGCCGGTTACTTTCCGCTTCCCACCTTCTACGTCCTTGACATCCCTTCCCGTGTATCCAAAATTGCCCTGAACAAAATTCGTAGGAGGCTCCCGGACGGGTATACCCTCCTATACGAACCCAACTGGCCCAACATTGTCGAACCCCACCGGGAGGATAGGATAGGGTTCCACACCATTTCCCTGGATGCGGGCATAGTTTTTCCCCTTCGCCCCCTCCTAACTGAAGTATGCCACGCGTTTGGGATTTTGCCCGGTCAAATAACTCCCAACGCCCACCGGTACCTCCACTCCTTTGTAAATATCTGCACCCATCTGAAAATCTTCCCCTCTTTGCGTCTTTTTCTTTTTTTGCTTCGAAGTCCTACCGGGCGGAGCTGGCTGCGAAGGCTTTGTATTCTTCAAAGCCCGCACCGGTAGGAAGTTCATTTCCGAAGTCCCCCAGAGTAACCGGGGATGGAAGGAAAAGTTTGTTTTCATCGAGTTTCCCCCCTTCTTCACTCCTCTGGCCGGTCTGAAATGGAATGACCATCTCCTCGATCAAGAGTATGCTGCACCGGCCTCCTCCCCAGACTTGGAAGCCAGTCTCGAGATCCTCATGCGCGGGGATCTTCAAACCGGGAGGATCTTCCATCAAGGCAGCTGGGTTTGGAGGGTAGATTCGGGTGGTGAGGGTACCTCCCAGGCCCAGGAAGCAGCGGGGCGCGGGGTACCCTCCCCGGGCAACACTGCAGAGGCTGAGGGCCAGAACCACCCAAGTACTTTTCACCTTTCTTGTGATTCGTAGTTTGACCGGTCAAACCGCTCGTACTTAACGGTTTTAGTTCCTTTTGCAGATATGGAGTTCGAAGAGTTCGCCATCCCCGATGACCAACCAGCGGGAGACACCAGGGGCTCCCAAGCCAATCCCGCCAAAACCTTCCCGGTCCACCAAGAGACCGTGGAGATTTTGGATGAGGACGAACCCCAGGACAACCGGTCCAAGGGGAGGGAAAAAGAGAAGACCGGTCGCCGGACCAAGAAGGTGGCCACCAACCATCCCTCTGCCATGAACAAAAGGCAGAGGACAGACCCCGGCGCGGCCTACCAGACCGTGGAGGAGGCCTACATCAACCTTGGCCTGCGGCTGAGGGAGGTAAATCATTTCTTGTCACCGGTTAACCTTTCCCTTACGCTACACAAAGATTAACCGGGTTAATATACGTTGTGCAGGTTGGGGAGATTGGGCCCGTCACCGCCGACCGGTTGGGAATGGACTCTCCAACCGAGGTGGCCCGGCTGAAGAAGAAGAACGAAGAGCTGGCTCTCCTCCTCAAGAGCCAAACGGATGAGCTGGCCAAGTTGTCCAAGATGGCCGGGTCCTTGGGGGCAGAGAACACCCGGCTGAAGGAGGAGAATGGCCGGCTACTGGACGAGGTCTCTGAGGCAAAAAGAGAGATGGCGGAGAAGGAAGAAAACTTCCCCGGGCGCGCAGCCGCCTGGGTTGAGGAAAATAAGGCCGAAGCTGCCCGGGTTCTGACGGCGAGCCCAGAAGCTACCATGGAGTCCTTCAGGCTTCTATACCGGGAGCCTGAAGGAAGGAAGATGATTACCGCCGTCGGATCTTTTGGATTCAAGTGCGGTCAAAAGAAAGACCAGGCTGCTTCTCACCGAATCTTGAAGAAAAGGGACCCGGACTTTACTGCAGCTTCATACGGCCTGGCTCCCATCCCGGAGGAAGAGCCTACTCCCCCATTTCCCCTTGATTGATCTCCCCGGCTGCGCCCGGCTGAACTATTTTATGTAAACTTCGAATCCATTTCCCCGGGAATGCCCGGTGTACTTGTAAACACTTAACTTTCTTATTCCTTTTTAATGCAATGCTGAATTTCCATACCGGTTAGTCTTCCCTATCTGCTTGCCTTTTGATTGATACTTCGCTCTTGCTTCTTAGAACGCACGTAATAGGATATTTGACCGGTATAATACTACCATTGCGTTCGACCGGTATAACTTCAAAGTTCTCTCTGGTCACTTCATTTCAAGGATCAGCCCGAGAAACTTTGACCGGTTAAACTTCAATTTTTGCTTTTCGAACGTCTTCATTTTGGCCAACTTAAAGAGTTTGACCGGCCGAACTTTACTTTTGCTTTTTGGATAGCTTCACAAATTCTTTTGGTAAAGTTTACTTTGACCGGTGAATTCCCACTCCATGGTTTGACCGGTCAACTGCCTTGCCTTTCGATGGATGTAGAACTTTCGAAGTTCTGTTGTGCCCATACCCGACCGGGGTATTCTTTTTTTTTATTATCGGTAGGTTGTAGATGGAAACACCTGTAACCTAGAAATTCTTGAAGTATCCTTAACCGGTAAGAATACTGGAGATTTAACCATGTCGAATGGTTTCGAACCCTCTCCAAGGTCCAAATGCACCCTTCTTCCAGGGCCCCCTCTTCCGGGTGATTAAGTCTTTTAATGGCCCTTTGATTTCTACCATCCTGGGAAGGCCTTAGCTCACCCCCCGTTCAAGTCTTCCCTGAGAAGGGGGATATAGGATGCGCCACGGTGGACGATCCCCTTCTATTTCTTTTAATGGGCATCTTTTTAGTCCCCAATCAATTTGACGGCGCCGGCTGATTCCCCGACACCAGTCAAACCTCATGGGCCCGTGTAAGTACGGTTCGAACCCTCTTCCAGGTCCAGCCCTCTTGCAGGCATACCCTCTTCCGGGCCCCTCTTCCGGGTTTTGATATTTTTTCTATTATACTGAGCAAGACCGGTGTAGTAACCAGCGTGCCAGGTCCGGGCCTGTGTCTCAGTTGGCTTAGCCAAGTGGATTCGATCCACCCAGGAAGCCCTCCTAGGATAGGTCCGACCTATCAATCCTGCCGCTACCAAATAGAGTATTGAACATCATCGGTTTGATTGATAATAAAGTAGGCCTTGCCTAGTATTACAATCATTTGAAGAACTTGCGAAGATGATGGGAATTCCATGTTCTTTCTACCGGTACCCCTTCAAGAGTTTCTAACCGGTATGTCCCCGGGCGAATGATGGCTCTAACCCTATATGGGCCTTCCCAGTTTTTTGCTAGCTTTCCTCCGTCGCCGGGTCTACTTGCTTCTCTTCTTCGTAGGACTTCATCCCCAACTTGGAAGTACCACGGCCCAACCTTGTTGTCATGGTACTTCTTCACAACTTGTTGGTATGTGCTCATTTTGACTTCCGCGGCCATTCTCCGCTCTTCGACCAAGTTGAGTTCGGCCAAGTGATCTTCCTCATTCTGCTGGGGTTGATAATTTGACTCCCGAAACGTGGGGAATTCAGCTTCGATGGGCAGCCTTGCTTCACACCCATAGGTTAGGGAGAATGGAGTTTCCCCGTGAGCCCTCCTGGGTGTTACTCGGAATGCCCATACGATGTGTGGGAGCTCTTCCAGCCACTTGTTTCCTGCTTCTCCCAGCCGTTTCTTTAGACCATCCACAATCGTTCGGTTGGCGTTTTCGACTTGGCCATTCCCTTGGGGGTACGCTACCGAGGAACGATTGTGCTTGATCCCGAAGCCTTCCAAGTATTCAGTGAATCTCGGATTTCGGAATTGTGGGCCGTTGTCGGTGATGAGGTTCATGGGCACTCCAAACCTCGTGATGATGTTCTTCCAAATGAATTTCTTGCATTGTTGCGTGGTGATGTTGGCCAATGCTTCGGCCTCGATCCATTTGGTGAAGTAATCGATGGCTACGATCACGAACTTCTTCCCTCCTTGGGCGACTGGGAATGCTCCGATGATATCAACCCCGAACCTAGCGAATGGGATGACATTCGATACGGGGTGATAGTAGGTCGCCGGTCTACCGGGGTACTTGTAGAACACTTGACATGTTCTACATTTCTGTACATACCTCTCACAATCCTGGACAATTGTTGGCCAGTAATACCCCAACAAGATAATGCGCTGGGAAAGCGTACGGGACATTTGATGCGCCGCGCATACGCCTTCGTGGACTTCCGCTATGACTCGTTCAGCCTCCCGGTTGGTCAGACATCTCAGGAGTGGCCCCCCAAATGCCCTTTTATACAGCTTTCCATCAAGAATTTGGAATCGGGGCGCCCTGAGCTTCACTTTTATTGCCCGGTCATCTTGTTCTGGCAAGCTCCCATCCGTCAAATATTCCATCAGATCATACATCCAATGGTCGTCCGCCCCGACCAAGTTTGACCGGTCAAACTGGCTTCCGGCAGTTATAGCGGCGACTTCCAATTTCTCGATGCTTGCACGGTCAAGGATCTCTACCCGGGCAAGTTTCAAAACATGCTCGGGAGCATACTGTGTCAATTTGGAGAGAAGGTCTGCATCCGCGTTCTCCGCCCGGGGAATTTGGGCGATCTTGAATTCTTCGAAGCCTTTCAACAGGGCAAGTACAAGGTCCTTGTATTGTGCCATGTGTCCTTCCCTTGCTTCCATGTTACCGGTCACCTGCCCTACTATCAGGCTAGAGTCAGATTTGATACTGACCCGGCTGATTTTCAGGGCTTGGGCAAGTTTGAGCCCTCCAGCCAGAGCTTCATATTCTGCCTCATTGTTCGTCAGCTTGAAGTTGAAGACGATTGCATGGTAGATCTTGAATCCTTCTGGGGTGGTGAACACGATACCACCCCCGTATCCTCTAGGACCGGATGCCCCATCAACTGCCATCTCCCACCATTGCTCAGTGGGCTTGTTGACCGGTAAGTCTGGAGTTAGACCGGTCATTTCTACTAGGAAATCGGCAAGGGCCTGTCCCTTAATTGCCGACCTCGGCCGATACTCAATGTGGAATTGAGTTAACATCATCGCCCACTTCACCATCCTCCCGGAGGATGTTGAATTTCGCAACACTGCACCCAGCGGTTAGTCAGTCAAGACTTCTACCGGGTGAGCTTGGAAGTAGGATGTTAACTTTTTTGCAAAGATGAAAAGCGCATAGGCTGTCTTTTCCATCGCCGTATATCTACTCTCAGCTCCGTTTAGTGCTTTGCTCACATAATAAATGGGCTTTTGTGCCCCATCATCTCTTATTAAAACGGAGCTTACAGCATTTGGGGAAATTCCCAGGTACAGATACAGAGTTTCACCCGGTTCGGGTTTAGACAATACAATATCCGACGCTAGGTACTCTTTCAGCTCCTCGAATGCCCTCCGGCATTCTTCGTCCCATGCAAATGTGTTGGCCTTCTTCAGAACTTTGAAGAAGGGCAGGGATCTCTCAGCTGACCGGGAAAGGAACTGGCTGAGGGCCGCTAAACGACCGGTCAACTTTTGAACATCCCTAACGGAGGTAGGGGCTTGCATTTCAGTGATAGCCCGGATTTTCTCTGGGTTGGGCTCTATTCCTCTCTTGGTCACCATGAATCCCAAGAACTTCCCGGTACGAACCGCGAAGACGCATTTCTTAGGATTCAGCCGGAGATTGTACTTTGCCATGATATCGAACGTGGCTCGCATATCAGCCGGGTGGTTCAGAGATACCTGGCTTTTGATCAGCATGTCGTCGACGTATGCCTCCATGGTCTTTCCCAGTAGTGGCTTGAAGAGCTTATTCACCATGCACTGGTAGGTTGCCCCCGAGTTCTTCAAGCCAAATGTCATTACCCGGTAGCAGTAGGTTCCTTCGGGTGTGAGGAATAACGTCTTCTCTTCATCTTCCTTGGCCATGTAGATTTGGTGGTAACCCTTGAAGGCATCCATGAAACTTAGGAGTTCGCACCCCGCAGTTTCGTCCACCATTTGATCCGGACTGGGGAGGGGGTATGAATCCATCGGACAAGCCTTGTTCAAGTCCGTATAATCCACACACATTCTCCACGTGTCGCCCTTGGGAGCAAGGACAACGTTGGCCAGCCAATCCGGGTACTTGACTTCCCGGATGTGACCAACACTGAGGAGGTCTTTCACTTCCTTCTTGACGAAGTCTCGCCGGTCACTAGCCAGGTACCGCTTCTTTTGGCGTACCGGTCGACTTCCCTCCCTTACGGCCAGCCGGTGGCAGATAACAGAGCGATCTATCCCGGGCATATCCGCCACGCTCCATGCGAATATGCCCGCGTATTCTTGGAGGACCCGTGTAATCTGCTCCTTGAGATCCTCGGGGAGATTTGCTCAAATTCTGACCATCCTCGAAGAATCACCCGGGTGAAGTTCGATTTCCACCGTCTCAGCCTCGGGCTCCAGTTTCTCCCGGGTCTCTCTTTTGTGATCTCTTGGGAGATGACATTGACCCCCCTGGTCGTTCTCTTGACTGCCCGGGCATAGCACTCCCGGGCGTTCCTCTGGTCGCCCTTCACCTCACCCACACCACCTGGAGTGTGGAACTTCATGTATAGATGAGGCATGGAAATCACCGCCCCGACTTTATTGATGCCTGGCCTTCCCAGAATTGCGTTGTGGACGCATTTGATGTCCACAACTATGAACCGCATCTTCTTCCACACGGTCTTTTCACCTGATCCTAGTTCGACCGGTAGAACTATGGATCCCTCAGCTTCAACGGTGTCCCCCGTGAAGCCTGAGAGAGGGGTTTTGAGGGGTTCAAGTTGTGTTCGACACAACCTGAGTTTCTGGAAGGTCTCCAGATATAAGATGTTGACACTGCTACCGGTGTCAACAAGTACCCGGGCGACATCCACCCCATTAATGTCCATGGTGATGACCAATGGATCATTGTGATCTTCACCGGTAGGAGGGAGATCCCGGTCAGTAAAGACGATAGGCTCCCTCCTAGTATGTTTACGCCTGGGCGGTTCAGCACTTACCTCTCCAACGTAAATGCTCCGGACCCAGTTCTTCCGCTGCGCGGCTGAATCTCCGCCCTCGGGTCCGCCGAAGATCATGCCGATGTGTTCTTTCTCGGGGGCAGGTTGCCGCTCCCTTGGCCGGTTATTCCTCCGCCAGTCATTGTCCCGGTCATGCCCTGGGGCAGCTGGCCTAACCCATTGATGACTCTTCTCCTGGGCTTTCTGCAAGTAATCTTTGCCCAGCTCTCCGCTATCGATCATCTGCCGGATGACCCCCTTAACACTTTTACATTCGGAGGTGTTATGGGAATCTGACCTGTGGTATGAACAATAGGTGCCCGACCACTGCCGCCCTACTTGACCGGTAGGGTTTTCTGGAGGAATGACCGGTGCTTTCCGGACTTCTTGGCATTCCTCCGTATTGACCACTCGGATGACCGGGTCATAGTGGTGCCTCGGCCGGCTAGGTCCCGGTGTTTCTTCCTTCTTGACTTGCACCGGCTTGGACTTGTGACCATGCTCAGCTTCTCTTTTTGCCCGGAGTTGGGTTTCAGCCTCAGCAAACTCCCACGCAGTATGGTAGGCCTCTTGGTACGTGGCTGGGGGCTTCCGGCAGAACTCCTTGTATAATTCCCCAGCACGCAAGCCATTCAAGAGGAGGGAGAGGACGGTCTTGTCATCCATCTCTTCCACCTTTTCCACCTCTTCCTTCCACCGGGTAAGGAACTGAGTAAGGTTCTCAGACTCCCTCTGCCCGGCTGTACTGAGATAGGTGAATTTCTTCCTCTTAGTACAATTCTCCTGGAACTTGGCCTTGAACTTTGAGGCCAAATCATTGAACGAGTCAATGCTTCCCGGGCGAAGCTTATTGAACCATTCAGTGGCTCGGTTCCGCAAGGTCTGGAAGAAAAGAAGGCACTTTTCTTCATCGGTGCAACCGTTCATGGTCGCACTCTGGTTGAAGGAGTCCAAATGGATTTCCGGATCTTCCTTCCCGGTGAATCTGGGGGCATCGATCTTAACCTTTCGCGGGAAAGGTGTCAGATGGACCCTTATGGTGAACGGGGACCCTGCCAGGGGTTTGTCCCGGTCATTCTTCTCTCCGACCTTCTTTTCCAGCCTTTCCAGCTTTGCCTCCATCTGCTGGACGCGGTCGTTTGGGATGGTTAACTAGTTCGCCACCGGTAACCTGGGCTGGCTTTCTGCCTCCCCTTCCTGGTGGGAGGCCCTCGTCCTCGCTGGCTCCTGCCGGTTAGACCGGGAGCGCCGGGTGCGGGCAGGCTCGGCCTTCCGCACCTCGCCTAGCCAGGCGAATGCGCTGACATGGGCAACACTCTGCCCCAGCCTCTGCTTGGCTGACTTCCTCTGGCCTTCCTCCATATCCCCCAGCCTTTCGAAGGCGGAGTTTCGGGAGGTCGCTCGCCGGATGTTTTTTCCTTTCTTCTTCTTGTGGGCCCTCGGGATGTCCCACTCGCCGTCATCGCTCTCAATCGAGACGCAATGACCGTCAGGAGTGATCTGCGGATCCGTAGCTTGCGGGGGACGCGACGGCCCTGCAGCGTTAAGTGCACCGGCCAAGTTGACAGGGGCTATGGTGCTGACCAGCTGGGGCTGGAAAGGTGATGGTTGCGGCATCGGCGTCTGGAACGACGTCACCGCCATCGGAGCTTGTAAGGCATGGTCCCCGCGCCTGGAAGGGCGAATGGGAACATACCAGGGAGGAAAGGCATCCCCCCGTTCTGCTAGCACATGGCCATGACCTGGCCAAAGCCCTGGATGGCTTGTAGGTTGGCTGGGTCATTCATGAACTGAGTCATGCTTGGTGGGAACGTTACCCTCGGTCCAGCGGAAGGGACGGGGGTCACGAAGGGACTGATCACGCTGGCCGTCGGGACAGAGCTCAGACCCAAAGGCAACACCGGGGCTGAAATGACCGGTATGGTAGCAGCCACAGGGATGCTGGCTCCCTCGTTGGTGGCCTGCACCTGAGCGGAAGTAGCGTTGATTTGTTGGCTGGAAGACATTTCGAGTGGTGTTTTGGTGGGTAGGTTTGTGTTTAGGAGAAGAAACCTTAACGGTCCCACGGGTGGCGCCAAAAATGATGTTGTAAATTACTTGACCGGTCAAACTATACTAGACCGGGTCTAGAATAGTTCGCTTGATTTGGCAAAGTAAGAAAGGTAAGAACACGCAGATTGACCGGTAGGACTTTAGGTGGAACACCTGTAGCCCAATTTATATTATAACGGAGAATGCACGGGTGCTTTTACAAGGGAGTTTAGAGAGAATGAATTCGGATCCCTCTTTCTGAGGTTTACATGAGTATTTATACTAGGCTAAGGGGACAGGACCACGTGCGCCCACGTGGAGGCATGCTGCTGATGTGGTGCGAGGTGACTGGTTTCGTCCTCGAGCTGCCTTGTCGCCTTGTGAGGGGGATCATTCCCTTTGTCGAGTAGCGCCTTGGATGGATTCTTCAGCATCTCCAGTTGTCCTCTACTGACACGGGTCGCTACACGCCAAACCCTCGCAGATCCTCTTCTGCCGACACTTTCCAACCCTAGAAACTACACCGGGTAATCTCCGAGGGATGAATTTATCGAAGTCTGGAATAAATAGGATGACAACGTAGTTTGACCGGTATACTTTTTTGTGAAATATACCGGTCACATTTTGGCCGATGATATGTCGTTTTGCTGACGATTTAAGTCTCCCTTCTAAAACTCTCGAGATTGACCGGTCAACGATTTGGCCTTCTCCTTTGACCGGTCGTGGGTGGAATCCACCCATCAGCATGGTACCATACCGGACCGTAATGGTACCGAACCGTTTATAGTGTTTTCAAATGGGATTGATTTTTTTCATCACGAACCGAAACCGAACCGATACCAAATGGGACGGGACCATGATACAAATATTTAAAATCGATTATCACGAACCGAACCGTTCAACACTATATACGAACCACGTATCTCAAATAATTATGGAGTATTTGTCTACTTTGTCTTACCGTGTATAGAGTACTTCGTATTTTATTATTTATTTTAAAACTCTCTCATTATTATTGTTGTTATATATTTATCATTACTATTGGAATTATTTTTCTTATAGTTATTAGTATTCTGATATTTTATGAATTGAAAAGAAAAATTATTTTTTAACTTTGGACTCGTTATCTTTTATTCTTTATGTTTATAATCCGTTTAAATTTGAGATGAATACTTTTATTTAACATTCTTGTGCTTTTTTTTTACAAATTTATACATTAAATTCAATATTCTTTAAGTAATGTACGTTCATTTTTTGGCACGGTTTGAGCATGGGTATGGTATTGTACCGTTCCGTTTCAAAACGGAATGGTACCGAATGGTTTTGGAGTTCATCCCATACCGATACCGAACCGTTTAAATAATAGCGGTTCGTGATAGGTTCCCGTAGTATCACGGACCATCAGGACCGCGCCCACCCCTAATTTCTTTTGTACTCACCAAACAACTTTCTTAGATTTTGATATCTTAGATATCAAAACTCAGAGTCCGTTTGGTATACGAAATTGATGAAATTGGAAATAAATTGGAATTGAAATTTTATGAGATTCAATTCCATAGAATTGATTTCACCTATTCCAATTCATTTTTTGCAGTCAATTTCAAATCCACATAATTTTTGTGCTACCAAACACCAAAATTGGAATTGAAATCACCAATTCCAATTCCATAATTTGAATTCCATGTACCAAATGGGGCCTCATATTTTTTTAACTTACCAAACAAACCCTAAGAGTCCAAGATTTTGAGGTACAATCTAGAACAGAACCAGTTCTCAAGTAAAGGGTCACAACAATCCAAGATTAATTCATCGCACAAGCCATGTTACTGAAGGGCAATTGTAGTTTATCTATTTCTAATTTTTAATTTTAACCTTACGTTTTTTCCCTCATATTCTCTCTTTCTTCTCCAAAAAGGATGGGGGAGTGGGACTGCAGAAGAAGAAAGGAGAGAATCTGAGAGAAAAGAAAAACTGCGGGGTCAAGATTTAAAATTCTAAATATATAAAATTGTAATTACGCCCAAAGTGACCTAATAGTTAGCTGAAAACAGGCTTCAAGCAATTTTGTGAAATTTCTTCAAAGTTCAAATATTTTTTGAAAAGAAATAATGTATAAATACTTATGGCTCAAAGTTCAGGTACCATCACTGAAATTCACTCCAAATACCCCCGAGTATATGAAATTCCAAACTGGGTGTTTAAAAAGGACAATGCTACGTTCACAAACAGGATTGGTCACAAACTCTACAAACTTACTATTTATGATTTAAATTCTCATTTTAAAATTATTTTAGACTATTAATTTTTTTTATAGAAGTTCACAAATAGTAAGTTTGTGAAGTTTATAATGATTGTGCTTGTGAACCAAGCATTTCCCGTTAAAAAATTAAAGGTAGCAGCAGCAGCTGCTATTGCAGCTATATGGACTTAATGACATAAACTTTAATAGAACACACTCTGTAGCAAAATCAAGTACAACGCATAAGACAAGAATCTTATTATTAAAAGAAAAAAAAGGGAAGGGAGAGAATATAAGAGGGCAGAACAACACCCAGTAGTAGACCTAACTGGAAAGCTCATCACAAGGGTATGATCGATTAATTAACTGGGAACATCTCACTGCAAAAGGGAAATAACAGAAATCATTTAATGCATACTTTAGGACCCATTTGGTATCCATACCCAAGATTATTTGGCTAAATTTAATGTTACTGAACTTTTTTCCTTGAAAAACTCAATAGATTAAGCCAACTAACCCTTACCAAACAGGCCCATTGTTGTATTAAGATTAGGAGGCTAAGGCTATTAGCAGGTTCTTGGAAGAATGTACCGTTGTTGTTTACATTATATATAATACCTGACGTAGCTGTTGATAGTTGGCTGTATATCCCGGATAACTACCATAGAACATATTAGGGTCCTGAGTTTGAGGGGGAGGGGCATATCCGTAAGCCTCATATCCTTGTCCATATCCATAATACGAACCGCCCCATTTTGTCTGATCTGATGACTGCAGCATCAAAAGAAAAACTCAAAAGATTTGAAGAGAAAATAAAACAAATACAGGCATAAAAGACTCAACAGTAATTGACCTGCTTGTTAGAGGGACTGCGTCCCCATGAAAGCCGAATGCTATGGTCCCCTATCTGTGTGCCCTGCAAACTTGACAGAGCCTGTTCTGCAGAAGCCCTAGACACACGCGCAAACATGCACAAAATATGTGCATAAGGTAAAAAAGTTTTAAAAAACACGTGAAGTCTCTGCTTGGAAAATGCAAAGGGAAGTATAAAGGGACTTTTTTTTATTGAACTACTTCACCATGCTGGGAAAACACTTCGAAAATGCCAATCTTTTAAAACCTTTCAAAGTTCAAAATCAAAGCCAATGTATCTTAATTACCTAGTAGAAAATTGAACAAAGCCACAACGCTTTCCAGAAACTATTTTTATATGAACTACTTCACCATGCTGAGAAAAAAATTGCCCCAAAAGCTCCTCAGTAACATTGGGGTCCAAACCACCAACAAATATCTGTGCATTGGAGTGCCCGTTAAACAAAATACATTAACAAAACAAGAAAAAAACACTAAAACAAGCTACCCACTGTTGTGTTATTAGGGTCACTCTCGCCTTGACTTGCAGGTGGGTTTAGATATGTAGCTGCAATGAGCAAGAGGAGAAATACAAGGATGAGGTAAACAGAATTAACAAATTGTGTTCCTCAATGAAATCTTAAAACAACCTACATCATGTGCACAAAAAAGAAATAACAAGCCTGCAATGCCATGATAGAACTACAAATTGCAATTTTAACAACCAAAAGCACAGCAAACATTGCACACATCTAAAATAGTAAAATCATGATACTCATATGAGAAGAATAAGATCGGAGAAAAGCAACAAAAAAGCAAATAAAAAATGTAGATCAACAATGATATCTCAATACTCCCTGACATCAAAAGAAATGGAAGAAGTAGGGCAAAGATTATCATAACAGAAAGAACAACCAAGCTTGAACCAGATATCAATGGGTTAGCTTTCTAGTGGTTGGCATGCATAACTGCATACCGTAACGATACATGCTTACAACTCTACCATGCAGTATTCATCAATTCAATTTACCTCCTTTCACCATTAGCTCTGCAAGTCTAGACAAATAAGGAAATTCCTAACACAATCAATTGAATCCAACATATACAACGGGGACACAAGATATATACGAGTAATAGATTAGCACTTCTCTCTAAAAAAATGTAAAGATTGAACACAACTAGATATGTACACCCTCCTTAATCCTAATGACCAATGAAGAAAAATTTAACTTAGTATGACTCATGAGCTGAAACTTAGAAACAACAAAAATGGAAATGTGAGCAGCTTGCAGCAGCAATGTTTAACTGGAGGAAACGAATCACCCCATAAAATGAAAAATGAAAGGGAAAAGTGATACTTTAGGATTGATAGGAACTGGAAAAGAAATATACGGAAATTTAATGCTTGGCAATCCAGAAAATAAATTTGTCGGGTGCTGAATTCAAAACGAACTGGAAAGTAACTTAGTGTAGCATAAGAAATGCCACAAAAAAATTGAAGGAAGCTTACGGCATAAGCAAATTAACTGACCTAAAATGATGCCACGCACTAAATGGTAATCATTTCAGCTGAAATCAGTTCCAGGCCCCCATATACGAGAGCCTCTCTGTTTCCTGCTTTGACACAACATGACTTTAATAAGTTTGAGCAAGTTTCGAATAATTTAAGCTGCCCAAGTTTAGGAAAGAAAGAACAGGAAAAAAATGACTTGGTAAATTCTGTGAATCTTGAAGTGTATGACTCAAAGAGAAATGAACTATAATCTCCATATGTGTAAACTCGAACCCCTCTTCAAGAAAGGCGCCACATCAACAAGCATCAATTTAACCATAAATAGAGCACACCGAACAGTTAGAGCAAACTTCTATGAAACAAAAAACAGAAAGAATGAACAGGACCCTGGAATTCCAGTGCTTAAGTATATAACCTACCTTTCTGCGGCGCACCAACCGGCTGTTTATTAGCAGGGCCAACACGCATGGGCCTTGTTGAGCACAGCACTCCATTCATCTCAGTGAGGGCTCGAAGTTGTTCGCTCTCATCCGCAAATTTGACAAATCCATAACCCTTTGAGCATCCCGTGTTCTTATCAGTAACAACCTTAGCACCTTTCACCGATGAGTAGACAGCTTTAAATGTTTCTTGTAGCAAGTAATCATTCACATCCGCAGACAAATCACCCACAAAAATTGTATGTTCAGGTGCGTTATCCCGTCTTTCACCAGCTCCAAGCGTTGCCCAATTCATCCTGAAATACTTGTCTGATGTACTTGGCATCAATGTTCCATTATAAGCTTGCAAGATAGCCTCAGCTGCGGCACGGCTCCTGAACTCAATAAATCCATAACCCTCAGGTTGAGCAGTGAATTTGTTGCGAATGACCTTCACGGATGCAATCTGAAACCAGAACCCAGATGGTTAGCTATGTCCTTGAAAAGCATTCAATCAGAGTTTATGCCAGATAAAAAGGTTCATTTAGAACGTTAAAAAAATTTGATTTGAATTAAAGAAGCCAATTCTTCTGGCATAATCAAAATATTGGCAATTAAGAAATACTCCATAACAGGTAGCGAAAAATAATCAAGAACAAATTATACTTCGTGAATTGCAAAAATTAACATCAATAAAAGATGCACCTCTGCAGTATGAGAAAAGCATCCACTAAGATAGCTCTCGTCCATCCAATACTGCAAGTCACCGATCCATAGAGACTTAACTTCATTGGGGCTGGACGACGCGGCTGGTGATGTGCCTGTATATGCACCGGAATACTGTTGCGGTGGCTGGGTTTGATAAGGAGCGAGCATGGGATGTGACATCGGCGGCGGCTGTTGCGCCCAGGCGGCCGGATGCTGCGGCTGCATAGGCGGCTGCGGCGGATGCAGCATCCACGGCTGAGGTGGTTGTTGGTACTGCTGCTGCTGGGATGGATCTGCAGACATGGGAGGCATCGGTGAAGGGACCATGCTGCCTGGTTGCATCATCGTCGAAGCGGAATTGAGATTTGGCTTTAACCCTAGGGTAAAGGGGTGAAGAGAGATGGAGAAAAACTACGAGTAGTAACGTTCGCACCGTGTCTCGCGAGTCGACTCTCGATCTAAATAGAGAGGTCTCGGCGTAAAGCTGAAGTTCCAGTCATTACTCATTTGACCCACTTTTAAAAGTAAAATGCTAGGGTGCCACCACATGGGTGCTACCATGGGTGCACCCATGCTTTGCAACAAACACATATGATAATTGTCTGTGTCGCATAGACAATTATCGTCTGTATTTTTCTGTGTGAAGCATGGTGCACCCATGGTAGCACCCATGTGGTGGCACTCTAGTATGGTCCCTTTTAAAAACCGGATCGAACGAGTAGAGCCCGTGAGATCCATGCTACAGCCCCTTTTTGTGAACCGGTAGTCTAACCAGTCCAGTCCAAGTTATTAGACCGCGAGATCCGTGCTAGAGCCCCTTTTTGTTCTCTACTTGCTCATAGTTTCTTTATATTCCTTACTTTAAAAAATTATTATTTCAAAAGATTTCTTTTTTAATTTTTAAAAACTTAAAAAGTAACCCAATCCACACTACATAGGTGCATACAACGAGGGAAACTACAAAGCCACACAAATGCTATCAAGTCTTTCCTCACAGAAGAGAGCAAGTTAAAAAGGTTAACTTTTGTATTAAACCAGTTTGTTTAAGAGTCCCATCCCCACTCTCCCACTTTTCAAGATTTTTCCTCTACTATTCATGTGTATGAAAAATAGTTTAAAATGTCCAAATAATCATTGAGTATATAAAACTAAAAGGGAGATAGAGCCTCATAGGACAGCTAAAAGTAAGGCTCACATTCCCAATTTGATGTGTGTAGTAGGGATGCCTATCTTTGGTCCTAAAGGAGAGGTAATTTGGGATGGGAGAGCAGGCATTTAGCCTCTAACAATTCAAGTTCATACACAAAGGAAGAGTAAGAAGAGGGTAGCAAAAAGTTTAGAGACCAGACCCATACCTAAAATCAAAAAAGAGATGTACAGAAGACTGGTGATTCAGCAAGTCCTGCCATCAATCATAGAGAAAGTACCAGAAGCAATAAAAAAGACATCATCACACAGTAGGATAATGCCAAGCTACATATTGATGTTAACGACACAGAGTTTGTGCAAGCAGCCAATGCTTATGTTACAACATTGAGCTTACTTGTCAACCACCAAACTCACCAGACCCAAATATTTTAGAACTTGGATTCTTTGCATCAATACAATCCTTACAACACCAGAGATCAACCAAAAATGTGGATGAGTTGGTGTAACATGTGGCTGAGGCATATGCCAATTTAGAAGCTAAGAAACTCAACCATGTTTGAATTAGTTACCAGTTAGCAATGACAGAGATCATGAAGGTACAAGAAGGAAATAATTACAAGTTGGCACACATTGGCAAGGCAAGACTAGAGAGGGAAGGTGCATTGTCAAACCAACTTCAGGTAAGCACAGAATTATACGAGACCAGTGTGTGTGCTTTACAAGGTGTCCTAGCTAAAAGTGGGGAAGGGAGTGCATCAGAAGCAGTGTAATTGTTCTCATCATTTTGTTTTTTGTTTTTTAAAATGTTCTCATCATATGCACTTTACTGGTTTCTTTTGTCAAAAGTGTGTATGGGCAGTATTGTAAGCAAACATTTTTTTGGGATGAATGTATGTTTGTTCATAGTCTTAAAACCTCCAAACACATTAGATATAATGGGAGGCCACAGAATGTTACCTTCTATACTAATCTGAAGTGAGTGGCTTTAAAAACACATGTTAGGGCTCTATAACACAAATAGTAACATCATAAATACTAGCAAACTCACCATAAGCAAATTGCAAACAACACGCAAACAACACACATGCATATAGTCATAGGGTAAAGTTTAGTGTAAATTGTCATCATTAATTTCTCAGTTAGTGTCACCAAGTAGACTAATGCACATAAGGAGACACATAATTGAAATATTACACCCACATAAGAAGAGAGGAATACTCCCCTAGAAGTCTTTGTAGCATCCCTTTGGGTGTAATCATCATCCTCATCCTCTTTCTGCTTTTCCTCTTTACGATCATCCTCTTTAGGCTCATCCCCTTTGGGCTCATCCTCTTTAAGCTCATCCTCTTTGGGCTCATCCCCTTTAGGCTCATTCTCTTTGGGCTCATCCTCTCCAGGAGACTTGTAATAGGCAGCAAACCTTTCTCTCAACATTTCCATCTGCTTTTCAATACGAATCTCATCAAAAATTTATTCAAGCTCTGATTCGTATGAATCGGGAGTAGTATGGGCAAATGAGAAATCCATTTCATCATGTGTTCCATCCATCTCTGCAATCTATAGAAAAAACAAATGAAAATATTAATTACATTGTTTAAATAAGATTAATATAGGGAAATGTTAAATAAACTAACCTTAGATCTTGAAAGGGGTCAGGTGTCCCTAAATCTGAATCGCAGATACAGAAAAAATCTTAGATCCAAATTCCAGAAAAACAAGAATAGATGAAAGGAGAGAGGAGAACAATGAAAGGTTAGAAGACTAGAAGGATGAAAAGCAGATCTGTGAAAAAAGAAAGCGATGAAAGAAGAGAGACGCAGAGATGATGAAAGAGAAACGATGAGGATAATGTTGGCGGAGAAAGGAAGAGAAAGATAAGATTAGGAATGAATGCAAAGAAGATGAATTGGTGGGTGAGAGTAAAAAAGGATGGGTAGGAGTAATTACATGGAAGGGTATTTTAGAAAGTCCACATAAATATTCATACCAAATAAAGAAACATGCATATCATTTTGGGACGGACAAAAAAGGAAAACACACATTATAATTTGAAATAGAGGGAGTATGACTTAAGAGGTCAATATAAATATAATTTAGTACCATCATAATTATAAAAACTAACCATTTTTAAAAAGTAGCTCGTGATTGCTAAGGAAAGAATACCGAGTAACTTTTTATAACATGTGCTAGCTTAGGTGTGAGTTTATTTGTCAAGATTATGCCACATAAGCACTCTAATAAGCGTGTCACATGTCACTAGAATCCCAACTCTCAAACTTTATATGAAGTATATAAATATTTTTCATTATTTTTTTAGTGCTAAAAAAAAGTGAAAAAATGTATTTTATGAAAAGTTCAAAGATGATTGATTTAAAAAAAAACTATTTTTGTTTATAACATGTTTTTTTTGTAAAACATGCTTTTATAGGCATAAATAACATTTTATAGGCATATAATTTGAATTTGAAAGCATTAGCTCACTCTACATGATGAAATTGGAAAAACATGAACAAATTCCACCTTGTAATAAAATTAATACTACCTCCGTCCCATTTTATAACGCCTGTTTCGGTTTACGATGTTTGACTGAAATTATTTTCAAACCATTTTATATGAAAAATGGTATAGAATTAAAAAATAAAAATTACATATTAAAAAACTACATCAAAAGATCTACAAAACTAGTAGTGACAATAATATTTTATTTTATCAAATTGCTAACGAAAATAGAGAAAGAAAGTGACTGAAGTTTGACCCTGTGAATAGTAAACATGCATTATAATTTGGGACGGAGGGAGTAACACACAAAAAAAGGATGTGCTAGGTGCTAGTATGAAAGAGACCTGATTTTTTAATAATATAAATCTTTAAAAAAAATTGACCACAGGAACTATGAATTTAAACAATCAATAGAAGGAAAAGAAATACCAGCTGCCTTGTCAAGAAACAAAGAAAGAAAAGAAAGTAAGAACCAAGGCTTTATTCACTACGGAGTATATCTAAGCCATCAAAATAAAGGGTTATGAGTGCATGTTACTGAGCAGTTTGAGAGCCAATTCCTCTTGCTCTGCCAAGGAAATAGGATCCGTCCTCATACCCGCTTTAGAAGTCTCACCGTTCTCCTTCCCATCATCATCATCATCATCACTATCAAAACGAATCCTTTTATTTCCCGTTTTACCCCTGCGGGCGTCGGCATCTGAACACAAATGATCCCCTTCCTCTTCTTCCTCTTCCTCTTCACATTCTCTGTCTCTCCCTCTCTTCAACTTCATCTTCTCCTTGAGTCGTTTCTCTTTCCGGCGCCGACGGTCCAAATCTTTGTCATCTTTGTCTACCATCTTCAACTCTTTTCTGAGATTGGCATATCTTTCATTAACTGCATCAAGAACATTGAATAGCAATGTCAAGAAATGTAAAATCCAGCTTTCTTTAATGGCCTATGAAGCAACCAGAAAGCAATTAAAATGCACCTTTGTTTATGTCAAGAGAAACTTTATCCCCATCAACCACTGCCTCTGCTAACTTTGCTAGTGGAGGTAATGTGTCACCCTTCTCATCAAATACAACCCGTGTCCCGTACGGTCTACCCGCATGAATCTTTAGCTTCTTTTTCTTCAAAACTCTAGATGCGGGCCTATTAGCATGGAAAGAAAAATGAAGCAAAACAAAATCATTAGGCCTTTTCTCATTAACCACCTTTAGACTATGTTTGGTTCAAGGAATTTGACACGGAAAAGAAAATAGGAAGGAAAACAACTTTATAAGTTTGGTTAGAGAGAAAAGTAAAAGGAAAATGAAAGGGAAAGAAAATGAGTAGGCAAAATTCCTCCCATTTTGGCGAGGAAAATGAGAAAAAACTATTTTTTTTTCTTTTTATTCCAAATTCCTTGAATCTAACCTAGTGTTAAGAGAAAATGTAGTGTGGAGATGTAAACTATCTGAATGCTTCAAAGAGGTAAAGAGTGCATACATATTATCTGCAGGCCCGACTATTTTAATGTTACTTGCAGTAAGCGTGTCTTTAGAAATAAGGGTATCATCATCATCATCAGATTCTACAGCATCTGGTTTCTTAATTGGAAATTCCAGCAAATTCTCATTCCTTTCTGGCATGGCAGCTAAGGCTTCAGACACAGTCTTACCCTTTAATTTCTGCTTCAAAAATCTTAATCTTGGGATCATTGGAAGACCCAAAGAAGCAGAAAACTCCTCAAGCGGAAGCTTTGTGACATCAAATATTTCTTTATCGCTCCGTATATAAATAGACTTCACATAAGTTGCGAATGCTCTTTGTGCCAGAAGTCGTAGTTCAGGACTCTCAACCAGCAAGGCACCTAATAATCCGGAGATAGATTGCAAGAACTCTGCATTTGCCTTAAAGAAAAATTTAAGATAATAATAATATTAGATTCACCATCTTATTTTATCAAGAATGAAAAAAGAACTCAAAATTCAAATTCCAATTTAGCTAGAAACTACTCCCTCCGTCCCAATTCCAAAAAGAATTTCCGATTACATACTCACATGGTCAAACTTTGACCACTTTTCCCGTTTCATTAATCATTTGATAAAATAGTAATCTTGTCATATTTGTTTTGTACTTTTATGTAATTTTCAAATGATCCCTCTGTCCCACAACGATTTGCCCGATTTAGATTACAATGTTTTTATTTTCAATTCAATTTATATGACAATTGGAATAAAAAAACCAAAATTTATATATTCAAAAACTACAACAAAAGTTCTTCGAAACAAAAGGTGACAACAACCCAATTCAATCCCACAAAAGTTTTGGGGTGGGGGTGTGAGGAGACCTTACCTCTACTAAAAAGTAGAGAGGGTGTTTGGACCCAAACTTGAGTAACACAGAAAACATATAGCACGATAAGAAAATGAAAGAGCAAATTAGGGGTAAGAAAAGTGGAATGATGGCACACGCAACAATAAGAAATTAAAACTACCACCCAAGTTAAACACCAACCTACTATCAGTGGCGGATCCAGAATATTAAATAGTAGGGGTCACCTTTCAAATGTTTTTGGACAGCTTCCCAAATTTTTTTTATACATGCAATGCGAGACTTTAAAAAAATTGAATTTACCCTTAAATAGTTATTCAAATATTAAAAAAATAAAAAATAATTTTTTTAATGCCAATATTATAAATTAGTTTAATTATCACTCTGTATATTTTTAGTGTACTACTTTAGAATTTATCTTTGCATTTTAAAACATTTCACTTTAAAATTCTATTTTTTTTAATATCTAAATATTTGATTTCTCTCAGTTTTTTCTTACTTAATACTATTAATTGAGGCCTCTAATACTTTTTATTAGGTTTTCTAATATTTTTAGTTGGGGTCATACATTACATAACTCTAAAAAAAATTAAAAAATTAAAGTATCACAATACACATGATAAACAAAAACTTAAAACTAGTAGGGGGCCATTGCCCCCAATTATTAAGCTATGGATCCGCCCCTGCCTACTATAATCCTAAATCTCTAGACGCTCTAACCTAAGGTCATATCCTCGGTAAGGGCCAACAATGTTAAGTCCTGCCTAATCACCTCCTTCCAATTCTTCCTAGGTCTACCCCTTCCCCATCTCCCGTACCAGGGCTTGTAACGCTACGCTGCTTCACAGGACCAAATCATCTCAACCTAGCACATCACAGCTTATCCTAAATAGGTGGCACACCCACCCTTCCACAAATAACCTCATTTTGAATCCTATTCAAGCTTGTATGCCCACACATCCACCGCAACATCCGCATCTCTGCTGCATGCAGTTACTCATTTTATCAAATGAGTAATGAAATTAAGCAAAGAAAGTGATAAAAATTGACCCTGAAAAAGTGAATGGGCAAATCTTTGTGGGACAAGCATCGTGCAACCCGCAACAGGAGTTCTAGGGACAAATGGAGTAGTGCGTATATTACAAGGTTTCACTTCATTGAAGATTTTAAAAGATAATCCATATATGAAACCAAAAGGTTCATAAGCCAGCTCGAGTATTTTATAAATAGATGGAGCAATATAATTCATACCTTTGTGACTTGAAGGGGTATCTTCTTCTCTTCTAACCTCTCAACAATTTTTGTTTCAGAAGGCATAACAAACAAAAGAGATTTCCCAATAGAAATGTAACGAGCAGTACGGCCAACTCTATGTAAGTAAGCTGCACAATCTTCGGGACAGTCCACCTGAATCATAAGTTGGCCAACAAGAGCAATCAAATTTCCCACTATATTGAAATGAGAACACATTATTTTCTTCAATAACTTTGTAGTTAACCTGGACAACCCAATCAATAGCCTTGTTGAAATCAAGGCCCCGTGAAGCAAGATCTGTGGAGAAAAGAACGGATCTGGTTTCCTCGCAAAATTGGGATAATATTGCCATCCTTTTCTCTATTTTCATCTTTCCATGAAGACATTTAAGTGGAATTCCAGGCCGAAGCTTCCTAAATGCTTCATGAACAAATTTTACCTGTAGAATGTATACTCATAATCAGAAAAGGAATCAGATTAACAAAGATTAGACAATGTAGAAAGACTAAGAAATTCACCCTCACAAGTGGGTATATCAAGGAAGAGATTTTAGTCCCTTCCTCTTCACAACCACAATGGATGTGGTAATAAGGTCTATCCAAGCAGTACCATATATGATGATTGTATACATTATTTGTTGGTTGATGACTGATGCACCAAAAACAGGGATTAATGTTAATTCAAACTACAGAGATAAGCTACAGTCACATGACTTTAACATAAGATGATGTAAAATCAACTACGACTATAAATAAGGGGTATGTGTTTCTCAAGTATATAAAAATCTCTCGGATATATAAAAGAAAGGTGTGAAACACATGATCGATATATGTATGATAAAAATAGAAATGTGGCAATACTACAAAAGCAAGAGTTCACAGTACAAAGAATCATGACGTCGGTTGAGAATCAGCTCTGGAAGATATAACAAAACAGAACTGAATATGTTGGTTTGGGCATGTTTGTTATAATAGATTGAGGGTGTAAAAAGAACATAACGGGACAATGGAATTGGAACAAGTCATTTGAGCAACACAATGGAATTGGGACAAGTCATTTGAGAATAAGGCTCTATATTGTTACTACTTAGAGCTTTTTCTTTAGAGCTTAAACTATTAACTTCCAATTTCTTTCAGTCTTTCAAATTATTCCCATTTTCTTGAATCTTTTTCTACTTTCCAAATAATGACTCTAAAATGATATATTTTCCATGTATTATGGATATTATTATTATTATTATTATTATTATTATTATTATTATTATTATGTTCACAACTATGGTTTATAAATTTTTCCAATTTTTTATTTTAATTTTTTCCATGTCAATGTTGTAGTGATTCACACTCATTATTTTTTCTTGCATTTTTTAATATAAATAATACAAAGTACAATTTTATTGGGATAATGATTTTTTTTATTAATTTACATGTTACAAAACTATGTTCCACAAATTTTGGATATTTTATTAATCTAAATTGACTTGAGAAAACATCAATATTTTAAATTAAAAAATAATAATTATACTACTCCCTTAGTTCTTAATTAAATGGCATGTACACTATTATCAATATTTTATTCACTTTCTTTACATATTATTAATATAATTATAATAATGTTTATAATAAAGGTTGGCTTCTTTTGACAACAAACCTTGTTGTCATAATAATAAAAACAACAACAAGCAGCAATAACATATAAGTCCACAAAGAACGTAAGGTTTCAACATCATTCATCAACATTTCTCTTACCTGCTTGCAACTTGAAAGAAACACCAATATCTTTTTATTCAGGTGCTTTTTTATAAAGCTCCATAGCATATCCAGTTTTTGGTCAAGAGGAACAACCATTGCTGTCTGCATCAAACCACTAGGAGTGGCAGTAATAGAGTCCTCGTGCACACTCAGGTACTCTGGATCTTTTAGACTGAGCCTAGCAAGATCTTTTATAGACTTTTTTTGTGTTGCAGAGAATAATAAGGTTTGTCGGTGTTTAGGCAACTGTGAAATTATTGCATTCAATTGTTTCTTGAATCCTTCATCAAGAATACGATCTGCCTCATCGAGGACCAATATCTGTTTGTCAACCAGAAAAATGCAATCTGAGTTAAAAACTACCAAGCCACATATACTGACACATCAGTCCATCTATTCAATCAAATCATAAACCAAGTAAGAAAC
Source organism: Cuscuta australis (assembly GCA_003260385.1). Classification (NCBI taxonomy): domain Eukaryota; kingdom Viridiplantae; phylum Streptophyta; class Magnoliopsida; order Solanales; family Convolvulaceae; genus Cuscuta; species Cuscuta australis. The sequence goes on along the minus strand of NQVE01000215.1, from coordinate 5,370,951 downwards.
TAAAAATCATCAAGACTTCACATGAAAAATTAGAAAAAAACAATGCAAAATGGCCGGCGACTCATTTTATTACGGGGTATTAATTATGCGGTAACAAATAAGGCTCTGTAACCATATACATGCACATTATATTTCTGAATCTATTTGTTTTAGAATGATTGTCCAAAGGATAAAGGAAATTGGATGAAACTACTCCAACAAAGAACACTCATAACATCAGACCCTTTTTTGAAATAATAAACAAAACACTTAACACATACTGCTGGTACTTGTACCTGAAGCTGCGAACAATCAAAATTTAAAGTTTCATCCATATGCTGAAGAAGCCGGCCTGGAGTACAGACCAAGATATTCATCCCATTTACACGTTCTTTTTCAGTGTCGATGTCTTTTCGTCCACCAATCAGCATGCCAGCACTAAATTCATGATGCTTTCCAACAGATCTCAATATATCAAACAGTTGGTCAGCCAATTCCCTTGTAGGAGACAATATGATGCACCCAACCCCATCTTCTGGACCCCATCTTGCTTTATGCAACTTTTCTAGTACCTAAATAATACAACCAAATGTATTATTTATCTTCTGGGTAAACGATTGATGATATTAAAACATGTTCACTCAAGCATATGAGAAGACAGCCATGCAAACAAAAACAGGTATTGCAATTTTTTCTTATTTTTCTTGAGTGGGGGCGTTCGAGTCAGGTGGTTTGTATTCATTGTATTACTTGTAAGAGGACAACAATTTATTCGAGGATACTAAACCAATAAGCACTAATATTGGCATTAACACAACCATTTACACCTCCATTGGGATGTAGTTGTCCACTTCCTAAGAAATCTAATTTTTTTAAGGAAATGAGTTTAAAATTTCAAATAAATGAGTAAATTCCATAAATGGTGTCTAATTACAGGTGGTTTTCTACATTTAGTCCCATATTCTAAGATATTACATAAGTGGTCCTCAATTTTTGAAAACTATTCCATAAATAGTCATTTAGGGGAAATATGACAAAATATTTTTTCCACATATAGTCGTTGAGGGACCAAATATATAATAATTTTAAAAAATTGAGGACCATTAGGAATCATTTATAGAATTTGGGGACTAAATATCTTAAAATTGGGGACTAAATATGGAAAACCACATGTAATTAGGAACCATTTGTAGAATTTGCTCCAAATAGATCCTACAAATGAATATGTTACTTTATCATTTCAACAATGCTCATACCTTATCCCTAGAATATTTTGGACAATTTATTGGATTTGCGATGTTGACAACTAATTCCGAAAAAGCGAAAACAATAAATTGGATAACAAAATATATACGAATGGATATATTGCAAGTTTCACTCCAAGTCTCATCAATGGAACATGAGAGTAAACAAAGTTAGTAACATGTGTGGGAACAATATAAAACTCTTGAAGTAATCCATGTTAAGTTCAAAAGAAAGCACACCAGATATACTATCTTCCTTAACACAAAATACATAATTACCATAGAAAGTGACCTCATATAAAATAAGGAGATTAAGGACTAAAACATCAACCAAGTTCATTTGACACTGGGTTTGTAGTCATATTATGACACTCAGTCCATATTGGATTATCAGCACCCTACGGTGTGTTAGGAATCAGAGATCAGAGACGGTCAAGCGGAAGCGAACAAACACACACACACAAATAGCAGAAAATAAGAACACAAGATTTAACGTGGTTCGGTCAGTAACCTACTCCACGGGTTGCAACTAGGGTTTATCTTTTATTAGGTGCTCACAGATTATAGTTACATGATTGGGTATTTATAAGATATAAACTAGGGTTAACAACTTGCTAAACAAGAAACAACTAATGGGCCCTTTAATTAATAACTAAAACCGGCCCCCCATATTTCTCCCCTTTAGCCGACCGGGCTTAAAGCCCAAAGCTCTAAAGCCTTCACCGAATAACCCAACAATCTCCCACTTGAAGGATTTCGCATAGACACAAATGCCATCCAAGTAAACCCATCATGAGTAAGTCAGTAATCTTCATTGTCAAGTCCTCCAAGCCTCCAGTTCCCAAGAACAAGCTAAGACTCCAGTTATATCCCCTAGTTGCAACCACCCCCTTCATTAATAACCTGAAAGGACAGTTGAAGCTCCACCGAGCTCCAACCCAGTCGTGACTGTATCCGCCACAGCCTCTGTCTCAACCGGCTTGCACAATCCACCGGATCCAGAGATACACCGAGGACCATTACCACTCTCCAAATCCAGCAAACTATTCCCAGGAGAGATTTTAACGTTCGGATTCTTGGTCCTCAAAACCCAACGACGTTTCAGAACTGTACTTGAAACACGTCCCATGCTCCCACTATCACGAAACCCCTGACCTGATTCAGACCTCCGAACACACGCAACTGTCATCCCCAAAACTCTAAGATTCACGTTTGCAAAATGAACCTTCTTAGCTTTGCCCGATTCAGTGAGCCCGACTTTGTTAACTGTCTTTACCGGGTTGGTCACTCCCTCAAACGTCACCGGTACCATGTATAACGATCCTCTTTTCAAGCCTCGAGCAATAACCAAATTTCCTTTGATCACCTTTCATTTTCCACCACCAAACTTGACGTCTAGTCCCTGTTCATCTAATTGTCCGACTGAGATCAACTTTGTCTTCAGTCTTGGAATCACCCTGACATTTTGTAAGCTCCAAGTAGTTCCAAATGAAGTTTTTAGATCAATATCTCCCATGCCTGTCACTTTAAGGATTTTCCCGTTACCCAACTTTACCTTTCCAAAGTCTCCCTTTTTGAGATTCACCATCGCCTCACCGTTGTGCATGGCGTGAAACGAAGCACCAGAATCCATGACCCAAGAGTCAACATAGCTTTCCATGCTGAGTATCAATGCATCACTATCATCATCAGATGCATTCCCAACAACTGCGCTAATTTCGTTTTTCTTGTTTGGGCATTGACTCTTGACATGCCCAACTTCTTTGCAGACCCAACACACCACATTCTTTCCAGCCTTAGACGAGCTCTTCCCACGACTCCCACTGTTTCTGTTATTACCTCTTCCCCTGCTAACACTGAGTAACCCAGAAGTAGATCCTCCACTAGCGTTCCTCCGGCGAATGTCTTCACCCAAAACACTATCCCGTATCCGATCAAACTTCAAGTTTCCTGTTCCAGCAGTTTCAGTAACCGTTGTCACAAATCCCGACCAACTATCAGGCAAGGAAGATAACAGAATCACAGCCTGAGTGTCATCATCGAACTTCATGCCTACTGATGATAACCTCGACAAGATCGAATTTACCTCATTAATGTGATCAGCAACTGAGCTGCCCTCGTTCATTCTCATCATGAACAATTCCCTCATCAAGAACACTCTATTACCGGCCGACGGTTTCTCATACATATTTGACAGAGCTGTTAACATACCACGAGCAGTTGTTTCCTTCATGATATTAAACGCCACACTCCTCGTCAAAGCTAGTGTAATTTTACCTCTTGCCTTTTTGTCCTTTGAGTCCCAAATTGCTTCAGCAGCCTTATCCATTACATCCGGTTTCTCTTCCAGTACCATGTCCAAATCGCACTCACCAAGCAACGCCTCTATTTGCATTTTCCACCATGCAAAATCAGTACCGTTGAACTTCTCGATTCGAACCCTCCCGTCCTCGGCCATTGCAAAACGAGAGAAAAAAAACCAGAGAAAAAATCAAGGAATAACGGCCTGAAACCAAGCAACCTTCAAAAGAATACAAACCCTAAAACAAAGAACCCGAACCAACGAGTACCAGGTCCAAAACCAGAAACCCTAATCGCCAAGTTCACCTAAAACCGACCAAACAGCCCCTGACCAGATCCGAACCAGCCTCTGATCAGATCCGAACCAGCCCCTAATCAGATCTGAACCAGCCCCTTAACCGCGGCAGCAAAACAGCAGCAAAAACAATCCTGAACAGCCTTCTTCCTGCGATTGATCCTGTGTAACCGTGTGTTTAACCAAACCAAGGCTCTGATACCACTTGTTAGGAATCAGAGATCAGAGACGGTCAAGCGGAAGCGAACAAACACACACACACAAATAGCAGAAAATAAGAACACGAGATTTAACGTGGTTCGGTCAGTAACCTACTCCACGGGTTGCAACTAGGGTTTATCTTTTATTAGGTGCTCACAGATTATAGTTACATGATTGGGTATTTATAAGATATAAACTAGGGTTAACAACTTGCTAAACAAGAAACAACTAATGGGCCCTTTAATTAATAACTAAAACCGGCCCCCCATATTTCTTCCCTTTAGCCGACCGGGCTTAAAGCCCAAAGCTCTAAAGCCTTCACCGAATAACCCAACACGGTGCTCCGATCAATAACGAAGTGGTTCCTACCACGTAACCACCCAATAAACCCCTCACCTTCAACCCGCCACCACTCCTAACCAATCTCCTGTAAAAATTTCTACATTGGATTGTCACCCGAATAGGGGATGGGTTAGGGCACAGGGGTAGAGGGATATGTGCGGCACTAGGGTGGGAGCATAATAAGGGGTAGGAACTACTCCGAGATCGAACAAAGCACTGTATGACCCCAAATGCGCCAGTGGAATAATATGATATTGGTAGCCAATGTCAAAAGAATCAGCCTCAAATAGGGGTTTGAATATCATATTATGATACTGAGATACTCGGTCAATTTCAACACATTACGGTTTTGGAATCGTGGTTGTTAATTCGTCGCCTAGTCATCCCATCGTTTTCGATGTGGCAACTTGATTGTCGCCTAGCAACTGGGGTGGACTACTCGTCTGATCATGTAAAGCGATGCCTAGGCGACGACTAGTCGCTGATGTAAACCCTACCCAATTTGGACCAACCCAATTTGACCTAACCCGACCCAACCAAAATTTCATTAAATTTTAAAAAATTCAGAGTACACTTAATTTTATCCATTCAGTTTTTTCATTTCCAACCATTTTTTCAGTTCCTCCCAATTTCTTCTAACTCCTTCCAATTTTTTCCAACTATTCCCATTTTCTTCAAACTCTTTCTAGTTTCCCCAAACAATGACTCAAAAAATGATGTAATTTCATGTGATTATCTTTATTATTATTATTCTTATTCTTGTTATTATTATTATTATTATTATTATTATTATTATTATTATTATTATTATTATTATTATTATTATTATTATTATGTTCATAACTATAGTTTATAAATTATTTCAATTTGTTTATTTTTATTTTTTCTCATGTCATTATATTTGTGATTCACCCTCATTATTATTTTTTCTTCCACTTTTTTATAATAAATAACACAACTTTTTTTATTAATTTACATGACACTAACCTATGTACTAGAAATTATGGATAAAAGAGTGGGTAAATTTCAAAAATGGTATTCGCACTTTGAATTCTACTCCATTTTAACCCCATTTTTTCTTTGTTTCATCTTCCCCACCCATCTCCAACCTCTGCTTTTTTCTTTTCTTTTCCTTCTACCGTTTTTCTTATCTCCTCTTTACCCACCCACCCCGTTTAACCTTTCTTCTTCGTCTTCTTCTTCTTCCTCATTTTTTTCTTTTTATCCATCTTCCAGCACCCCGCCCCCACCAACCTCCCTCCTTTTTTTCTCTTCTTCTACTAGACCCCTATCCCCCACCTTTTTATTCATTCTTCTTTTTTTTTCTCTTCTCTTTTCCTTTTATTATTATTATTATTATTATTATTATTATTATTATTATTATTATTATTATTATTATTATTATTATTATTATCGGTGGGGTTCTAGTGACACCCACTTTTGGTGACTCTAGCGGTGCCACTGTCATTTTGGGGCACTTCCGGTGCTCCGTTCGTAAAATTGACGGTTCCTACCCCCTAACCTACCCCTAAACCCCGCTCCTGCACCCCCACCCCAACCTCGCTGTAAGCCCCCCACAAAATGATAGTGGCACAAGAATGTCATTGTACTCCGGTGTCACTAGAACCCCACCGTATTATTATTATTTTCATCATCATCATCATCATCATAATAGTAAATACTCCCTAAATAAGTAAGGAAAAAAGAGTGTGCTATTAGTACTCCTTTTTGTATGAACAACAAGGAAAATGAGAGGAAAATAAATGAATAGGAGTTTAGTACTCCATAATTATCACCCAACGCCAACTTTCTCTGTCTTCTTTCTCGAGCAAGAGTGGCGAGTAGCGGCACACCGAGCCGCCAATGCCGCTGGCAACAAATGTAGCGACGATTGAAAGAGCTTTGGCAGCGCAAGACCAAAAGAGCTTTGGCACAGTAGCGACCACGATATAGCCGGTTGTATAATATAAATTGTGAGGAGAGAAGGAAAAAAGGGAGAAGAAAAAGAAAAGAAGAAAAAAATGGGGGGCTTTTAGGGGTGGCTGGATTGGGTGCGGTTGGGGGTTGGATAAGAAGAAAAGAAAAATGAGAGGAAAGGGTGGGAGGGTGCTAAGGTGGATTGGGAGATGGAGAAAAAATGGAGAAGATTAAAAAAGGAAAAAAAAGAGAATTTAAATTTATAAAATTATATTTTGGCCTCAAAAGACCTGATGGTCCTTTGGAAACCTGGTAAAGGACTTTTGGTGAAAGAAGTGTTATTTTCTCAAACTTTTGTGAGAGGTTTTGAAGTTTGTAAACCGAAGTAAATTTCCGCTCAAAGTTCATATACCATTTGTGAAATTTAACCATAAAAGAGATATTTGAATTAATCTAAACTGACTTGGAAAAATCAAAATTAGAAATTAGAAATTAATAATCATACTACTGCATTATAAAAAGAAAATGAACCAAAAAAATGTGTAAAAACTAAATTCAGATAGCGAAGAATAAAACTAGTAATGAAAATAGAACCATGGTAGTCAAACTCCAGATTCTACGTAAAATCGTAACTCGTAAGCTCGTAACTAGGAACGTCATATACATACATACATACATATATACATATAATATATATATATATATATATATGTATGTAAATATGTGTGTGTATATATATATATATGTGGGATCAACTCCAGTCAGATGACACCTTACAGTGAGATACATGCTACGGTCAAAAGACGCAAAGCTCACCAAAGACAACTACAAAGCTCACCAAACTGTAAGTCAAAGCTCACTATATTTTTTCAACACTTTGAATTTTTTTTGAAAAAAATAAAATCAAAGGGGTGCTGACTAGATTTTAACCGTTGACCACCACCTGCTGCTCCACTGCCACTTGCAGTCGTTGAATGCTGCTCCTGACCGGTGTTGCTATTTTATTTTTAATTATTTTTTTAATTTTTAAAATGATGAGTTTTGGTGTTCAAAGTGGTGAGCTTTGCTTTATTTCAGTTGAGCTTTGTATTGGCCATTGGTGAACTTTGTAGCGTAATGTGGTGAGCTTGACGTCATCTCACCGCTGAGCTAAATAAAATCCCCGTTGATGTTTGACTGAGGTTATTTTCATATCATTTTATATGAAAATGGTATGGATAAAAAAATTAAAATTGCATATTTAAAAACTATATTAACAACAACAACAACTCAGTTGAATCCCACTACAGTAGGGTCAAAACTCTATTAAAAGATCTACAAAACTCTAGAAGTGACATGACTATATTATTTTATCAAATAGGACACAAAAATAGGCCAACAAAGTGAATAAAGTTTGACCCTGTGAATAATGAACGAGAATTTTATTGTTGGACGGAAGGGAGTGTGTGTGTGTATATCAAAACAAATGTTGGACAAAAATAATAAACATGGCCCAATATAAATGGTGTATAAATTCATTGCCCACTGCCGGATATCAACAAACACGGGACAAATACTCCCTCCGTCCCTAAAAGATTGCCACAATTTGACTTTTTTTGGTCAAATTGTGGCACCGTTTGACCATGAATTATGGAAAAAATATATTTAGTTATAATGTAAATTTAGTAAATTTGGTTTATTTTAAAATATAGTTTAGAAATATCAAATTTTTATAACATTTAATTATTTTAAACTATATTCAAATCGTGGTCAAAGAGTGCCATAGTTTGACCAAAAAAGTCAAACTGTGGCAATCCTTTCGGGATGAAGGGAGTAAATTTATAAAAAGCATAATGAGAAAGGTAATAATAAAAAAAAAACTTGGCCAAAAAACCACTGCCAACTAGATTTTTTTAACCCCCCCCCACCCCCCACTAGATGAAGATAGAATGAAGCATAAAAGGAAAAAAACATACGGAGTAATATAAAATTAAAAAGTGACAAATAGAAACCCTTAATTTTGTGAGGAGAGACGTTGAGTGTAGCCGTAAAAACAGGGAACAGTCCTTGGGAAGAGGTCAAGACATAAAAACCGAGGGGACGAAACCAAGTGTTTCCAATTTCCGCATGTTGATCCCTCTCTGTTTTCGATCGATGATCTCACGCGACTCAGCAATCGTATGATCCTAATCGTTGATCCGTATGATTCTCAGAGAGGATGCGATTTTAGCCGTGATTCAGATCGGAAAGAGCCCAATGATCTGCGGAATCGTACAATTGTACGATCCGGATCGCGAATTTGACTACCGTGAATTAACTAATAAAAAATTAATACTTTATTTTATTTGATCTAGATTTTTCCATTTTTTTCTATTTCCTTCTAGTCTTTTAGTTCCTTCTAGTTTGTTCCAAGTTTTTTCCATTTCCATCCAGTTTTTCCAAGTTTCTTCCTATTCCTTCCAACATCCAACTCTCTTTTCCAACCCTAAAGAACATGCTCTAAGTGGACCCGAATTTAGCATTAATTTCTCATTTTCTTATTAATTATATTTTTAGAACGACCTGAGCTATTATTGGGTCACACATTGATATTTAAGTATGAAAATGATTGTCTAAAAGCAAGTTTGACTTTGTTTTTCCATCATAATGACCCATAACTAACATAAAGGGAAAATCGTGAGGCCATATTGCATTAACAAAAAAACTCACCGGAATTACGAAAGCTAAAGTTTTTCCAGATCCAGTCTTGGCAGCACCAAGAATGTCACGACCACAAAGCGCATGGGGCAGCGAAGCCCTCTGGATATCAGTCATAATCTTATACTTAGCTCCAGCCAGTCCGTCACGGGTCTTCTTCGACAGAGGCAGTTGACGGAATCTTGTGCATCCGACATACTTGGAGAATGACCCGTCCGCTTGCCGGCCTACTGGAGCTTCATCAGGTAATGGTTCAATCGAGAGTGGGTTTACACCACACTCGGGTTTCCCCGAATCAATCCATTCTTCAAGGAGCTTGATTTCGTTAATCTCTGACTCCCAGCGCTGGATTTTATGATTTTTATCTTTTTGGGATTTGGCTTTTCCCATGGTTTCCAGTCGTTGTATACTCAACTGTCTTTATGTGAATCTATCTCTACACAAAAGGAAGAGACTTTTAGGAACAGTTTATCCTCCAATTTCAGTACATATCAATGAATAACACAAGTTAAAAGATTCGGGATCCAGCAGACAAATTAAAAGGTCAAATACTACATAAAATACAACAGTGTTTTAACTTATATAAATAAATAAATTCATCCCCCATAACAGTACCACACTAGCCAACAATCTTTACATTCTCAAAAAAACTTGCATACTACTTTTTCTGGGCTGCCTTGGAAACAGCAACCCTCAGTCTCACTGTTGATAATTGTAAACGCCTTGTCAGGTGTACAAATATGAACCTTTCTTTTCACCAAATTACTCTAGTAGTGGAAAGTAAGGGATTGAATCCACAAGGGAGATTCTTGTTTGGTGAAAAGAATCCAAACAAGAGTGTCCCCTAGTTATCATGTAATGCAATTTTCCAATTTGTTCAGAATGGTAATGTATTTTGGCTAAGAAGAGTAAATCATTTCAACTTATAGAAACTTTTACAGAGTAATATTTTAGAGGTCCAACTGATGTAGCAGCTGCACTCACCGTTAATCTTGGGAGATATTTGATTTAAATAACATTTAAATACATGATTTTTTTTAATGGTCGCTGTTTTGGGTTTGCTTTCTAATGCTAAACATAGGTGACTCTAGAGTTCTTGTTGTTCCACTCTCCAAGCTCATGCACCAGCTGCTTGGTAAGTCCCCACACGGCCACACCTAAATATTATTATGAACTTTGAATTATTAAAGTGAAACTTTCTTGTGACTTGTATCTGTTGTTCACTTCTTGTTTGCCTCGATCGGTTTTAAGATGTTTTCGTGCACTTAACATTCCAAGTTCCATTATCAAAGACAACCCAAAGCTTGAACTCGAAAGGTTGCGGAAAAAGTTTAAAAGCACTTCCACCCTTCTCAGTTAGTAATTTACGTTGTTTTTGTTCGTGAATTGATATTCATTTGATATATCCTAGATAATATTCTACAAATTAATGATTTGATATAAAGAAGCTGAAAGACTGATCCTAATTCTGATTAATTAATTAATTCTGAAAATTTCAGATATCATTAGATTTTTCTTTTACATTTGTTTTTGTTTAAACCTAAAAATATCATAACAATTCAAAATTAGGAAGGTTTTAAAATGAAGAGGTAACAATTCTGATTCGAATTACAATCAAGATTAAAGAAACAACCATCTGAACATGAAATCAATTTGAACGAAAATAGTACAGAGTAGTAAAGAAAGGCACCCTGTAATTTTTTGCACGTGGTGTGTGAGGGTTCTTTTAAAACCTCTTGCTATGTTCTTATTTCAAAATACTTATATTTTAATTTACAAACAAAATGAATAAATACATTTAGGGGCTGTTTGTTTTAGCCTCTGGTTCAGATTGTTTGTTTCAGCCTCTTAATGGTTCAGATGTCTGAATGGTTCAGACATTTGCCTCTGAATGGTTAAGTATTATACAGAGTCTGAATGGTTAAGACCTCTTATCTGAATTGATCAGACATTTGTCTCTGAATAGTTAAGCAATATACTAGCTCTTAATGGTTCAGACCTCTTACTGGTTCAGCACTTAATGGTTCTGGTTCAGCACTTAATGGTTCAGACCTCTTACTGGTTCAGCACTTGCCTATTCAGAAGTTGCCAAACAGCCCCTTAAACTTACTTTTGGAAATAAATAATTTTTCTATTAGATCACCCTTTATTGGTTCACTGTTATAGAGCTTTCGTAATGCTTGGTTAAGTACAGAGATTTAAGGGTGACAAACTATCTTTTTCTAGTTAATTAGTTTATGTTTGATGTACTTAGTTTCCATGAAGACTAACAACGCGAACAACGGAACTTTTGGGGTTCACTTAGGTATCACGACTCACGAGGCCCGCGAAAAGGAGAAGCATGCAAATAATGAAATCCCAAAACAGCCTGAGCATGCTACTCTTGCCCTTCATATTAAAGATGTTTAAGGTTGTATACATTCAATTTAGCTTTTTTGCACTCTTTCAATTTTAACGTATGGTCACAATTGGTCCCAAGTTCCCTTTGAAGGCATTTTGAAACTAACTATATATGTGTGTAAGTAAACTACACTTTAACTATCAAGGCTCCTTTGTGGGAATTTTCTAAAAAATACTCCTTTAACAAAGACCATGTCTTCACTCTACTTTTATAAGACCAAACTTGGGCACCCACGCACATAGTGCGTAAAATGCTAGTACCATTTATATATACGTTTAAAAGTACATATATTTATAAGTATTTATATATATAAGTTCATCCAATTCAAGTGTCTTCCAGTACACTTTGATTCCCTGTACACTTCTCAGAACTGCCCCAATGACCGTAAGTGCATTTGGCATTTTCTAAATGGGCTATATTCATTTAATTATTCATAAGTAATAATTTTCAGGAATGACCCTTAAAAATATAGGTATCAAAAGGCTATATAACATGGTAGTCAAGATCGCGATCTGACTCGTACAATTCAACGAGTCCAAAGATCGCCAGCACCTTTCCGATCCAACTCGCCTTTAGAATCACTCGTGCAATCGCATAATCGCAATAGATCGGCGATTGTGAGAAGCCCAAAGACCAAAAAGCAGTGTCGCTTCAAAATCCAATTCCAATTGCGACTTTGAATTCGCAACGTCGCATCTGTCGCGACTCCCAAAGACCAAAACGCTGTGTCTGTCGCGACTCCCTTCCAATTCCAGGCTATTATCTATCTGCTTCTACTATAATTTTAGCATTGATAATTAGGTTTTAGATGCTTAAGAATAAAGTTTTAAGTCATTTGTGATCCAACTTGAACTTGTGTTATGTTTTATTAAAATTTACAGTAATTAACACGCACACACACATATAGTAGGATCTTACGATCCGAGTCTTGATCTTACGATGTTACGATCTTCATCACGCTTATTGATCCTAAGTAGAATCTAGAGTTTGACTACCATGCTATATAATCATATGTATAAAACAATTTTCCATTTATATATATGTTTAATATTATATATATATATATATATATATATATATATATATATATATATATATATATATATATATATATATTATGAAATCATGCTATGCCCTTAAGCAAGAGTTGCAGACCCTTAAAACACAAATTAAAGTAACTCAGTTGAAGTTATATATATAATCTACCACCGTTGATTTCATTTCCGCCGCTACACTTTCTTCTCTCTTTCTCGAAGTATTTAATTATATATATAGACACACACATACATACATATATAAGAGGCTTTAAAGAGGCTCAGATCTGTATTTCCAGAGGGAAATAGAAAGGCGATATTGCCATGGCTGCAACAACCGGGTCCATTCCCAGGTCGCCCTGCCAAGATACGGATCCTTTCACCAAATGTCTCAAAATTTAGTAGCCCCAAAAGAGAAAACACCACAAAACCATATCATCACAATCTCTTCATAGTTCAACCCATAATAGTAATAACGACAACAAGAAAATATACTCTGTAATTTGCATTTGTTTATTTATTTATTACTCTGTAGCAACTTTCCCGCTTAGAAGAAAGTTAAAAGGGCTGTTTCGAAGGGGCATGGGGTAATCATATGCAGAGGAGAGGGAGGCAACCGCGCTCTCAATAAACTCCCATCCCTCTCCTGCATCACTTCTTTTTTGGGTATATATATACACACACATATAAAGATCTACATATAAATTGAGAATATACACTTAGCATGTATAGATCCGACAACAAGGGAATAGATCAAAGATTTTGGTAAACAAAAGCACCTAAAACATATATAGAATAAAGAAATAAATTAATAGAAAATCATATATCGCAAATTAAGAGTAAATTGCTGGAGAGGGGAATTGTAATCAAACCTTTTCTCAACCTTATTCGAAAATGATGAAGAGCCGCGCTAGGGTCGGGAAAGAGAGAAGAAAGTGGAGACAGGAAATTGAGTATAAATATTGAAGCCCATCCCAGCCCAAAATTGAGTAACAAAACATCAATTTTATACATTTTCCAATCCTGAGACTTCAACGGCCTGAGCCGAGACAGGAAAAAAAGGCCTTAGAAGTCTTATCTCTAATTCCCTATTGGTCTAAACAATTAAAATATGTAAACTTATTTAAATGACAATTAACCCAATATTATGAAAAGAAAATAAGTAAATGATATCATAGTAATGTAATTACATACTGTAAAAGCTAGCCGAGAATTCGTAAAGTTCTCCTTGCATTTTTGAGAGCAAATTGGTTGATCACATCTTAGTGAAATCAAATGCACAAATACAAACTTTAAATTTCCAAAAAGAAAAAAAACAGATCTTCAGATTATTAAATTAATAGATTTTCAGATTTTCACAACAAATTCATAACAATTAGCAAAAATTTCAAATAAAGATTTTCAATTTTTCACATGACAAATTCATAAAATAAATTGTCAAATTCACAGAAAAAAATCATAACAAATTCATCACACAAATTTATAAAGATTAAAGATTTTCAAATAACAAATTGTAAAATTCTTAAAGAAATTCTAAAATTGGTATTTTTACCTCCGTACCTAGACTCCTGGACTTGGAGGCTGGAGAGTTTCCAGAGAGGCGGCGTCTGGCGGGTAGCGGCTAGACTCTGGAGAAGTGGAGCGTGCAGGCGGGCGGCGGCGTCTGGCAGTCGGCGGCGACTCTCTTTCGGCGACTTCTTTCTTCAATTTCCGTTCGTAGGTTTGGGCGTTTGGCTACTTCGGCTTTCTTCAGATTTTAGGCCCTTCCAATTATTGGGCCCCACCCGGTAGGACTGCTTGTCCCCCTAATGGGTTGGCCTATTTTGCTTTCTGTTTGAAGATTCGGAAATGCTATATGCACACCACCAAACAAACCCCACTTTAACCCCATATATATATCCCTCTTTTTTCTTTTTTAATTTTTTAATAATTGACCACTTTCTCTCTCTTCTTCCACAATTGCAGTCCCTCCATCTTCCTCTCACCACCTTCTTCATCCCTCTGTCGTCCTCTTTTTATTTTTTTCTTTAATTTCATTTTCAGATTTCATGCTCCAATTTTAATTGTTTTTTACTTCAATCATTAACTGTGATTGTGTCTCCTTTCATCCCTTCGACCATCTTCGATCATTCCTCTTTGCCGCAATCGATCGTCCCCTCTTCGCCACAATCAATCGTCCCAATTTCGCCGTCATAGATCTGTTACAATTTTTGTACGGATTACAACGGACGGGGAAGATGAACGGCCTCGGAAAATAAAAATAAATAAAATTCTGAATTTATAACTTATTCAGAATATTACAAGATAAACAGAATTGAAAATAAATTTATATATCTTCAAACAACCTTGTTGTATGAGGACATTAAATACTAGACATCGAGGACATTATGCACTGGACAGCAAGGACATTATGCACTGGGCTGCGAGAACATTATGCACTAGGGCAGAATCCAGCGAGGTCTTTATAAACTGAACCTGCAAAAACACAACACCGTGGAAGGACAGCGGAGTCGCCGGAGCTGTCCTTAAGGTAGTAGTGCCCGCCTACCGTACCGGAAAACGTGGGCACTCTCCTCCCAGGATAAAACCGCTATCGTGTGTGGAGATTGTACGGACCAACCACACACCAACGAACAAGAACAACGTAGGAATGTTGGCGACAAAAACCTTTAAAGGGGATGGCCGGAAAAATTGGCCGGAAAATCAAGAGCTCTCCCTAAAAGAAAATAATAAAGTGTTTTCTCTTTTCTTTCTCTCTTCCTCACGCAAGGCACACAAAAAATACACCACACTATGGAGAGCCCTTGATATTTATAACTAAGGAATTTTAAAAAGTGTAACTCCTACACCATTAATCCATGGCATTTGTGGCACAATAATGACGTGTTAATGGTGATTAATTAGTCATTAACACGTCCGTTACGCTACGCTCCGTTTAAAATTTGTCCCGAATAATTGGAGATTAATGACCAGTTAACTCCGTAAAAAGGACTAATTTTAAACAATACGTAAAATTAATAATAGAAGATTGGCTCAGTAAAATTGCAAAAAATTGCAATCCTTACCATATTCTTTTATTAACGGGTTAACTCTGAGAATCAATTTCTCATTCACCCTCTACCATTTTTGACGTATAAATTATCAAAACATTTATCTCATTTAAGAGAACACACGTCCATTAATTAACGGTTAAAACCGTTAGTGGACCTATTGATAAATATACCCAAGTTGGTCCATTTAATGCCTATTAAAATTGCCAAAAATTCCAACAAGATCGTCCCTGTTCACTAGTGGGTTGCTCAATCAAGGTATTTTTTTACTTTCAGGAATTGGCAAACAGACTTGCAGATGATGAAGAATGTACAAAGAAGTGGATTGACTTGATCGAAGAGGAATTACAACAAAAGATTTGTCCACCCTCTAAAGGAGTACGAGGAGATACTTTGAATACCGACGAGGTAGAACAAGTGATAAACATCTTAGACCCAAAATCCTCAAAACGGAAAGGCGCTCCGCGAAAGAATCGATTGAAGTCCACATTCGAGAAAAAGAGTCGAAAGCGAAAAGCGAATAACAAAGCCTTTGGGGAGCCAGGAATGAGTGTACGTGTCCAAGAGGAGGATTTGCGCCATGCAGAACAACAATATAGATGGCCTGCGCAAGGTGAAGATGGTATTTTTGACCTCACTGTGAGTAACTTGGATCTCAATTTAAGCATTATGTAATGCAAATTATGTATCATTTTGATTTTTGGAAATGTAAGATGTTTATTTTTGGGAACGTAAACATCTTACATTTTGGGAACGTATTTTTGTTTACTTTGACATTTTGATTTTTGGAAATGTAAGATGTTTATTTTTGGAAACTAAAAAGAACAACAACATCCGACCTCCCCTTACCCTGCAATGGGCACGAGCCTTTGAAGCACTAGGGAAATGTTGTTGTTCCTTTTAGTGTTGTACACCTACAACTTTCCATATTATTTCTCTGTATATGTGCAGCACCATTTACAATTTACTCCCTTACTTTAATTATTGTAAATATTTTGTCTGCTTCAACAAGTCTTCTGCCTTGCAAGCACTAGATCATTACCCAAACTCTCATCTTTGTTTTCACCGTATGAGCATCAAATACTTTAACAATGTTGTCAAGTATTATAATGTTTTGTAATAATTTTTTTGTGTATTGTATTTGAATTTTTTGCTCCTATTACACAATTTGTACTACGAATTTTGAGATATTTTGGGAGGCATTTTTAGAACTTTATTTTTGCCATGGTTTTGACCTAAAAAACTTCTGTTTTTGCCAAAAATGACAAGAGCAACAACAATGGAGGTAAAAGTTAAGATCCATTAAATTTTGTCAAACCCAAGAGCAGCAGCAATGGACTTTTTAAATTTTTTGTTAATTTTTTTTAGTAAAGTTTATTTTATTGCATATAATTAATTTTTTACAAAATAAAATTTCACATAACCCATTAAAAAAATTTACATTCAATAAATGTTTGAAAATAAAATTCATTAATTTTTGTCATCTCAAATAGTTTGCCAAAAAATTTGGGGCACCACCCCTAGATAATAATGCTCCCATCTAACTGAATTTTTGGATCCGCCACTGATATAAACTACAAATAAAAAAAATCACATACTAAGAAACAAATTTCACAAACATTAAATCAAATAAAAAATAACCTTGATTGGCCAATTTACAGAGAAAATAAACAAAATCACAGTTAATGATTGAAGTAAAGAACAATTAAAGTTAAAGAATAACATTTGAAAATGAAACAAAAAAATAAAAAGAGAAGAAGAGAGAGGGACGAAGAAGATGGAGGGAGAAAGAACATGGGGTCAAGGGATATTAAAGAGGAGAGAAGAAAGTCAATTATCTTAAAAAATATATGGGGTTAAAGTGGGGTTAAATGGTGGTGTGCCTGTAGCATTCCCCTTGAAGATTTCATCTAGCCATTTTATTTAGAGCCCGTTTCCGTAACCACTGGATTCCAGTGGTCACGGAAGCCACTGCCTCTTTACAAAACTTTGTTCATAAAATTAATGATGCTTATCCTCCCTAATCGCCCCGGTAAACTCTCCCTCCCGCCAAGTCTCGAGCCAAACTACCTTTCCCACCTACGTCAATTGCACCTCGTAAGTACAATTGACTTTAAAGTCAAAATTTTTGACTTTATACTTACGAGGTGCAATTGACGTTAGTGGGGGAGTAGTTTAGATCGAGACTTGACGGGAGGGTTTATCAGGGGGTTAGGGGGGTAGGAATCATCAATTTCATGAACGGAGCTCCGTAGGGGGGCAGTGGCTTCCGTGGCCACTGGAATCCAATGGCTACGGAACCGGGCTCTTTTATTTATTCCCGAATTCAGGGGATATTTATTACGTTGTTTGATAAGGAGTTGTTCACGCTTACCCAATTCTTTGTTTTATCTATAGTCTACACAGAAACGAGGGCCAAAGAATACCCCGGAGTACCTAGAAGCCAGACGGTGGAGAAGAAGAAATAGCAGTGATGAAGATAGTTAGCCACTTATATTACGGAGTATTTGGTAGATCTTACCAAATATGGTTTGTGAGACGCTTTTAACATTGTTTGGATCGTGGCAGGTTTAAGCATATCCTTCACCTCTTCTGTAAAAAAGCACCAACCTTGAAACATGAGTCATGCTTGGCTATGCTTTGACCCCATTTTTTGAGAACAATTTTCCTATTTATAGTTTTTCGACAGTTGCATCTAATTTGATATGATTTTTTATAATTTTTATCTAATTTGATTTGATTATACAATGAGTTTGAAGCTCTAAATCCAAAACTGAAATGATCATTTTTCTCTCAATTATTAGTCTTTCTGGTGAAACCTAAAATTAAAATCAATAAGCTTTATGGATGAGCTTTATCAGTTAGTCTCAAGAAATTGCAAAGAAAATAAACATTAAAACTCATCCATGAAGGTTACGTTACTGGCTTCGAATTTGGGTTCCACCAATTAGACAAATAATTGAGAAAAGAGTGATGATTTCCGTTTTGGGTTCAAAGCTTCAAACTCAGCGACGGGCTTGGGAAAGAAGTGCGAGGGGAGGGAGGAAGCTTAATTGAAGAGAGAAAGGAGTGTGAATTTACACGTTTATCCACATTCTTAACGAAAATGTTAACAAAGGACCATTCGTGGATATGAATATAATAATTGGAGACTAAATTAGTAATTTTTGATATGTAGGGACTAAATATGTAAAACGACGTATAACTAGAGACCTTTTATAGAATTTACTCATCTTTCTATGGGTTATACAATGGATTGTGTTTGGTATATACTGCATGTCAAAGAATCAACTCAAGCAACAAGCTCAAGCTTGTGATTTCAGGTCCGTGAAACGTTTTTAGACTTTAACACGTCCCTCATATGCATGCGATATTTATTTTTGCTCTAGCATTACACGCAAAAATTTATTTTTTTTTAAAAGTGGGTGGAAGAGAGGTTCGAATTCGTGACCTCTTGGTCATCAACGCTCTAACATAATGTCAACGAACAGCCTCAACCAAAAGCTCAAAGTTTTGGCTTTAGGTCGAGGAAAGGTTTTTATGTTTTAACATATACCATGTTATACACAAACTTTGACTAATAACACAATTTCGTTTCTTGTATTTCTCGAATAAAGTTAGTTTGTTTCACACATACAAATAATGTTTGTACTTAGTACGAGTTAGTGAAACATTCTGTATATTCGATGATAATCAAAAAGTGTTTACAAGAGATGATAATATAATGTGGATTTCTAGGGCTATACATGGTAGGAATCGTACTACATAAATACAATATTCACAAAAGGAAGCTAGATCATGTTATAATATAGAAACTATATCATAGTATTAATATTATTATATTAAATATAGTAATTATATTTAGCATGCTCCGTGCAGTCCGAGAGATGAGGAGCGTATGCCAAGAGCCCAAGATTGTCCCGAAAATCCATGAGGAGGGTGACCAGTGTTGGACATGAGTTCAAACCCTTTTATTTTTATTCTGGAATATTTTTTTCTTGTTTTGATTAATGACAAACAGGTCAAATTAATATCAAAGACGAATGAAATTTTTTTTCGTTACGAGAAAAGCAAAGAGACATTTCAAGAAATCCACGACGACAAAAGTCCACCCCTACGCAAGCTTTTGAAGTGAAGTGAAGATTCCGAAGACTTTTTATTTTTATTGAGTCTAGGAATTATTGTAAGGATGACAAATACTTTTGCATAAACAAATTAATTTTTGAGGGATAAAAGTTTATTTTTTTCTGAGTCAGTTGAAAAATAAATTTTTCTTTCTCTAAAAATAATTTACTGAGTCAGTTGCAAAATAGTGTGTCAAAATTCTATTGAAAATATTTTTTAAAGGGTACACATTTTTTGTGAGAAAAATATAATTTAAATATTTTTCTGTGTACACTATTTGACACACAAAATATTTTTTGGACTCATCTATTTCCTTTTTCAAAATTCATTGAATAGTGGTTGGAGCGTGCTCCCTAATTCCCGTTATCTCAAACAACAGGGTTACACCATTTTTTTCTTCTCATCTCGAAACTAAATTGGGTCCTTTATGTTTGCGCATTAATTCACTTCTAATCAATTAATCTTCTTCATTTAATCGATTAGTTATGCGTTATCTTCAATCGCTTACCCAGCTTTTTTGGCTAATCGATTAAAAGACCTTCCTCTAATCGATTAATTTCTCTTGTCTAGCGAAGGACTTCTCAAGCTTTGATCTAATCGATTTCTTCCCAATGCTTTAATCGATTAGCTCCAACCCTTTTATTTTAATCTATTAATATTATCTGGTGCCATTTCACAGATTCCTTCATTGGCTCCAACGGATTTATTCCCTTCACCCTATATCATCCCTCGTTCCCCTTCATATCAAATACATCTTCTTGCACTCCAATATTCTATTGCTCCTCATTCATATCTTGTTTCCATCTTTCTTATCAAATACATTATTTTGAGAGTTCACTACGCCAAAAACAGCATCAGACCACTGTTGATTAACTACTGTTTATGCAAACACAGTAGTTGAAAAAAATAGACTACTGTAAATTTTTCTTGGCAACAGAACGGTAGTCTAGCTGCCATGCTTTAAAACTATTTTTAAAGTTTCGAGAAACGGTAATGTATCATTAGTTGTCTGTCTCAGTTCAAAATACAGTTTTTCTTACAACAGTTGCCAATAACAAGTTACGAATACTCTATTTGAACAATAGTCTGGTTTTTAATTCTAGAACTGTTTTTAAACTTATTAGAAACAGTTTTCTATTGTTTGTTGTCTGTTTCATATGGTTTTTTTGCCACTGTTGTTTATAATAGGAATAGAAGACTCTGTTGGCCTTGAATGCCGTACCCCGTAACCGTTTTGATGTGCCAAATAAGTCTTCCAAATGCTACTAAAATCATTTGCAGGAAGAAAACAAACGCCAAACCTCTATTAGCTTGTTTAGTATCACCAAGATAATGATATACTTATGCCCTTTCACTCAAAAATTATTTCTAAAATGTCAAAAATATTCTTAGTTGGGGTTATTTTGAAAACAAAACACGAAAAATGAGTTTTGCAAAAATTGCACAGGTCAAACGGAACCTGGCTACCGTGTACACGGCACCATGGTACCGCCGGTAGCCAAGTGAACGTACCGTTGTACGCTTCACTTGAGAAGTACACGGTACCCCCCTACCGCATAGCAGTACCTGGGTACCGGACGGTAGGCACAGACGGTTGGCCACCCCGTCCTAACCAGGTACCGCCAGAGGCGAACCAAACTTTTGGCTTATACGGTACCCCCAAACGGTAGGCTGTACCGTGGTCACGGTACCTAGGTACCGGACGGTACTGACCCTACCGTTAAGGGTACCGGATCCGTTGTAATCACTGTAGCAAATTGCCAATTTAAATTCAAATCACCCCTAATCACTTCTTAACGGCTTTTAACGTTAAAAACTCAAATTTTAACATTCCAAACTCCTATATAAACTCCCTCTAAGTCTCACTTTATTCACAACAACTTCCCAATTAAATCTAAAGCCTCTTTCTCTATTCTTGAGTGTTCTTAAAGCTTTGTTCTTATTTTTCTTACGCTTTTGAGTAAAAAGCTTTTATTATTTTCATACACTCACACACAAGGGCATTTGTGCTTCATTATTTTATATCTTGCCTATAGGCTTTTGTTGTTGTTGATTTAATCTTTTGTTCTTCTCCTACCTAATACATATTTGTTATCATTTTGATAGAGAAGCAACACCAATCTTTTATTGATTTGTAAAAGGTGTGGATAGCCTTTAAATCCTCATTGTAAGGTTGAAGATAGCCTTAAAATCTTCGGTTGTAAACGGTTGAGATAGCCGTAGTAAAATCTCATTTGCTTATTGGCAAGGGTTGTTTGTCAAACCTCGTTTGAGTCTTCTTAGTGAAGCCAAACAAGTTAGTGGAGGTTAAATCCTTGAGGAGGAGCGTCGAGGTACTGGAGTAGGGAGTTCCCGAACCAGTATAAAATCGCTTGTGTCGTATTTTTATCTTTTATATTTTTCTTGTTCTTTTTCCGCTACTACTTTGCACATAAGTTTTACTTTTTACGAAAAACTTGCAAACACCCTAATTCACCCCCCTCTTAGGGTGTAAATTGACTGTCAATTGGTATCGGAGCAGGAAGTTTGATCCTTTCACACTCATCTTTTACTTCTTTTTACGACACATGGATTCAATGAACTCCCAAAGCATTACCAAGCCACCATTCTTCAATGGGGATAAATATGGCTATTGGAAAATGTGAATGGAGAATTTCATTCAATCTATTGACTATGATTTATGGATAGTCACTACTCATGGTCCTTTTGTTCCTATGACAACTGTAGGTGAACATCAAGTGCCTACGCCAATGGACAAGCTCACAATCGATGACAAGAAAAAGCTCTCTTTGAATGCCAAAGCATTAAACGTATTGTTTTGTGCATTGGGTCAAGATGAGTTTGCTAGGGTGAGCTCTTGCAAATCCGCAAATGAAGCATGGAAGCTCCTAGAAGCCACCCATGAAGGAGATAAAGACACCAAAGCTACCAAGATAGCTTTAGGAACATCCGAGTATGAAAAATTCAAGATGAAGGCCAGAGAGTCCGTTCAAGATATGAACAAAAGATTCAACCTCATCATCAACAATTTGAGTAAGCTAAATAAAGTTTATCCTACTAGTGAGATTAACACCAAGATTATATTCTCTCTTCCTAGAGAGTGGCATAGTCTTGTTGTAAACTTGTTGCCCAAATGTGCGGATGTTGAAACCTCTACCATTTGAAGCAGCCTATACTCTCACGAGCTTCTTTTGAAGAAAATTAAGGAAGAAGAACAGGTTCCTATCATCAAGAAGACCATGACACTCAAAATTGATGACCATCCGGAAAGCGAAGGAGAAAGTGATGAGGAGCTTGCCATGTTCAAGAGATACTAGAAGTTTATGAAATGGAACAAGGGCGAATCCTCAAAAAGATTTCCATCAAAGAAAGGTAAACCTAATCAAATAACTTGCTATGAATGTGGAAATGTAGGTCATATCAAACTGGAGTGCCCAAAGCTAAAAAAGAAGGAAGAGCTTAAAAAGGGGAAGAAGAAGGCATTAAAAGTCACTTGGGACGATGTAAACTCCGACGAAAGTGATAGTGACCAAAGCCAAGAAGAGAACGCAAATGCTTGCTTCATGGCCTCCAATGATGAAGAAGAGGTTAGTTCTCAAAATTCATTTACCTCTTTTGAAATTCAAATTACTTTTGATGAGTTAAGGCAAGCATTTGATGAATGCCAAGAGGACCTTTTTCGAACCATTAGGGAGAAAAAGGAACTCAAAGTGGCTCTTGAAAATTCTTGGGATGAAAACAAAATTTTAAAACTTAATCTTGAGAAACTTCAAAACCAAAATGAAGAATTTCAAAAGAAAATTGAAATTTTGATTAAAGAAAAAGACAAGGCCATGCGAGGGGCTTTGGAAATGTTTTATGATAGCTATAGCTCAATGAATATGTGGGATGACCAACCAAAACTAACAAAAGAAGACATTGGTTATGGTCAATCCACAAACTTGATGAGCATGGCTAAAAATCATTTTAATACCTCAAAAACAAACCCATCAAACCAAGCCTCAACTTCTAAATCAAAAGTATAGGCTTGCCATTATTGCATGCAAGCTAACCATATTGTGACAAAGTGTCCAAACAAATGGTTAGTTGAAATGCGTAAATTAAAATGGGTCAAGAAGGGTTCTAACCGGTCGGAATCCAAGAATATTGGATATCAAAAGAAACCCTTTTTGCAGGAAAATAAAAGAAATGATGGTGGATACTATTTCTTTTATTATGACGAAAAACGAAAAGTCCATATACCACTTCCGGAACCAACCAAGACGAAACCCGTATATCGACATAGGGTATTCGTCGATTGGAACCCCAAACCTAAGTCAAAAGTAAATTCCGTTTTGACTAGGTGAAAAATACTACTTGGGTTGTAGATAGTGGATGTTCGAGGCACATGACCGGAACAAGAGGATGGTTCACACACCTCAAGGAGAAAAGTCATGGACATGTGACCCTTGGAGAGAAATCCCGGAAGAAAGTCATTGGTAAAGGTACGATAGGTATTTCAAGTGATTTTTCAATAAATGATGTTTATCTTGTTGATGGCCTAAAATTTAACTTAATTAGCATAAGCCAACTTTGTGACAATGGCCACAAAATTGAGTTTAATGCAAATTCCTGCGTTTTATATGGCCAAAATAAAGATGAAATCATTTTTGAGGCTAAAAGAGATGGAAACTTATACAAGTTCAATTCCAATGACTTAAGCAACTCAAAAATCACTTGTCAACTACTTCACTTGAATTTTCAACTTTATGGTACCGTAGACTAGGACATGCTAGTTATGATCTTTTGAGAAAACTTTACTCAAAAGAACTTGTTGTTGGGCTACCAAAAATGAGCATACCTACTTCTCATTTTTGTGATGCTTGCTCCCTTGGAAAACAACATAAAGTTTCATTTAAGCCCATAAAAATGGTTTTAACGTCAAGGCCACTTGAACTATTACATATGGATTTATTTGGGCCCGTAGACGTTCAAAGCCTAGGTGGAGCTAGTTTTACTTTTGTAATTGTAGATGATTTTTCTCGTTATACTTGGACTATATTACTTGCCAATAAAGATGATGCGTTTAATGCGTTTTTTAAGTTGTACAAGAAAATCCAAAATGAGAAAGGTTATGAAATAACCTCTATTAAAAGTGATAGAGGAGGAGAATACCAGAATACCACTTTTGAAACATATTGTGATGAACATGGTATTTCTCACAACTTTTCGACTCCTAGAACACCTCAACAAAATGGAGTCGTTGAAAGGAAAAATAGGACGTTGCAAGAAATGTCAAGGACCATGTTGAATGAACACAACCTACCTCAATATTTTTGGGGAGAAGCGGTCAACATGGCATGCTACGTTTTTAACCGGGTATTACTTAGAGCCTATAGGGTATATAATAAATCAAAGAATAAAGTAGAAGAATCTATGCATGTAAAATTTGATGAAACCGATCCCTTTGGGTCGAGTAAGGTAATTGCAGGTTCAAATGAAGAAGAAGAGGAAGAAGAAATCCTGGAAATTCCTGCACAAGAAGAAGAAAATGCAAACAAGGAACTACCGAAGGCATACAAACACTTGAAGAATCATCCAAGAGACAATATCATTGGAGATATTGAAAAGGGAGTTAGAACTAGGAACAATTACAATCTTTGTGCACACTATGCGTTCGCTAGTCAATATGAACCTAAGAACGTAGAAGATGCACTAAAAGATACTGATTGGATTATATCCATGCAACTAGAGCTTGAGCAATTTGAACACAACAAGGTTTGGGAACTAGTTGAAAGACCGGAAAACCGGCCCGTTGTGGGCACTAAATAAGTCTTTAGAAACAAGCTTGATGAAAATGGTGTTATTATCACCAATAAAAGTCGACTTGTTGCCAAAGGCTATAGCCAAGTTGAAGGACTGGGCTATGATGAAACTTTTGCTCTGGTTGCTAGGCTTGAATCTATTCGAATGTTATTAGCTTTTGCAAGTGCTCTCAATTTCAAACTTTTTAAAATGGATGTAAAAAGTGCTTTTCTAAATGGGTGGTTAAAAAGAAGAAATTTATGTTGAACAACCTCCCGGTTTTGAAAATCCTGATTTTCCAAATCATGTTTTTAAACTTCATAAGGCCCTTTATGGACTCAAACAAGCTCCTAGAGCTTGGTATGAGCGGCTTACCGAACATCTCATCTCACATGGATTTGCAAAAGGAAAAATCGATTCCACACTTTTTGTCAAAACAAAAGGAAAAGATCTCATAATTGTGCAAATTTATGTTGATGATATTATTTTTGGGTCAACTAATGAAGCCTTATGTAATGAATTTTCAGGAATTATGACAAGCGAATTTGAAATGAGTATGATGGGTGAGTTGAACTTCTTCCTTGGACTTCAAATTAAGCAACTTGGAGATGGTATTTTCATTAGCCAAACCAAGTATGCCAAAGAATTAGTCAAGAAGTTCAACCTTGAAGACTCAAAAACATATCCGACTCCAATGAGCACATCTTTAAAACTTGACAACGACGAAAGCGGAAAACCCGTAAATGAAAAGGTATATCGAGGTATGATTGGTAGTTTGCTTTATTTAACTGCATCTAGACCCGATATAATGTTTTCCGTTTGTCTTTGTGCACGTTTCCAATCATCACCCAAAGAATCACATCTTAATGCCATCAAGCGAATAATTCGATATGTTAAGGGAACAACCAATATGGGTGTATGGTATCCTAAGAATACGAATTTAAGCTTGATTGGTTTTAGTGATGCCGACTTTCACTAGTACACAAAGGGGCAAAGGCACCGGTTGTTTTATACCTTTAGCATCAGTTTTGTACCGATGTAAATGCAAGTGATGCAATTGGTCCAATTCAATTGCATCGCTTTGGAAACAATCGATGCCTTTGCTATTTTATTAATTTTAAAAAAAGGTATTGGCATCGATTGTTTTTAAACAACCGATGCCTTTGCTATTTTATTAA
Organism: Cuscuta australis; assembly: GCA_003260385.1. NCBI lineage: Eukaryota > Viridiplantae > Streptophyta > Magnoliopsida > Solanales > Convolvulaceae > Cuscuta > Cuscuta australis. Next base: position 5,344,424 of record NQVE01000215.1, on the reverse strand, counting down.
TTTAAAAAAAAAGTATTAGCATCGGTTGTTTCTAAACAACCGGTGCCTTTGCTATTTTATTAATTTAAAAAAAAGTATTAGCATCGGTTGTTTTTAAAAAAGCGACGCCTTTGCTATTTTCGTTGTAGTATCTGAAGCAAGAACCTGAGTTCATTGGATCCTGTAACTTGCACCAAATGGAACAAAAACATGCGATAAGATAAGCAACCTAGCATCATAGAAATAAAAGAAGCTACACAGCTCTCTGGCTTATAGAAAAAAGGCAGCCATCTTATGTCTTTAACTTTAAAATAGAATAATAAAATGGTCATTGCCAATAACAAGAATTAACTAAAAAGCCAACAAGTTACTATCAGACAAGAGATATACACAAGAAGTAAATGATCACAGCATCCCATGAAGATAAGTCCACAAAAACCAACACCAAACAATTGTGCTCCTCTCAAAGATGTTCCCCTTATTGTTGTTGGTCTGAGTTTATTAATTCTGCATTTAGGGCAATGCCAGTTTTCATCCCGCATATACATTTTGCGAACTCCTATGCATCTTGCATGGTAAGAAGATGGAGGAAACTTATTTCTAATTTTATATATTTCAGGAAAACTTATGGTGCCAAATTAACAAAATAAATACATACTTTGTAATAAAATTTCAAACCTGAACCTTCTCTAAGAAAGTAAAAAAACAAAAAGGATTGCTAAAAGAAAGAAGATATACAGAAAAAGGCATAACTGCTTAAATAGCTTGCTTTGTGCTTGTACCAAAATAATCAAAAAGTCTAGGAGTTAAAACAAAAATATGGATGTCAGACCCAACATCTCGGTTCATTTGCTTCATATGTGGTATACTTCAGAGTTCAGAATATAATTTGATATTTCAAAAAAATGAACTCACCGAACACAAGTAATCGACAGCTCTCTCAAGATTGTTATATGCAGCACGCAAAGCACACATGACTGCCTCCCGGTCCCAATTGCCCCCTCCAATTTCAAGAATTTCTTGAATTGTGGACTCTAAGGTACTTCCTGCTACAAGGTTCGATACTGCCTGATCATAGACATCTAGCTCAGAACTGAGCAAAAATAAAAACAAAAACAAAAATTCCTTAAAAGGTAATAGATAAAAAACCAAATTGTTGTCTTGAAACATAAACTTTGGGTACATATTAAAATTTACTGTAAAACAAATGTAAGACAATTTCTCACACAGAAGAAGCGGAATTTGGAAGAGTTGGGGCAGATTCAGGAGCAGACTGTGGGCTGCACATGAAAGCAGAGCAAAATTCATATTCAAAGAAGAGTTGCACAACTAATCAAGATATAAAACGTGATTGTATTATGGGGTTCATACATTGCCACAACAGAGGCAATTGGTGGAGGCGATGTCACTGTCTGTGTTGATTGTCCAGTGGAGGTTGGATGTTGAACCTTCACAACAAAAAAAAATTACCCATCAACAAGGCATTTGAACACCATTATGGAAGAGGCCAAGAGAGAAACACATAAAGCAATTGAAATAAAGAAGTGACTTCATTCTCACCGTATTTAAAGGTGTGGCTTGTGTTGAAGAGGCTTCACCTACTGAGGACTTGATCTACGATGAGTGACAATGCAAATTGATTATTATTAAGTACAACTGCTTAGATATAAAAATTTTAGTGTTAAGGAAAAAGAATTAATCAAGTTTCATCAATGAAGTATGTTAATAAAATTTTAGTCATACAAACTAATGCCAACATATCCTTATAAAAGGTTGTCAAGTTCCCCCCCCCCCTGACACCCCCCACCCACCCACACACACCCGAGTACCACTACTAACCATTATAAATTTATGAACCCAATAAAAGCTCGAGCAGTAATAAATTCCAGTCAAAACACTATAAAAGTGAGCAAAGGGTTGTGAATTAGTTGTGAGAATCACCCAAAAGGAACACCAGATAGTGGAGTTAAAAACTAATCTGCATTGGACCTCTTGCACTGTGAACAGTGCTAGAATTCCCAAATTGGCCAAAAATCACAATTCTTGGTTTGGAAAGATCACAAAACTTTAGAATGTGATTAGGCAAAGAAAATCACTCAAAATACCTCAAAATTGGCTTTTAATTTGAACGGGAAGCATATGAAATCAAACCTGCGATGTAACACCCTAATCCGTCCAGGTCTGCAGCCCCTTTCAGATTAAAGTATTAACTTGGTAATCGTAAAATTTAAAACATTTCAATACTTTTATTTATCACAATAATATTTTTCATAACATAAACAGTACAGAGTTTTCAATATTGCGGAAGCTTAACAAATCATAACCACAAACATAATTTATTTATATTCTTTAATTCAAAACCATCACGTCCATTCCGACTATCTCGCCTTCGTCTGCCTCCAGGATCACGTCATATCATTCTATTGACCTGCGTGTAGCAAATAAAACACACTACACGCTCATCGGTAAAGCTGAGTAAGCATATCTAATGCGTCGAACATCCACATAAATTGAATCTCAATTCATAATCAACCATTTGATATCATGCACATAATGTTCAATTTAAATATTCATTATTCAATATTCATCATTCAATATTCAACATTCAACATTCATATTCAATATTCAACATTCATATTCAACAATATCCTTAAACTAATTTAGTCTAAGGCCAATTCCAATCTTAAACTAATTCTAGTTCAAGATATTCTAATCCTTAAGCTAGGCCTAGTTTAAGATATATTTTTAAAAAGAGTTTTCAAATCTTAAACTTACCTTCGTTTAAAGTCAACCAAAAACCGACAGCGTAGTGTTCACTGTTGGGTTGGGTGGTACCCCCAAACGAGTAGGTACTCAAGTTTGGTTCTTGGATCCCGTACGTACGTTTTAACCCTAGCCACCAGGCATCATACCCGCAAGACCTATTTCTAATCTATCTTAGAGGTCTTCTAGATAGTATTAGAAACCAATATCAATATATCTGAGAGTTCTTCTAGATATCCTTACAATCTAAATAATTTCAAAATCATCAATATATTCATTTCAATTCATAATTTAATCTTCAATAATCATTTTAATCAATGGTTTCATCAAGTCATAATTATAATAATTATTCATCATAATCATCAATCAACATAACATTTGATAATAAACAGCGGTCTAGTTTCGAGTGCTAACACCCGAACTTACCGTCATGCATCACTTAATATTTTTATATGTTCAAAACATTATTTTTACTATAAAAATCATTTTTATAATGATCACAATCAATTGGTATCAAAAATATGATTCTAAAGCAACATTTCCAGAAATATTTTCGGAACAGGAATTGAACTGATTGAGGAAAATCGATTATTTAAATTTTAATAATCCATTAATCATAAAAATCGATTTTTGCTTTTAAAATAATCCATTAAATCAAATAAATCGATTATTGGTTTAAAAATAATCGATTAAACAACTAAAATCGAATTTTGTTTCATAAATAATCGATTAAAATCTGATTTCTTGGTACCTCGTCTGAATAAAGTTCTAATCGATTTTTAGGAAGAAAATAATCGATTTTCTGCTACTGTTCTTCATCATCTTCCTCTGGTCAGTTTCGAGTATTATGATTTTAAAACACCAAACTTCAATTAAATTATATAGAATGTTCTCCCAGGTTCATGGATCAGTTTAGAATCATTAAAACATATTTTTAGCACCATTCAAGGTTTATGATTCTTGGTTCTTCAAACATGTCAAACACAAAACTCAACCAAATGACTATTTATGAACGTAAAAACAACCTACATGAACATTCTAGTCTTTAGATATATCTACAGGCTTACCTCGAAGCGTAAGGGAGGTTTTGAAAATTTTCCGGTGAAACTTCCGGCGACTATATCTCACTGCTCCGGCGACCTCTCACAAAGCTGACAGCACCAGTGTGTGCTCCTCACACAAAACAACAGGATAGGATGAAGAATTATATATTTTGGTGGAGCGCCGTTTGTTGTGTAGTCTCTGATTGGGACTAATTTCGGTCCCAGTTGGGATACACTTTTTGGTCCAACTTTCTCCGAATTGAAATCCGTTTGCACCGTTGCGATCGTAGAATTAAACTCTATCCAACGATATAATTTTTACATTTATTTGTTATACTTTTTCCGGCATCATATTTTTGGTGTTTGACTTTGACAAAGTCAAAATTGATTTATTTGACCTTTACTTTAAAAAGGTGCTCATACTAAATTCATATTATTTATTTTCATGATTTATTTTAATAAATCATTTTAAAGTTTACATCATAAACACATTATTCATTTATTACTGATTTTGGGTCTGTCACACAGTAAGTCAACATATTGGATTTATCTCTATGAGATTTATCCGGATTATGATATTGGATATCAGAACATATTTTATTTTGGCCCAAGGCCCAACAACATTTTATTTTTAATCAAAAAAATTTATTTAATTGAATATTTAATTCAATAAATATTAGGGTATGTTTTGGGGTGTTACATTTCTCCCCCCTTAAAGGAATTTCGTCCTCAAAATTCTTCTAAGGCCAAACCTTCAATATTTTGTAGTGATCTCACTTAATCATGACCATGTCATGTTCATTCGGTTAAACCATAATTACGTCATTATCCACACGGATATGTTTTTTTCAAACTGTCGATGTTATCAAACTCGTTCTTTTTCTTCAAGAGGTTAACAATCTTTTAGATTTAAACAAGGTATCCAACAATCCTTTTGCGGGTTCCTGTTCAAATTCAACATCCATAACTTGGGTTCCTTTGCAGGGTATAACATTGTATTTTGGAGCATATTTGACATACTTCGTTCATTCACAAGTCTCGATTGTTTGTCATTAGTCAACAACATTCTTTCTTTGATTGAAAGTCTTTCAGTAGCATTTGCAGTTTCAAGTTCGCGATAGTTGTAGTGGAAGATTTGGATGTTGTTTAATTCATACGTCATACCGTAATCTTCATCCAAAATATCCTCACATCGTTCTAATAGTTCAGCAATGATTCGTAAGTAACATCAAATGGCTTTTATTGGTTCATGATTTCCAGAATATGGGATTTGTCATCATTTATGAGGAGGTATTGTCGATCAGTTGTACAGTAGTTCGTCATTCATCGACCTTATGTTGAAACATTTGTTCATTCATCTTCATGGTAGCTCTCATTTATCGTTTAATGAGTCTTCGTACTCATAGGTGATGACGTTCGAGTAGTGTCTCATGTACGACTTGTCGTATTTAAACTTCTTCTATTAATTTGAAACCATATCTAGATATGATAGCGACAGATTCGATTGTAGCACTATGGCTGATCTCATTTCTAGGGAGAAAAAGAATATCTTCAGTATGTGAGTCATGAATTATAACACCCCAACCCGCGTAACCCGAACCAACGGGTTAGCGAACCAGGTTGTTACTAAATTGGTATTCGCATGCATAATTTTTTAAAAAATAACCAACTGAATAAATTATAAATTCATCCGTGAGAGTTTAAAATTAAACCAAAATTTATCAGAGTAATAAAACAAAGTCCAAAAGTCGAGGAAGCATAATAAAACTAAAGTAATGTCCAACAATCCATATAATCAAATAAAATAATGTAGTTTAATTACTAAAGTAAACAAGAGCCATCCACGCCACCACCACTTCACTGCCCTCCAGGTTGCCCATCAAATTTTGTGTTCTTACCTGCGTGCAGTCAAACAACAACGACTACACGCTCAGCGAAACGCTGAGTGAAAATATACCTAAGCCAGCATTAACTCACAGAATAGCACCACATTAACATACAATCAACAACAGCATGTGATCACGGAGAAAATAGCTTAAATAAACATATTTATATTAACACCTTCCATTTGAACATCATGTTCTTATTTTATTCCACATCAACTATTTTGAGTCATGGCACCCCAAGCGATGCTATAAAAGGGCCAGCTTCGAAACCCAAAGGAGATTCACTTTGGGCGGGTTGAAGCCCCTGTCCCTACGATGCCAGGACAGGTCGCGGACTTTCGTACGTACGTTTTTAACCCAAGACCACCGGGGGTGCGACAACGCCCCGCAATGGCCAATTTCCTAACCATATCCTATTGGTGATTCAATCAGTCAATCCAATTCAGGTCCGCCTAATTGTACCGGGTGGCCTATTTCTATTACATTATTCATAATCCACAATATTCACCAATAAGATTAATTTAATCTATCATTGGTTCACAAATTCAAAACAAATCACGTAGCGGCCTATCCGGTCCGAGGATCCACGATTACCGTCATGCATAATCAACCAACCCAAATTAGAATTAATCCAACTTACCTGCGCGGAATCGAGCCCAAGGAATCAATCCTCAAGCTCGCTACCCCGCCGGAGCAGTCCCCATCGTCGCTGGAACAACCCCGGCACCCCGCTAGTAACCGCCCCCGACTGCCCAAACCCGAAGCCCAACCAAACTGCCCTATTGGGTGATTTACAGCCACCCTGACAGCCATCAATTAGCCCTAAACGGTCCAATCCAACCCAATTGTATCGAATTAAATCCAAATAACCTAATTGAACCCAATTGAACCCGTTACGACCCAATTGAACCCAATTGCACCCATTTGGACCCAATTGGTGCCAATTGGATCCAATTGGTCCAAATCAAGAGGCTGCCCAGTTCCGGCCACCTCGCCGCTGCCGTTGCCGACGATCGCTGGAGTTGATGACGGAAAACAGTCCCCCAAATACCAATTCCATAATTTCAACACAACAATCACAAATTCCCAATCAAATCGCAAGATTATACGCCAAGGAAGTTCTAATCTACAAATTAGTGCTAACGGAAGGTATAGAAACCACGAATCACCTCGAAATTTGACGAATTCAAAGCTTAACCGAGGAGGAAGAACTGCCGCTGCAACTCTCTGATTTTGCCGGCCTGCTGCGCGCGATGGAGGGACGGGACTAGGACGTCACTCGGAACCACTGGCATTGACGGCGAGTCACGGCGGCGCTGCTGGAGATGGCGGTGGTTTCTTTCGTTGCCTCCCGTCGTCGGTGAACAGCGCAGAAGCAACGAGCAGAACGACTGAAGAAACAGGATTTCGACCAAAGGCACCCTCTTATTTCTCAACTGCTTCACCTCCAGTGCTAGGATCTGTACAGGCTCCTCCTCATAAGTCAAGTTATCGTCCAAAGTGATTGTTTCCTCGGGTAACCAAAGGGTCGGATCTGATCGGTAAAGTCGCAACATAGAGACGTGAAACACATTGTGAATCTTGTTCAGTTCAGGGGTAGCTCCAACTGATACGCTACATGACCAATTTCTGCCATGAGGGTGGAAGATAGTGCTCACATTTAGCTTGGTTCCCAAAGCTTGTTGAAGTACCTTCTAAAACCTTGAAATGAAACAGGGATCCCTATCGGAGATAACAGATACTGGCACTCCATGCAATCGAACAATCTCACGAAGACACAATTCAGCTAACTTCAGAAACGACATATCCCATCGAGCAGGTAGAAAGTGTGTAGATTTTGTAAGATGATCCACAATGACCCATACAACTTCGTAAGGATAAGCCAATTACAAAATCTATTGTGATTCACCCATTTTCACTTGAGGATAGAAGGCGGATGTAACATTTTAGACAGTACTGAATGCTCGACCTTGACTTGCTTCAAGTCAAAATCGTGTTGTAAACTGAAAGATCTCTCCCTTCACAACGGGCCACAATAGTTTCCTTACAGGACATGATAGATCTTATTAATACCCAATCGTATGACGAAGAAACTCCTAATTTAAATGATGTAGAATAGTTGGAGAATACTCCGGTGTTCCCCCTGGCAAATCTGAATAACAACGAAGAAACGGGGAGAAGATCATACGGCGAACAGTGCTAACTAAATTGGTGGAAATCTAATAAATGTTGGACATGAGTTCAAACCCCTTTATTATTGTTTGGAATACTTTTTTGTTTTGATAAATGACAAATAGGATGATTAAATTCAATCGATATTCGAAAATTTATTTTTCGTATCGAGAAAAGCAAAGAAGGGTATCAAGAAGTTTACGGCGATAAAAATCAACGATCACCCCTACGCAGATTTTTTTTTTGAAGTGAAGTGAAGACTCCGAAGACTTTTTAATTTTTATTGAGTCTAGAATTATTGTAAGGATGACAATAATTTTTGCATAAACAAATTAATTTCTGAGGAATAAAAATTATTATTTCTTGAGTTAGTTTAAAAATTACTTTTTCTCTGTCTAAAAATATTTTACTGAGTCAGTTTCAAAATAGTGTGTCAAAATTTCTTAAAATACTTTTTTAAGGATACACAAATCATTTGTGGTAAGAAAAATATACTTTAAAGATTTTTCCTGTACATCGTTTGACACACAAAATATTTTTGGGACTCAATTTCTACACAAAAAATCATTATTTAATTCAAATTTTGAATTTGAATTAATTCTTTTCAACTCATTTGATTTGTTTGTTTATGGGAGCCTTATCATGTTCAAATTGTTGTCTAAAACAATACATTAAGCTCCAATTGTACTCCCCACTCGCACACATGCTTTGGGTCCTCCTTGTTTGGCCATTGTTCGTTAGGGGATCGATCATCGTTCCTGGATCGATCACCTGTGCAGAGTGATCCGAGCCTGGACCGATCCAAGTGAATGAATCGATCATATATTTTTCCCAAATTGATTCGTAGGATCGATCCTTGAGTGTGGATCGATCCCACGTAGCCTTGCAAAAATCCGTCCCGTGAATTTTGGTTCCAGAGGATCGATCCTCTGCCTTGGATCGATCCCCCGTGCTTTTGACACAAATTTATTTTCGGAAGTTTACTCCAGATGATCGATCCTTTGCCCTGGATCGATCCCCAACGGTCCAATCTGTCAAAAACACTTCATCCCTACTTCCAACGGATTTATTTCTTTTTCCCCTATAAAAACTCTCATCCTCCTTCATTAAAAAAATATCTCTTGCACTCCAATATCTTCATTGATCAATATTCAATTCTTGCTTCCATCTTCCTCATCAAATGTATTATTTTGAGAGTTAGAAATATTTTATTGAGTGCTAAAGATTTTGTCATCCATAGAGCTTTAATTCTTCAACACTACTTTGCTCAATTGTGTGAGCTTTCATTCTTGTGTTGTAAACTCAATCTCATTTGAGTGTTGTTCTTAAGACTTGTGTGACTCAAGTCTTGTTGTTGTAAGAAAGTGAGGCTTGTGTGATTCAAGTTCTCAAGTTGTACTGGTTTTTCAAGCACCTGTTGAAGCTTGAAGATTAGTAGGAGTTTCGAGAGAGTCTCTCGGAGGACTGGACTAGCCACGAGGTGGTGAACCAGTATAAATCTCGGTGTTCTTCTTTCCTTTACTCTCTTTATTTATTCCTGCGATTTTATTATTTCACACACGCGAAAAACGCACATTCTTGAAAACAACTCTATTCACCCCCCTCTAGAGTTGCACATTTGTCTAACAATAAATGGGCCTTTGACTTGGAAAGTATCACTCCGTGGTGGTTTTGCATTTAGGGGTGAACATTTCTTATTTTGTTCTTAAAGGTTCCATTATAAAATTACTGAACTGTAGCATTTATTTTGCTGACAACTTTTAAAACATAATTCCAACTTGACCAACAATATTTCACGGGTCACCCTTTTTGTGAGACCTACCCAACGATCCAGGATTCGTGAGTTAACATAATTTCCACGCCCCCCTTGTATTTTACGCGTTTACTCTAAAATCTTCTCAGTCTTGGGACTGAAAATTCCCTAACTTCCATAGCCCAGATTCGCACGCGGAATACGTCATTGAACTCGTCTTGTCAGGAGTTTCAATTTGAATATGAATTTTTCCCACCAAATTTAACTTTGAAAATCAATTAATTTTAGCACTAACATTTTTTTGTTGTTTTTTTAATATTTAATTTAAACAAAAATTAAAATTACGATTTGTTACATATTTGAAACTAAATCCTAGGGTATACTTCACGGCATTACATTTTACTTTTTTTTGGATACGACATTACGTATTTTCTTCTCTCTTTTTTTTTGTGTGTGCAACATGACCGTTTTAATCATTTATCAAAAGTTCTCTAGTGAAAATGTTTAAGTGACTTAATCACTACGCCGCTTATCTAAACGATTAACACCCAATCTTAAAATAATTATTTTTATGAAAGTAACAATTTACCTTGAACCTTTTACAAACTTTATTTCTTACCCCCTTTTTGTAAAGAGGAAACGTATTGTTTTTTTCCTTCTTTCATTACACATTACCTTATATTATCATCATCATCTGACACCGAAATAAAACACCCTCATTCGTCTGAGTCTGCAGCCCCATCTGAATTTGGTTGTCATTTCAGTATTCAGTGATTATATTGAATACTAGATAAAGTTTGTTTTAACGATGTCACTAGGCCACCAATTTCCCACCTTACCTTAGTGCTACAATATACCCTTTTCTCGCATGGATTGAACAAATTTAATTTCAAGCTTACCTGAAATTATTCTTGAAGTTACTTTATATAGTTTTTTTTCAGAGTCACCCCTTTGCAATATATTTTTTTTCGAGCAACCCTCGTTTAATTGATTCATATACACAATTTGTTTTTGTATTAATTAATAAGTCGTTAGAAAATTAATCTCATTAAAAGTATCATAATTGTCAAAACTTTTAAATTCCTTAAAAGTAACCTTTAGAAGCTACTTTCTTCAAATTTAATCTAACGTCGGTCCAATTCACTTATATATTATATATATATTTTTCTCAAGATAACTTATTAATTAGTAATCTTTTACATAGCCTAAATATATGGTAATTATTTTTTAATATACGGTAACTACCCGCAAAACTATCTTATTCAAAAATTCTTTCTTGTGAATCACTGCTCAATATGATATTTATTATTAGCTGCGTAAGTTCATTAAGTAGCTTATAATTTATAAGTTTTTTTTATTTGCTTCAAATTATGTGTATTCACCAAAATACTTTGGTTTAGAGTCAATCCTAATGGTTCAACCCCTAATATTTGTTTTCATTTTCTTCGTTCAACAATTATTTGTTGGGAACATTTCATTCTAGACATGAGTTTTACGTACACTTTACAACATGGTGATAGTTATAAATCTTCAACTGTGAGATGTTTTTGTATATATATAAAATTTAGCGAATTAGTACATATCTTGTTATTCTCTTCTAGAATATTTACGTTGTGTGATTCATCCCATACTATTGAGCCACCTTGTATTTCAATATTAAGCATTAATAAGTCTTTGGTGGTGTGATGCTACAATTTTGAGAAAGCTAATTATCTTTTGAGAATCTCAGCACAACAAATTTGGTCTGAAATTAATCAAAATCAACTTCGAGGATAATTGTGAGTTATCCATTTCCCTCAAGTTGGCACCGGCAGCTAAGTTCATATCTACTTTCTTTTATACCATTTTTTCCCCTTCATATTTACATTCTTTATACGAACCAACTACTAATGTTTCCAATCCGACTCCGATGGTTGGAATTTTCAACTGTGACTATGTGTTTTTTTTTGTTTTTTTATTAACTCTTAGACATGTTATCAACATGTTATATAATATATTTTTTCTCACAATTATAAATATAACATGATCGCACTAGTCGTCATGGATAATTGTGGATTATGACTTAGGCTCGTTTGGTGAGTTTTGACTTAGGCTCGTTTGTTGTAGAGGAACGTATAGGAAACTAAACGGTGAGCACGAGTTATGAATAGGAAACATATTCCTTGGCCGTCATTGTCGATGATCCATATCCACTGCTAGAGACACGACTTTCCCGTTGCCCCATGGGAAGGAGACATAGAGTTGGATGCGAGGATTTTGATGTGTTGAGACAAAGTTTTCCCATCTTCATCTCCTTCGATTTTGATAACGTCTTTCTCATTTTTGATAGTGGTGAATTAAGGTTGGAAATTTCCCATATCTCTAGCTTTCACAATTAAATTCCTTTTTAGTTTACCAACACCAACATTAGGACTTTAATATTAGAGATATCAAAATCCACATTTTTTTTACTTTTCACCAAATACACCCCTAATTAAGATTCACCCTCCAAATTCACTATACCTAAGTATTTCTTTATATACTTAATAAACCAACCAATAACTAAATATTAAAGACAACAATTAATTATTGCATAAGCAACAATAAGGATTCAGGGTTACCTCCCGGAGCAGCGATGCAGTGAAGCTGTGGATGCTCGACACATGTATATACAATAATAGTTTTTTCAAAATTCGTAACATCAATTTTTTTAAAAAATTGATAAATCATCTTTTTTTTGTTTTTAAACAAAATAGTTTTTTTTTTGAAATTGTTAACTTTTTTTTACAAAAACAAAAAAGTTTTTATAAGTTTAATTATTTTGGCAAAGAATCGTTTTTAAAACCACATGCTCCGATACCAGAATGTAACACCCCAACCCGCGTAACCCGAACCAACGGGTTAGCGAACCAGGTTGTTACTAAATTGGTATTCGCATGCATAATTTTTTAAAAAATAACCAACTGAATAAATTATAAATTCATCCGTGAGAGTTTAAAACTAAACCAAAATTTATCGGAGTAATAAAACAAGTCCAAAAGTCGCGGAAACATAATAAAACTAAAGTAACGTCCAACAATCCATATAATCAAATAAAATAATGTAGTTTAATTACTAAAGTAAACAAGAGCCATCCACGCCACCACCACTTCACTACCCTCCGGGTTGCCCATCAAATTTTGTGTTCTTACCTGCGTGCAGTCAAACAACAACGACTACACGCTCAGCGAAACGCTGAGTGAAAATATACCTAAGCCAGCATTAACTCACAGAATAGCACCACATTAACATACAATCAACAACAGCATGTGATCACGGAGAAAATAGCTTAAATAAACATATTTATATTAACACCTTCCATTTGAACATCATGTTCTTATTTTATTCCACATCAACTATTTTGAGTCATGGCTCACTGCCCTCCGGGTTGCCCATCAAATTTTGTGTTCTTACCTGCGTGCAGTCAAACAACAACGACTACACGCTCAGCGAAACGCTGAGTGAAAATATACCTAAGCCAGCATTAACTCACAGAATAGCACCACATTAACATACAATCAACAACAGCATGTGATCACGGAGAAAATAGCTTAAATAAACATATTTATATTAACACCTTCCATTTGAACATCATGTTCTTATTTTATTCCACATCAACTATTTTGAGTCATGGCACCCCAAGCGATGCTATAAAAGGGCCAGCTTCGAAACCCAAAGGAGATTCACTTTGGGCGGGTTGAAGCCCCTGTCCCTACGATGCTAGGATAGGTCGCGGACTTCCGTACGTACGTTTTTAACCTAAGACCACCAGGGGTGCGACGACGCCCCGCAATGGCCATCCTAACCATATCCTATTGGTGATTTAATCAGTCAATCCAATTCAGGTCCGCCTAATTATACTAGGTGGCCTATTTCTCTTACATTATTCATAATCCACAATATTCACCAATAAGATTGATTTAATTTATCATTGGTTCACAAATTCACAACAAATCACGTAGCGGCCTATCCGGTCCGAGAATCAACGATTACCGTCATGCATAATCAACAAACCCAAATTAGAATTAATCCAACTTACCTGCGCGGAATCGAGCCCAAGGAATCGATCCTCAAGCTCGCTGCCCCCGCCGGAGCAGTCCCCATTGTCGCTGGAACAACCCCGGCACCCCACCGGTAGCCGCCCCCGACTGCCCAAACCCGAAGCCCGGCCAAACTGCCCTATTGGGTGATTTACAGCCACCCGGACAGCCATCAATTAGCCCCAAACGGTCCAATCCAACCCAATTGTATCGAATTAAATCCAAATAACCTAATTGAACCCAATTGAACCCGTTACGACCCAATTGAACCCAATTGCACCCATTTGGACCCAATTGGTGCCAATTGGATCCAATTGGTCCAAATCAAGAGGCTGCCCAGTTCCGGCCACCTCGCCGCTGCCGTTGCCGACGATCGCTGGAGTTGATGACGGAAAACAGTCCCCCAAATACCAATTCCATAATTTCAACACAACAATCACAAATTCCCAATCAAATCGCAAGATTATACGCCAAGGAAGTTCTAATCTACAAATTAATGCTAACGGAAGGTATAGAAACCACGAATCAGCTCGAAATTTGACGAATTCAAAGCTTAACCGAGGAGGGAGAACTGCCGCTGCAACTCTCTGATTTCGCCGGCCTGCTACGCGCGATGGAGGGACGGGACTAGGACGTCACTCGGAACCACTGGCATTGACGGCGATTCACGGCGGCGCTGCTGGAGATAGCGGTGGTTTCTTTCGTTGCCTCCCGTCGTCGGTGAACAGCGCAGAAGCAACGAGCAGAACGGCTGAAGAAACGGACGCAGGGAAGAGAGGAAAGGGTCGTGCGTTTCTGTAACTCCCAGGCTGGATTAATATATAATTATATTTAGGGTCCAATTTACACTTCCTAACCAATTAGGACAAGTTTAATCCCACTTACCTGTTTCTTCAATCGTATCTCAAACCCTGTAGATCGGATTCAGAACCGCGAGCTCTAAAATGTAGGATCAACCCTCAATTATTAAGGCAAATTAGAAAATAATCTTCGTATTGACCGACTCAATAATAATTTAAATTTTATAAATTAATTAAAATGCTAAGCCGGGTTTTGGGGCGTTAAACTCCAAGCCCCCATTTATCCGGAACTTGTTCATCAATTTTACTCTTCGATGAAATATCATCCCCAAGACCTTTCCATTACCGCCATTGTAGCCGGCAAAACCTTCGGATTCAACACCCAAAACCTTTCCGAATGGTTTCACCTAGGGCGTCAAGGAGTCTCCACCTATTGCAAAAAGGGGTTGATTACCGACTCACGAGACTTTAACTCCGATTCTTGCCTCTGAGTTCTAAATAACATTGCCCTTGACCATGTCTTTGAGGACCCACACTACTTTCTTCGTAGGCCAAATGTACAAGACTTACCCGCAAATAGGTTCATCCTCCTCAAAATCCTCAAAGAAATTGTCATCCTGGCCCTTGACAAAGATAAACAAGTTGGGGTTTATGAATGCACTCTCCTATATTGGCTCCTCACTCATAAGAAAATCAATCTCCCTTCCGTCATCCTTAAACACATGCACGAATGCTCCAATCATCTAAACAAATCCTTTGGCATGCTTCTTATCCACATCTTTGCCAAGAGGGAAATTCTTGAGGTGCGCCCGTCCTGCGTCCGCTATCTTGACGCTGAGTGCCTTGGCTATTGTGGCCTTGTAAAGATGGGAGAGGAGTTTTACATGAAAAAGGTGTTTCAAAATCTTGATGAAGCGACACGAGCGGAGTATGGTCCTCGGCGTTCTGTGTCATCTTTGCCTTCCACTTCACGCGCACCTCGAGCTGAAGCCGAAGAAAATGCAAACACGGAGGTCCCCGTTCGTGCTCCTCGGGTCAAACGCTCAAAGTCGGCATCTCATGCTTCCTCGGCCTCTTCATGCATCGTCACTCGCACATGGCCTCCGCTTCCAAAAATCCTTTCAAGAAGTTCAAGAGATTCATTCGCAAGACCGTGGTGGCTCTGATGAGGAAACTTCAAGAAAGCCTCGATGATCTCTCGGATTGGATGAAGAAGATGGAGGACCGTGAGAATCGCCAAAAGCAAAACGAGGATCGTGCTTCTAGACGTCGCTAAGTGTTGAGCATTTGACAATATGATGAAACATTATGTATTTTGCTAAGTTTTAAAACTCTTTGTCATGTTTATGTTTCAAACTCTTATTTAGGCACTTGTATGACTCAAACTCCTTTGTTATGATTATGCTTATTATTTGCTTGCTTATGGCTTGTTATGCTTGATTTGCTAATTGTTGCCGTGATGAATGCCTATGTGTTGAAACTCATGTTTTTGGTACCCTGCCTTTTTGAATGTTGCCAAAAGGGGGAGAAATATTCGGCTTTCATATGCATACATTTAGGGGGAGTTTTTTTTCAAAATATCACGTGCATCAACTTAGGGGGAGTTTAAAATCTATATATGCTTTTCACGATATGTTTATGCATTTGATTATTATATTCGAAAGCCTTATTTGTCAACATAAAAAAGGGGGAGATTGTTGGCCTTGAATGCCGTACCCCAAAACCGTTTTGATGTGCCAAATAAGTCTTCTAAATGCTACTAACATCATTTGCAGGAAGAAAACAAACGCCAAACCTCTATTAGCTTGTTTAGCATCACCAAGATATACTCCTACGAGTTTAGAAATTGTTGTGTAAAGGTAACGATATATTTTAATGATATACTTATGCCCTTTCACTCAAAAATTATTTCTAAAATGTCAAAAAAATTCTTAGTTGGGGTTATTTTGAAAACGAAACACGAAAAACGAGTTTTGGAAAAATTGCACAGGTCAAACGGTACCTGGCTACCGTGTACACGGCACCATGGTACCGCCGGTAGCCAAGTGAACGTACCGTTGTACGCTTCACTTGAGAAGTACACGGTACCCCCCTACCGCGTAGCGGTACCTGGGTACCAGACGGTAGGCAGAGACGGTTGGCCACCCCCGTCCTAACTAGGTACCGCCAGAGGCGAACCAAACTTTTGGCTTATACGGTACCCCCAAACGGTAGGCTGTACCGTGGTCACGGTACCTAGGTACCGGACGGTACTGACCCTACCGTGAAGGTACCGGATCCGTTGTAATCACTATAGCAAATTGCCAATTTAAATTCAAATCACCCCTAATCACTTCCTAACGGCTTTTAACGTTAAAAACTCAAATTTTAACATTCCAAACTCCTATATAAACCCCCTCTAAGTCTCATTTTATTCACAACAACTTCCCAATTAAATCTAAAGCCTCTTTCTCTATTCTTGAGTGTTCTTAAAGCTTTGTTCTTATTTTTCTTACGCTTTTGAGTAAAAATCTTTTATTATTTTCATACACTCACACACAAGGGTATTTGTGCTTCATTATTTTATATCTTGCCTATAGGCTTTTGTTGTTGTTGATTTAATCTTTTGTTTTTCTCCTACCCAATTGATATTTGTTATCATTTTGATAGAGAAGCAACACCAATCTTTTATTGATTTGTAAAAGGTGTGGATAGCCTTTAAATTCTCATTGTAAGGTTGAAGATAGCCTTAAAATCTTCGGTTATAAACGGTTGAGATAGCCGTAGTAAAATCTCATTTGCTTATTGGCAAGGGTTGTTTGCCAAACCTCGTTTGAGTCTTCTTAGTGAAGCCAAACAAGTTAGTGGAGGTTAAATCCTTGAGGAGGAGCCTCGAGGTACTGGAGTAAGGAGTTCCCGAACCAGTATAAAATCACTTGTGTCGTATTTTTATCTTTTATATTTTTCTTGTTCTTTTTCCGCTACTACTTTGCACATAAGTTTTACTTTTTACGAAAAACTTGCAAACAGCCTAATTCACCCCCCTCTTAGGGTGTAAATCGACTTTCAGACTCGTTTGTAACAATAGTCTATGAATTATGGGTAGAACTGTTTTTGAAGTTGTGAGAAACAGTCATCTATTATTAGTAGTCGGGCTCGTAAAAAAATACAGTTTTTATTGCCATAGTTGGCAATAGTTAATTAAGACTACTACTTCCTAACAGAAGTTTGGTTTCCCAGTGTATAACTGTTGATAAACTTATAAAAAATAGTAATGTATTACAAGTAGTGTGTGTCACACTCTTTTTTTTCACGGTTATATATAATAAGAAAAGAAAATTGTTTTTAAGAGAATTGTGCATATTAAGCCTATAACTATTTTAAAAGTTAAGAATACTCATTTTAAATAGTAGTCTAGCTCTTAAGCCTAAAACTATTTTAAAAGTTCGGAGAAACGGTAATCTTTTTTACAATGAAAATGTATACGCTCTCTTACTTTACATTCATACTTTCGGGCAAAATTTATACAACAATCAAATAACCGTTGTTCCAAACAATTATATGGATATGGAAAAATAAACACTTCCATTGAAACAAAAGAAAAAGTACATGGACAGGGTGGGAACTGTCCCGCTACACACAAAGAGAATTGGGAACCCATATAATCAATTAATCTCAAAATTAAGAGTACATCGACTTTCTTCAATCCAAAGTAGAAAACAAACAAAATACAAAGAATGAAACTCCATATTCTAAAATTACTCAAATTAAAGAATGAAGACCAAATCTTCAAGGCAGCATTACCATAACCATCCACAATAGATTCATCACCTTTCAAAGCCTTCTTTTTCTTCTTTTAGTTATTACCCGCTGCTAGTGGCATGGCAGTAGGTCCAGTTTGACCACCCTCACCTGTAGTCAAATCTATAACACTGGTGTTGGCTGTCTGACTTGAAGTGGTGGCTTGAGCTACCAGGGGCCTTTGGGCCATCTCCATTTTTGAGTCCTCAACAAAACAACAAAGAATAAATAGTAACGAAAAACATGAACAGTGTAACGAAACCAACAATTCCAGGGAACCTAGTATTGATTATATGAATCAGAAACCTAAAAATAAATAGTGAATGGAAACTATGCACCGAGTCCTAGAAACTTGGTTAAAACTGGACTGCAATGCTACACTGTAAACTATGCACCGAGTCCTAGAATTTGCTCGTTTCAAAGGAATCTTTGACTAGAATGGAAAGAAAACTTCATACCTTGAAAGAGCATTCCAATCAACTCAAAATACGCCACAAATTGGATATCAATTAATGATCTCGAGTCAAGGTTGATTCAAACCTTCAGCTCCAAAAAAAACATCCCATGCAGTGACCAAGACAGTGAGAAACACTCCATTTGCCCAATTGTCTCGTCCCCCTATCTTCATAACCCTGTCCAGACTATGGCTTTCCAAACAATCAAATAACCGTTGTATTTAAAGAATTATAGAACAAAAAATAAAGATTCCTTCCAAATGATAAGAAGTATGTTATTTGAGTATATTAAATTCAATGCTAGTGCTGAATAAAAATATCTACTATAGAATCTGTTGAAACACGGGCTTGTCACGTTTTAGTACTAAAGCCGTGTTCGTTTTTGTAACAGGTTTTGATAATGCCAAACCGCCGTGATCAAGTCAAACATTGAATATACAAGGCGAAGAATGAAGATAAGAGCAAGAGCTAAACGAAGACCAAGAACGAAGACCTTAATCATAGTATTGAGTCGGTCTTTACACTTTGGCTCTTTAGGCTAAAAACTCTCATTGCATTTCATACATCATAAAAATGGTTTTAAACTTGTTTAAGTCATTAAAAAACGCTTGGTGTTCGCCCAAACCAAAAACCAAGCCATCCAGTGTTCGGCTTTCGGTTGTCGGGTTTGGTTTTTGGCATCCGAACCAACCAAGTGGTTTTCGGCATTTTATGATCTGCTTTCACTCTTTGGCATGCTTAAACGGTTCTCCAACAAAAACACCTTGAAAACCATCTCTCGCTTTTAGTCGTTTGACAAAAACCACGCAAAACGGCGTAAACTTGGCTAGCCGTGGTTTTTACTCAAATGACGTGATTTTTAAAGTGTCTCACTTGATTTCTTAGCCAAATACATCAAATAAGTGTTTTAAACACTTAGTTTTTATCTTGGAGAACTTTGGATTTTTCGGTCGGTTTTTGCATCGGTTGGCTAGGCCGTGGTTAAGGCAAAAACCATAGGTTTTTGGCTAACCACCCACCCAGCGATGGGAAGATCTTCCCATCGATGGGTAAGCGGCTCCTCAGCCAAACCAGTTTCCAGAACCATGCCAAACAGCGATGGGGAGTTCCACCCATCGCTATTAGAGCCTCGGTGCAAAATTACCACAAGGCAGAACGACCTTGCCAGCGATGGAAGCATATCCATCGATGGAACCAGCGATGGTAAGGGTATACCATCGATGGGAAGGCATGACCGTGGGTGGTCATTAAAGGTTGATTCTTTCCTTGTTTGGAAGTCAACCTCCCACCCAGCGATGGGAAGCTTGTACCCATCGATGGGTAGGTGACCGTTGACTTCAAAACTGAAGGAAAATTGGCTTACCAGCGATGGGTAAGTCCAAACATCGATGGGAAGCCAATATTCTGCAGATCCCAAATCTTTTCAATCCCATAAATCAAGCTAATCACTCCTTTAATGCATTGGTCCGTTGGAGCCTAATTTTGCACTATAAAAAGGGGTGTTTGGGTCTACTTTTCTCACCAATTCACTTCACAACATCTATACTTTCATTGCATTCAAATATCATAATTTTCCATAGCTTTCTAGAGCCACTTGTGTGAAGGTTGAGTTGTTCTTGAGCGTACTTAGTTTACTCATAATCTACTCTATAAGAGAGTCTCGTTCTTGAGTGTACTTGTGTTCTTAGACACATTGAGAGATAGCATCTCTCTCGGTTGATTCAAAGGAAGGTCTGTTTCCTTTGAAGGATTCGTTGAGGTTCGTGTGACTCGAACTCTCAAGTTGTAACGGTTTGTTAAGCACCCGTAAGCTTAACGAGTTAGTAGTGTAGCTCGAGAGAGTCTCTCGGGAGGCTGGATTAGCCACAAGTTGTGGTGAACCAGGGTAAAATTCGGTGTGCCTCTTACTCTTCTCTTTACTTCTCTTTTAAATTTTTAATTCCTGCGATTTCTACGATCAAACGCTATTCACCCCCCCTCTAGCGTTGGTCTTTTATTCTAACAATTGGTATCAGAGCCTAACTCGCGTCCAAACTTAACCGTTTGAGAGTAAGCGATCATGGGTTCTTCTTCTAGAAATCTCTATGCAGGAATTGGAGAAGGTCAGTCTACGTCTAGGCCACCACTCTTTGATGGCACCAACTATTCTTATTGGAAGGAACGTATGAGAATCTACATCCGTTCCACCAACTTCCAATTATGGTTGGTCATCAAAAATGGAGAACAAATTCCAATGAAGAAAGTAGGAGAAACCACGGTTCCAAAGACCGAGGACGAATTTGATGCCTAGGACATCAAAAAGGTGGAGAACTACGCCAAGGCTATCAATATGCTGTACTGTGCCGTCAATCCTGATGATTATCGTAAGATTTCTTGCTGCACCACTGCCAAAGAAATGTGGGACAAGCTAGAGGTCACATATGAAGGTACGGACCAAGTTCGGGAAGCCAAAATTGACTTCCTAACGCAGGAGTACGAAATGTTCAGGATGAAGGAAGGAGAAAAGATCGATGACATGTTCGATCGGTTTTCAAAAATCATCAACGACCTTCACGCTCTCAAGAAGACGTACACCAACAGGGATCTCGTGAGGAAAATCCTGCGAAGCCTCACACCCGAATGGAGATCAAAGGCAGACGCAATCTATGAATCCATCGGAGTCTCAAATGTCACCATCGACGGGCTAAGAGGTAATCTCAAAACTTATGAATCCACTATCCTAACCCCGTCTTTGGATGAACAAAAGAAGAAGGGTATAGCGCTGAAAGCAACCAAGGAGTCCGCGGAAGATGACTCAAGCGACGATGACCACGAGTTCGGACTCATCATCAAGAAGTTCCACAAATTCATGAAAAAAGAATTTGAAAGAAAAGGAAGAAAGCACGACGGGCCCCCAAAGTGCTATGGTTGTGGTGAGATAGGCCACATCAAGCCGAGGTGTCCAAAAAGCAAAGGCGGTAAGGACAAACCTGGCTTCAAAAAGCAACGCGCCTATATCTCTTGGGGAGGCGAATCCGGGGATGAGTCAACGGATCAAGAAGAGGAGGAAGCCGCCAACCTCTGCCTCATGGCGCACGAAGATCAAACTGACGACGTTCAAGAGGTATGTATCAATTCTTCCGACTCTTATACTTTTGAAGAAATGCAAGAAGCACTTCATGAGCTTTATGATGAATTTGTTAGCGCTTCTAAAACCAATAAATCTTTAAAGAAACGTCTTTCAACTCTTAAAAATGATTTTGACAAACTGGAAAAAGATAATGAAAGGTTGAAACAAGAAAATAAATTTTATGGTAAGAGAAGCGCTGACAAACCAGAAAGTTCTTCAAGTGAATGTGAATCTTGCAAGACTTTAAAAGAAAAAGTTGCAAAACTTGAGAGTACGGTTAAGAAGTTTAATACACCACACAAAGATCTTAATTTACTCCTAGACACCATGCACTTTTCTAAGGAAGGAATAGGTTTTGATAAAAATGAATCTAAGGATAAAAACGTTGAGCAAACATCTAGAAAATATCCTAAGGCTCAACATAAGAAAGTTAAAAATCAGGATAATAGAAAATCTAGTCAACCTAGGGACACTAGACAACCTAGACAAAAACCTAGGAATGAAAATGTGCATGATAGACAACCTAGGAAAAGTTATCAAAATAATTCTGTGCATAAAAATAATTTTTCAAATAGACATAATAATCCTAGAAGGGAAAATTTTCAAAAACCAAGTTTCTTTCAAAACAGGATGAATACGGTTAGGCCCCCTAGCAACTACTATCAACCTAGGAGGATGCATAACCCAAACGTAGTTTGTCACTATTGCAATAGGGTAGGACATATAGCTCCCGTTTGCTTTACTAGGCATAGGCATTGGGCACAAAATGAATCACACTACTTTGCACCTAACACTCAAGGACCCAAAAAGACTTGGGTACCTAAATCTTATTAAATCATCTTTGTAGGTATGCTTGAAGGCATCAAGTGTACTTTGGTACCTTGATAGCGGATGTTCCAAGCACATTACCGGAGATGCATCCAAGTTCCTACAAATCAAACCCGCTAAAGGAGGAAACGTAGTTTTTGGAGACAACAGCAAAGGAAAAATAATTGGGGTCGGCTCAGTAGGTAAGTCCGAAGACTCGTCCATAGATAATGTCTTGCTTGTTAAAGGTCTTAAACACAATCTCTTGAGCATAAGTCAATTATGTGACAAGGGAAACCGTGTGACCTTCGATTCAAAATCATGCACTGTAGAACGCCTTAGTGACAATAAGGTCATTCTATGTGGTGATAGAATCGATAACATTTATATGGTTAACTTAGACAAATCTCCTTCCGGCTTTGCTAAGTGCCTCATGAGTAAAGAGGAAGACACTTGGCTATGGCACCGAAGGGTAGCTCATATGAACATGAACCTTTTGAACAAATTGGTTTCACAAGACTTAGTAATTGGCATCCCAAAACTTAAGTTTGAAAAAGACACCATATGTGATGCATGTCAAAAGGGGAAGCAAGTTCGGGCTTCGTTTAAGTCTAAAAACGTTGTTTCAACGTCTAGACCGCTTCAACTTTTGCACATGGATCTCTTTGGTCCCTCTAGAACGAAAAGTTTTGGTGGCAATTACTTTGCATTTGTGATTGTCGATGACTACTCTAGGTTTACATGGACCTTGTTTCTAACTCATAAAAGTGAGGCATTTCATGTTTTCAAAAATTTCTTAAAGAAAGTTCAAAATGAAAAAGAGACAACCATAGTAGCCATAAGAAGTGACCATGGGGGAGAGTTCGAACGAAATCTGTTTTCAGATTTGTGTAACGAACTTGGCATTGATCATAACTTCTCAGCCCCACGTACACCACAACAAAATGGAGTGGTGGAACGTAAAAATAGATGTCTCGAAGAAATGGCTAGAACTATGATCAATGAGGCAAAAATCCCTAAGTATTTTTGGGCGGATTCCGTGAGTACCGCGAGCTACGTGTTAAACCGAGCTGTCATTCGACCGATACTCATGAGAACGCCCTATGAGCTATACAAAGGGAGAAAGCCAAACCTTTCCCATCTTCGAGTCTTTGGCTGCAAATGTTTTATTCACAACAATGGCAAAGACAATTTAGGCAAATTTCATGCCAAGTTGGATGAAGGAATTTTTCTGGGTTACTCATTACGTAGCAAGGCTTATAGAGTCTTCAATAAACGTACTTTGACTATTGAGGAGTCTCCTCACGTTGTATTCTCCGAAGATAACCCTCGCTTGGCGAGAAAGGATATTTGTGATGACCTTGCAGAATCATTAGAAAGAATACATGTTGATGACGATGAAGACAACACCGGAATATACATCAACACACAGCCGCAAACTGAGGAGATACCTCAAACGACTAACCAAGGTGAGGAAGAAAATCAGGAGGAAGAAGAAGGACAAGAGGAACACGAAGAAGAAACAACCGAGCTTCCCATAGCTTGGAGAACGCACAGGAACCATCCACTTGACCAGGTAATCGGCAGCATCAACCGCGGGGTAAGTACTCGTAACTCTTTTAGGGACACCGTAGGACACATGGCTTTTGTATCTCAAATTGAACCTACAACCATTTCCGAAGCAATAAACGATGAACATTGGACCTTGGCTATGCAAGAGGAACTAAACCAATTCAAACAAAATGACGTTTGGGAATTGGTGCCAAGGCCCGATGATCGTACGATTATTGGTACGAAATGGGTGTTCCGTAACAAACTTGATGAAAATGGAATAATCACTAGAAACAAAGCTAGGCTTGTAGCTAAAGGCTACAATCAAGAAGAAGGCATTGATTTTGAAGAAACGTATGCACCTGTAGCACGTTTAGAAGCTATTCGTTTACTTCTTGCTTTTGCTTCGTCTATGGATTTTAAACTTTATCAAATGGATGTTAAGAGTGCCTTCCTAAATGGTTTTATTCAAGAGGAAGTGTATGTTGACCAGCCCCCGGGGTTTGAGGACTTTGAGTTTCCTGATCACATCTTCAAACTCAAGAAAGCGCTCTACGGTCTTAAACAAGCACCACGTGCTTGGTACGAACGTTTGAGTAAATTTCTTTTGGATAGTGGTTTCCAAAGGGGAAAGGTTGACACTACACTTTTTATCAAGAGTAAAAACAATAACACCCTTTTGGTTCAAGTTTATGTAGACGACATTATATTCGGTGCTACTAACGAGTCTTTGTGCAAGGAATTCTCAACACTCATGACTAGCGAATTTGAGATGTCAATGATGGGCGAGCTCACATTCTTTTTGGGACTCCAAGTTAAGCAAATGAAAGATGGAACGTTCATTTGCCAAGCTAAATACTGCAAGGAGCTCCTAAAACGGTTTGAAATGGACAACGCCAAAGCCATGGCGACCCTGATGAGCACGTCTGACCATCTTGACAAAGACGAGAAAGGTAAGGAAGTAGAAGTAAAAAAGTATCGAGGTATGATCGGATCCCTTCTCTATCTTACCGCTAGTAGGCCGGATATCATGTTTAGTGTATGCCTTTGCGCGAGGTATCAATCATGTCCGAAGGAATCGCACTTAACCGCGGTGAAACGGATCATGAAATACCTTGTCGGCACGGTCAACATTGGACTGTGGTATCCAAAAGGCTCTTCGTGTCTTCTCGTTGGCTACTCCGACTCGGACTTTGCCGGTTGCAAATTGGACCGCAAAAGTACAAGTGGGACTTGCCACTTACTTGGTAGTTCTTTAGTTTCATGGTTTAGCAAAAAACAAGTCAGTGTTGCGTTATCCACAACCGAAGCGGAATACGTTGCCGCCGGTAGTTGTTGTGCTCAAATCCTTTGGATGAAGCAACAACTCGTGGACTATGGCCTTAGTATCAGTCACGTTCCTCTTCGTTGTGACAATACTAGCGCCATTAGCTTGACGAAGAACCCCGTTCTTCATTCAAGGACGAAACACATTGACATTAGGCACCATTTCATTAGAGATCATGTTCTCAAAGGTGATGTCGAAATTGAGTTTGTTGAAACACACAACCAATTGGCCGACATTTTCACAAAACCTTTAGAGAAAGAGTCGTTCTTCCGCATTCGTAGCGAACTCGGAATCCTTGACTCCACGATGATCTAATTTGTGCATTTTATCATTCTTTTATTGTTAATAGAACGTTTACTAACTTGAGCGTCGGAGGGTTTTCTAACTCTTTTTTGCAGGGACGGTTCGAAGTGAAGAACTCTGGAAATCAGGGGGAACCAGCGATGGGTAGGCCATACCATCGCTGGGAGGGAAGTTTCTCTTTTTCCAGAACCCCTCTTCCCATCGATGGTTTCTTCTTCCCATCGATGGGTAATTGACTCTAATTTTTAAAAAAAATACTTAACGGATTTCCAGAACACCCTAACCCATCGATGGGTACTTTGTCCCATCGCTGGGTGAAGGACTTTTATCAAAATTTTTTTTAGAACCTCCCAACCCATCGCTGGGTGTTTGACTTAAACTTTTTAACAGATTTCCAGAACGCCTTTACCCATCGATGGGTAGTTTATCCCATCGCTGGGTGAGTTCCTGTTTTTGTTTCAGAACCTCCAAACCCATCGATGGGAAGTTCCTCCCATCGCTGGGTGTTTGACACTATTTTTTTTTAAAAAAAAATCTTTAACGGATTTTCAAAACTACCAACCCAGCGATGGGATGGTATTAACATCGCTGGGAAGGCCATGATCTCTTTTCCAGAAGCCACCTTCCCATCGATGGGAAAATGCACACATCGCTGGGAAGGCAGCCTTAATCTCTTCCGAGCTTTCCAGTGGTGATCATCCCATCGATGGTTAGTTCATACCATCGATGGGAGCCTGCCAAAATTCAAAAAAAATAACCGTTGGGCAATAGATTAAATGCCCAACAGTCATATTTTTTGAATTCTTCTCGGTTTTTCCACTCCTTCCCTATATATATTCACCATATTTGGTCATTCATCCTCACAATTCTCCTCCATATTTCATAGTTCATCTTTTATTCTTCACAATTCTTCAAATTCTTGCTTCAATCATGGCCGGAGGAAAGAAGACAAAAGCTTCGAAGAAGAAGGCCGCCGCCGAGGCTACGAGCTCTGCGCCTCAACCCTTTCCATACCTGGACGGATCCTTCTTGGAGTTCGGGTCGGATGAGGAACTCAACCGGTTCCTCACGCACTTTGCCAAGCGCCCCATTTCTCCGCCTAGGGTGCTGCCCGAGTTGTACCCTCAACAAAAGGGGTACCACGACCTCGACAACCAGCTTCAAGCATCGGGTCTGTGGTCGTTCGTCTCCAGGAGCCGCTCGAGCTTCAATCCCGCCTTTGTGCGAGCCTTCTACTCCAATCTCCGCCGGGACGGGGACACCATTCGCAGTAGCATCAATCTCTACGACATAGAGATTGATCTGGCTACCTTCGCTCGGGTCGCAGGGCTGCCCACCCGCGGTGACGACATAACAACATATGGCGGCGATGATTGGATCCTCAACAACGAGGTTGTGGTCATCCGAGAGCTTGGGATCACCAACCTCATCCGTCACAGCGGCGCACCAACAATCCACTCAGCCCCGCCGGAGAAGCGTCTTCTTCTCTACATCCTCACCCGGATTCTTCGCCCCCGGGACGGTAGCCACACATGTCTCTTCAACGAGGATCTCAAGGCGGTTCATGCTATCACCCACGGCGCCTCGATCAATTGGGCAAAATACGTCATGATTCACATGGCGGATTGCGCCTCCATCGCCACTGAGCGGAGCTTGCCTTACGCCTTCCTCGTCATGGACCTCATCATCTCCGCCGACATCTCCATCGCCGGCCCGGATACGAAGATGACAAAGATTTGGATCATCCAAGACAGCACCTTCCGGAAGAAGTCCGGTGACGGAACCGGCGCTGGACCGAGTCGTGCCCGTGCCCCTTCCCCTGCCTCCGCTCCCGCCAAGGCGTCCTTACAGTCCATAGCCGATACTCTGAATCGGCTAACCCTCACAGTAGGCGGCATGGGGCAGTCAATCGAGCGGATGGACTGGACGCTGCAACGCCAACACCACGACATGACGGCGTTCTTTCGCGGCGTCAACTACGTCCCGCCGCCCTTTGACAGCACCTTCCTCGGCCAAAACTATGAAGGCGAGGACGAGGAGGATAACTCCTATGCACCATCCTCCTCCCCCGACGAGGCCGACTTTGAAGATGCGGTCGACGACGATCCCATGGACGACGAGGACGACGACGAGGACGCCGATGCTTAGACTTCTCTTTTCTCTTCTTCCTATGATTGTATTTCTTAGTTTTTTCTTCCATTCCGTTGTATTCCGCATTTCCCTTTTTCATGAATAAAAGTTTACTTTTACAATTCTAAAGTTTACTTTTAATTCTTTTTGTTAATGTCAAAAGGGGGAAGATATTAAGGTTATGCATAAACTAAGGGGGAATTTTTTTTTGTAAAATAGCATCTATTAAGGGGGAACATCCTTTTCAAAATAATCCTCCTATGCATAACCTCGTCTCGTTTGCCATTATAAAAAAGGGGGAAATTGTTGAAACACGGGCTTGTCACGTTTTAGTACTAAAGCCGTGTTCGTTTTTGTAACAAGTTTTGATAATGCCAAACCGCCGTGATCAAGTCAAACATTGAATATACAAGGCGAAGAATGAAGATAAGAGCAAGAGCTAAACGAAGACCAAGAACGAAGACCTTAATCATAGTATTGAGTCGGTCTTTATTGTGATCAGGACCGACCCAATCTTTACACTTTGGCTCTTTAGGCTAAAAACTCTCATTGCATTTCATACATCATAAAAATGGTTTTAAACTTGTTTAAGACATTAAAAAACGCTTGGTGTTCGCCCAAACCAAAAACCAAGCCATCCAGTGTTCGGCTTTTAGAAACCAGCGTTCGGCTTTCGGTTATCGGGTTTGGTTTTTGGCATCCAAACCAACCAAGTGGTTTTCGGCATTTTATGATCTGCTTTCACTCTTTGGCATGTTTAAAAGGTTCTCCAACAAAAACACCTTGAAAACCATCTCTCGCTTTTAGTCGTTTGACAAAAACCACGCAAAACGGCGTAAACTTGGCTAGCCGTGGTTTTTACTCAAATGACATGATTTTTAAAGTGTCTCACTTGATTTCTTAGCCAAATACATCAAATAAGTGTTTTAAACACTTAGTTTTTATCTTGGAGAACTTTGGATTTTTCGGTCGGTTTTTGCATCGGTTGGCTAGGCCGTGGTTAAGGCAAAAACCATAGGTTTTTGGCTAACCACCCACCCAGCGATGGGAAGATCTTCCCATCGATGGGTAAGCGGCTCCTCAGCCAAACCAGTTTCCAGAACCATGCCAAACAGCGATGGGGAGTTCCACCCATCGCTATTAGAGCCTCGGTGCAAAATTACCACAAGGCAGAACGACCTTGCCCAGCGATGGGAAGCATATCCCATCGATGGGAACCCAGCGATGGTAAGGGTATACCATCGATGGGAAGGCATGACCGTTGGTGGTCATTAAAGGTTGATTCTTTCCTTGTTTGGAAGTCAACCTCCCACCCAGCGATGGGAAGCTTGTACCCATCGATGGGTAGGTGACCGTTGACTTCAAAACTGAAGGAAAATTGGCTTACCAGCGATGGGTAAGTCCCAAACATCGATGGGAAGCCAATATTCTGCAGATCCCAAATCTTTTCAATCCCATAAATCAAGCTAATCACTCCTTTAATGCATTGGTCCGTTGGAGCCTAATTTTGCACTATAAAAAGGGGGTGTTTGGGTCTACTTTTCTCACCAATTCACTTCACAACATCTATACTTTCATTGCATTCAAATATCATAATTTTCCATAGCTTTCTAGAGCCACTTGTGTGAAGGTTGAGTTGTTCTTGAGCGTACTTAGTTTACTCATAATCTACTCTATAAGAGAGTCTCGTTCTTGAGTGTACTTGTGTTCTTAGACACGTTGAGAGATAGCATCTCTCTTGGTTGATTCAAAGGAAGGTCTGTTTCCTTTGAAGGATTCGTTGAGGTTCGTGTGACTCGAACTCTCAAGTTGTAACGGTTTGTTAAGCACCCGTAAGCTTAACGAGTTAGTAGTGTAGCTCGAGAGAGTCTCTCGGGAGGCTGGATTAGCCACAAGTTGTGGTGAACCAGGGTAAAATTCGGTGTGCCTCTTACTCTTCTCTTTACTTCTCTTTTAAATTTTTAATTCCTGCGATTTCTACGATCAAACGCTATTCACCCCCCCTCTAGCGTTGGTCTTTTATTCTAACATATCCCATGTTCCATCTTCACTCAAAAGTAGCACGGTGTTATTGTTTCCCTAGAAACCTTGTTATACGACCAAAGCATTATTTTACTCCATATTTTATTTATAAAAAAACCATAATTACCTCCACTCAATCGTTACTGCCAAGGGTTGGGGGAGTGTTGGTACTGCTGCCTTCACTGCCCTAGCCGGAGCATCGACGATGCAATTGTTCTCGTAAATCACGCCGTCTCTGTGAGGGGACACAGTTGCTGCCAAACGGGCGTCTCCACTGTTGGGGGCGCTAGGAGGTTTCCGCCACATTTGTGGTCGTCGCCAGCAGGTTGGTCCGCTGAATTCGCCAAGGGTTCAGCTAAGCTCCCGTTGCTTCGCCACTTCAGGCAGTGTGGTTGGTTTCTTCGTAGAGACAGCTTCTTCCTCCCCAAACGAAATCTGACTCACCCCAGAAACAACCTGCTGTGGGACATATTCATACGTTTCAGTTGTGATTAGGTAGGGGTGTATTATAAAAGTATTGTAAGATCTATTCCTACTAAACCAATGCAACGATAAAGAAAGACAACTATGGGTATATCTAAATTAACAAAAAGACCAAACAACTGTAATAGTTCATCATCAGATCAGAGCACCTGGTACATTCGGAGTCCAGTTTTGTTGCTGGGAGTGGTAGTGTTTGGGTTTTCAGACTCCAGCAAGTCATCTTCTCCGGCTGATGCAAAAATTCCACTCCCTGTCATCTCCTTTCGTGGTTGTCTCCCCTATGTTCGGGCGTGGCGCTGAGTCGCATGGGGGAGGAATGCAGGGCACTCTCTTCGTCACGGTCGTCGTGGTAGGCGGAGTTGCCGCCATGGAAGAAGAAGACGAAGGGCGGGGATAAGAGTCTAAGAAGAGACTTGTCTAGGTTTTTTCCATTCTTGGGCCATCTAAGTGGGCTCTAATTTGGAATTCAAATTACCCTTTTTATTTATGAAAAAAAGATTAAAATATTTGTAAAAAATAGATGAAGTAACAAAGAGTAATTCCATGGTGAACCTAAAGTTGACATAGACATTTTCACATATTTCCTTTTTATTTTAAAAATGATTATTTCAACACTTAAAAATGTTTATTTAGCATATATGAATGTCCATCATGAACCTTGGGTGCATGTAATAATTTGTCAGTAACAAAATATAAGTTTCATGTTCAAGTTAAATGGTTAGTGTGCTAAATTGTTTTAAATGCCTCTTTGACCGTGGGTAACATAAAAGGAAACAAAGATAATTTAGCATGTACATCATACCGTGCAATTTAGCATACCTGACTTTGGCTGTGCGTGCATGGTAAAAAAATGGTATTGTGTAATATTAATAATAATAATAATAATAATAATAATAATAATAATAATAATAATAAACATAGTAATTATTAATTGTACCGTGTATAATAAAAAAGGTAACATGTGAATCTTTAATTTTTAATTTTTTAATAATAGTAAGTTAATAATAAAATTAATACCTTATTTGACTTAATAATAATAAAATAATATTATGCTTCCATTTTAATTATGTTTCCATTTATATTAAGTATGCAAACGCGAGTACTTTGAATTTACTTGGTAAGTGTGTAATGTTGTGTGTATGGATTATATTAATAGTAATGCTAGGCCATAATTATGAATATGACGTTAATTTGCTTCCAAAAGGTAAAAATGTCAAATTATTTTTTTAATAAAAAGTTTCTATTTATTAAGGGGCTGTGATTGTTCTGAAACTTATGAATTATGAAAATTAAAAATTAGGAAACACAAAAATGGAATAAGAAACAAAAATTTTCATACTATAAATACGGTCATTCATAATAACTTTTGTAATTAGCCTCTTTGAAGTACGTTTTCAACTACGTCGTTGTAAAAAATATTGATGAGAGGTCGTCAATTTTGATGATAAAACTGAGAGCGATAAGAGTTTATCATGTTCTCGCCTATTCTAAGGGCTCCGAATCATTCCGAATCATTGGATGTAATTTTTCATGATTCAGAGGGTAGTTTTTCGTTAATATGAATCTAAAATACGTACACATTAACAACGTTTTAATGATGATAATATATACTCTTTCCTTTGAATTATTAGGTTGATCGAACACATGCATAGATCAGAGATTCAAATATACATTGTTTCAAGGATGATTTGAAAGAAGATACTGTTTATTTACTGATTATAGTCAAAGTACTACACAATTATCAAACAAGGAAAACTACCAATTGCTCTTTCATGCTATAATTCTTTAGCAAGACGAAGCTTCAAAAAATTTCAGAAAATAGATTTCCTAATTTTCTTTACAACTTTATGGGATTTGGAGAAATTCAAAAAATAACTCTTGGTGACAGAGTGCTTTTAATTGCTAATCATCATTTAGATTATTATAATTAAATTACTTACACATATTTAAAATGTATATTTAATACATTTGTCTTATATTTCAGTACTTGCAGACGTAATTGGGAAGGTTGTTAGTCGAAACCCACCCGAAACCCGTACGGTAAAATAGGCACCTGAGCAAATGATGAAAGTTACATTGGAGGACCGCAAGTAAGTGAGAAATTTTATTCAAATATTCATGACTTTTTTCCTAAGAATAAATTATATATAAATTTTATTAGATATAATCATAAAGTATCATTCTGATGTATTAATAATTTTACTTTGTGAATCATTAATGTTTTATTTTTAAATTTTAATGTGTAGGAGAATTCGGTTAAATTGTACATTGTAGGCATATCATATTGATTTGGTGATCGATGATTTCAACGAAGCGGAATCATAACCTTCAATTCTGGTGATGCAAATGGTGAAACCTACGTTATACAATGGTATTCCCTATTATTATATTATTTCAATATAAATTTGAAAATATTTGACACAAAAATTTAAGTCTAACGATTAATGTTATTAATATCTTTGAACCCTGAACCCTGAACCCTGAACCCTGAACCCTAAACCCTAAACCCTAAACCCTAAACTGAGTCTGCCTTCTCATACCTCTCATTGATTGGTATATTTAGAAAATCCTTTCCACTCCTTCCGGGAGCATCAAATCTCCTTAAGCAAACCAATTCTTGGTCCTCGGGCTCAATCCTCATTATGTAGTCTGAGAGTTCGGTAGCTTTTGTAAAATCACCAAAATGTTGTTTTGATGCCTTAGCATTACCCTTGTCCATCATGTACAAATTCCACATCTTCAGTAGAAAGCATAATTCATCCCCTCGATCAAACACGATCAGATTTTTGAAAATGTAATAACACAGCTTCCTACAAAAAGAGAGAAATTGAAAATCTTATATCACAAATTCTTTCACTAAAGAAGAAGAGATTACATGCCAACCAAAAATGTAAAATGCTTGAGCTAAAATGAAAAAACTACAACTAAGCAATTTTCATGGTTTTCTATGGACTAAAGATAGGACAGGTAAAGATTGATCTTTAGAGTGTGGCTTGTAACTCCTTGTAGCTGGTCAAGAAAAATACCGGATAGACATCTCGCCAGTCTTCTTTAGGGCAAGAGAACAAAGCTCCCTAAAGTTTGTGACTTCAATGGGGGGATCTTGCTTGCCAGGTGCAACATGCCAAAAAAGGTCGACTATATTTAATGCAACCCTTATAGGGGCTTGGACATCTTCTCCCGAAGCTACCCAAAACAAAGAAAACAAATCAATGGAACAAAAACCTCCTAAAGCCACTTGAAACAAACATAAAAACAATTATATACCTTCTTGGATAAACTTGTTCTCAAGGAAGGATGCGGCTCCATCATTGTCAATTTTAAAATCTCCTAAAGAGTAGTATGACCCTCCATATGGCATATGCACATATTGATTGATAACCGACCGCAAATATTTTTCTAGAACATGAAATGAAATAAAGCGCCACTTGAACAGAATAGCCTCATTTTATACATTATATATTCAACAATATGTTACCTCAATGTTTTGCGAGCTCTTTCAGAAAGCTTCATTCTCGGATTGTGCTCCCAAATATCATTTCTATTTGCCAGCGTCCATGATATAAGCTCTGGCGACAACACCCTGAAGCACTCGACAAGTTCTTTCAGCTCTTCCATAGCATCAATTCTGAAATGGCATGAAAGTACATCAGCTTTGACACCAAATATGCAAAGAAAAGACATGTAACCCACTACATTTATACGTGCAGAAAAACAAAAAACATACTCCGTATATACAGTTTACAGTATTGTCTCAAAGCAAAGCTTTAAACTTCATCTTCTACATTACCTCACACTCCCAAACTCTCTCTATCTCTCGCCCTACAATCGTTCAATATAACAACCTTGTCTCTTTGCACCATGTTTATGCATATATATATTCAAACTCCATCTAAAACTAACAAATACGAATAATATTCATCAATATTTGATTTGATTAGAATTATTTACAAACATACCCGCAAACCACTAAAAAGATCAATAATATCAACATATAATCCTAAAAATAATGTAGAATGCAGATTTACAGTGTCATATTGTTACAGTGTAAACTTTTATTTCAGGGATAAAAAAAATATAATGGTGTTAATTGTTTCGATCGGTTTTATCATTTTTACTGTGTCAAAATGATAAACGAGTCTAACATTCATATTTTTGTTGAACATGTTGCGCTCCTTCCAAAAGACGTCCATCATTTCAGACAAACGATGTTTGTGTCTGGATGAAATATTAATGGAGATTATGAACAGAAAGTTGTTTGAAGTTTTTCCAACTTTTTTGGCACGCAATGGCGCGTGCGCATTGGGATAAGTTCTACATTAAGAAGTACAAGCATTAGGTAATGATTTACAGTGAGTCTGTGATTTATATAAATTCATTGAGGGTTCTAATAAGTTGAGATTTGCAGTAGTTTTATGGTACTCATGGAGAGGGAGCCAAAAATTTTGGCGATTTTTAATGAAGTGGAGGACTTTCCATAGGCAAAGGAGGTTGGTGATACTTATGAGAACTTTGTGTATCTATTTAGATGTCCCTTCGACAAATTTTGAATTCATCAAAAAAGTTACCAAATTTGACATACATGTTTTTATTTTCATGTAAAATTCTTTGTAAAAGTTTAATGTCAAAAAAACTTGTCAGTAACGTCTTAATTTTTATTTTTTTAGTTTTGGCTTCGAGCACTTAGAGGTACCATCACATTTTTGGACAAATTTTAAATCCATCAAAAAAGTTGCAAAATTTGACATGTATGCATCTATTTTCATTTAAATCTTTTGTAAAAGTTTCATGTAAAAAGACTTGTCAATAATGTCTAAATTAGTATCTTTTTAGTTTTGGCCTCGAGCTATAGGGGTAACATCAAATTTTTTGGCCAAATTTTAAATTCATCAAAAAAGTTGTCAAGTTTAACATGGATGTTTCTGTTTGCATGTAAAATCCTTTGTAAAAGTTTAATGTAAAAAAGACTTGTCAATAACGTCTAAATTAATATTTTTTTAGTTTTGGTCTCGAGATCAAGGAGTACCATCACATTTTTTGCCCATATTTTAAATACATCAAAAAGTTAAAAAATTTGAAATTTTCATGTAAAATCTTTTGTAAAAGTTTAATGTCAAAAACGTCTTAATTACTCTTTTTTTGAGTAAGAAACAAAAATTTTCATACTATAAATACGGTCATTCATAATAACTTTTGTAATTAGCCTCTTTGAAGTACGTTTTCAACTACGTCGTTGTAAAAAATATTGATGAGAGTTCTTCAATTTTGATGATAAAATTTTGATGAGAGTTCTCAACAATGCTCTCAAATTATTCTTAATCTAAGGCCAAATCATTTTATAACAACTCTTAACTATTCCTAGTCTAAGACAACTTTTCTAACCAGGCCCTTAAACTATAAATAGTTTAATGCAGAACACAAGAATCGATAATCCACCCTATGAGTCATGTGGATTACGTACCAACCGAACAGTAAACTGCCAGGTGGGTGATATCCGTTCTGGATCCCGTACGTACGTTTTAACCCCGAAATATGAATTGGTCAAGGAGGTATATCTTAGAGTTCTTCTAGATATCCTTAATAATCATCATCATTATACAAGTGGGTATATCTTAGAGTTCTTCTAGATATCCTTAACAATATACATCATTTTCATAATCATCACTATATCCATTTTTAATCATGATTTAATCAATAATCATACTAATCAGTAGGTTAATCATTCATAATTGGCCACAATAATAGTTCATCATAATGATCATTCAACATAACATTTAATAACAATTAGCGGCCTAGTCTCGAGTGTTAACACCCGAACTTACCGTCATGCATCACATAATGTTTTAATTTGTTAAAAACATCATTTTTGTTGTGAAAATCATTTTTATAATAATCATAATCAATTGGTATCAAAAATAGGATTTTAGAGCTCAAAAATAGCAATTTTAGACAAATTTTCGGACCAGAGTTTCGGAGGATCGATCCAGCCCTCTGGATCGATCCAACTAGAAGAAAAACTCCCAGAGGATCGATCCAATGAAGGGGATCGATCCACTCTGTGGATTTTCAGCCACTGTTCATTCGTCTTCAACCTCG
The DNA here is from genome assembly GCA_003260385.1 of Cuscuta australis. NCBI lineage: Eukaryota > Viridiplantae > Streptophyta > Magnoliopsida > Solanales > Convolvulaceae > Cuscuta > Cuscuta australis. The sequence continues at coordinate 5,307,907 of NQVE01000215.1, read as the reverse complement.
GTCCATTTTTCGGGAAAACCATTTTTAGTCACCGAACTTCAATTAAACTATATAGAGATGTTCTCCAAGGTTCATAGATCATATTAGAATTATTAAAACATATTTTTAACATCAAATTCAAGGTTTATGATTCTTGGTTCTTCAAACATGTCAAACACAAAACTCAACCAAATGACCATTTATGAACGTAGAAACGACCTATATGAACATTCTAGTCATTAGATATATCTACGGGCTTACCTTGAAGCGTAAGGGAGGTTTTGAAGATTTCCGGGGAAACTTCCGGCGACTCTATCTCACTGCTCCGGCGACCTCACACAAAGATGACAGCACCACTGCACTCTACTCTCAGCAAGGAACAATATAGAAGGAACAATGAGTTGTTTTGGTGATGAAATGAGGGAGTTGGGTTGTCCTTAAATAGCCTAGGGAAGAAGAAGAAGACACAGGTTTGCAGCTTCCGTGATTGAGCGACGAATTTGGGATTGGCGTAATTGAACAGGGCGCCGTTTGGTGTGTAGTCCCTGATTGGGACTAATTTTGGTCCCAGTTGGGGTACACTTTTTGTTCCAACTTTCTTCAAATTGAAATCCGATTGAACCGTTGGGGTCACACAGTCAAACTCTACATAATGATATAATTTTCATTATTTATTGACAAACTTTAGAATTTACTTATTTTTTGGCCTATTTTCGGGGTTATCACATTGGCTAGTGCGAGCTACATTTTTTTTCATTCTTTAGTCTTTCACTGTTGGTGTCACTGTCTTGTTTTGTATCATCACCACGTCGTGATCTTTCATGTCAATAGCGCATACAAATGAGTCCATTTCAAAGTAAGGAGTAGCGATTCTTGATCGTCAGTTTGTTCAAGTTTCCTAATAGAGAATTGTTAGTATCCTGACCGTAAGCCAATCTTAAAGAACACAATGGATTCTCTAAGCTAATCAAATAAGTCATGATACGAAGTAAAGGATAAGGATTTGTTTAATTGAAGATAGTTCATATAGAGTCTCGTCGATCCTTCTAAAATAGGCCTATCAGAATTAATTAATTGATAATTAATTAATTACTGAGAAGGACCCAAAAATAAGTAAATTCTAAAGTTTGTCAATAAATAATGAAAATTATATCATTTTGACTGTCTGATCGCAACGGTACAAACGGAATTCAATTCGGAGAAAGTTGGACCAAAAAGTGTACCCCGACTGGGACCAAAATTAGTCCCAATCAGGGACTTGCGTTTAAAAACCGATCAGCCTCCTCCTCCACTTAGCCGTTCCAATAGGATAAGGTGACAGGGCTTGCTTTATCTTTCCTTCTCCTTCTATATAACTGAGACCATTCCTTCTCAATTCTTCACCAAAACACACCATATTTCCTTCTATTCTATTCTTTGTTGAGAGAGGAGTGCACTGGTGCTGCCATTTTGGTGTGGAATCCCCGGAGTTAAGAGCTATTGCTGCTGGAAGTTTCACCGGAAAATATTCAAAACCTCCATTAAGCTTTGAGGTAAGCCCGTAGATATATCTAATGACTAGAATGTTCATATAGATCGATTCTACGTTCATAGATGGTCATTTGGTTGAGTTTTGTGTTTGACATGCTTGAAAAACTAAGAATTGTAAACCATAATTTTGATGTTAAAACTATGAATTAATAATGCCAAAATGATCTATGAACCTTGGAGAACACTTTTGTATACTTTAATTGAAGTTTGGTGAGTAAAAGTGACATTTCCGCAAGTTGGCTCGATGTAGAAGACGATGGATAATCGATTATCAACTTGAAAATCGATTATTCATTGTTCTGCAGATTTTTGGAACAAAGCTGAGCAACAGTCGATTGTCAGAATGTGACAATCGACTGTCAGCCCTCTCTGAAGTTTGATAATCGATTATCAGAGTGTGATAATCGATTATCAGCCCATTCTGAACATCAGACAGTAGATTATCAGAAGTGACAGTAGACTGTCTCCCTACACTATTGAAGAAAATGAAGCTAATAGCTAATAATTGAATTTCCTATCATATATTAATCAATTGTTATTTAGAAAACGTGATTTTTGAGTTATGGAATCCTATATTTTGATACCAAACCATTATGATTAATAAAAGGATGATTTCTTGGAATAAAGATGGTGTTTTAACAACTAAAAGGGATCTTATGTGATGCATGACGGTAAGCTAGGGTGTTAACACTCGATGCTAGGCCGCTGATTGTTATTAGTTATTATGATGATTGATTGATTGTTCATTTGATGAATATTATGGATTAATGATGATGAATATTCTGGATGAAATGATTGTTGAACTAAGAATATGAATTGATGAATAATGTTGTTAAGGATATCTAGAAGAACTCTAAGATATATCCATATTGATGTTGGTTTCTAATACTATTTAGAAGACCTCTAAGATAGGTTAGAAATAGGCCTTGCGGGTATGATGCCCGGTGGCTGGGGTTAAAATGTACGTACGGGATCCAAGAACCAAAGTTGAGTACCTACTCGTTTGGGGGTACCACCCAACCCAACAGTGAACACTACGCTGTCGGTTTTTGGTTGACCTTAAGCGAAGGTAAGTTTAAGATTTGAAAACACTTTTTAAAAATATATCTTAAACTAGGCCTAGCTTAAGGATTAGAATATCTTGAAATAAGATCAGTTTAAGAATGGAATTGGCCTTAGACTAAGCATAGTTTAAGGATATTGTTGAAACATTGAAATAAAAATATTGAGAATATCATGAATGAATTATATATTGTGTGCATGATATCAAATGGTTGTCTGTGAATTTAGATTCAATTTATGTGGATGTTTGACGCTTTAGATATGTTTACTCAGCTTCATCGCTGAGCGTGTAGTATGTTTTATTTGCTACACGCAGGTAGACAGAATGAGTGAATGGCATGTTCCTGGCAGCGGAAGGGGCGAGACAGTCGTGATGGATTTATTGATAAAATAAATGATTATGTTGTTATGAGACATGTTTAAAAGTCGCTTCCGCATTATTATTAAACACTCCGTATTTACTACGTTGTCGGTCTGGAATTTTATTTATGATGAATAAAGTTATTTGAAATGTTTTAAATTATGTGATTACCAAGTTAATACTTTAGTTCGGAAGGGGCTGCAGACCTGGACGAATTAGGGTGTTACAACAAGCATTAGGTAATGATTTACAGTGAATCTTTGATTTATATAAATTCATTGAGGGTTCTGATAAGTTCTGATTTGCAGTAGTTTTATGGTACTCATGGAGAGGGAGCCAAAAATTTCGGCAATTTTTAATGAAGTGGAGGATTTTCCATGGGCAAAGGAGGTTGGTGATACTTATGAGAACTTTGTGTATCTATTTAGATGTTCGTTCGCCAAATTTTGAATTCATCAAAAAAGTTACCAAATTTGACATACAGTTTTTTATTTTCATGTAAAATTCTTTGTAAAAGTTTAATGTCAAAAAAACTTGTCAATAACGTCTTAATTTTTAGTTTTTTTAGTTTTGGCTTCGAGCACTTAGAGGTACCATCACATTTTTGGACAAATTTTAAATCCATCAAAAAAGTTGCAAAATTTGACATGTATGCATCTATTTTCATTTAAATCTTTTGTAAAAATTTCATGTAAAAAGACTTGTCAATAATGTCTAAATTAGCATCTTTTTAGTTTTGGCCTCGAGCTATAGGGGTAACATCAAATTTTTTGGCCAAATTTTAAATTCATCAAAAAAGTTGTCAAGTTTAACATGGATGTTTCTGTTTGCATGTAAAATCCTTTGTAAAAGTTTAATGTCAAAAAAACTTGTCAATAACGTCTAAATTGATATTTTTTTAGTTTTGGTCTCGAGATCAAGGAGTACCATCACATTTTTTGCCCATATTTTAAATACATCAAAAAGTTGCCAAACTTGAAATTTTCATGTAAAATCTTTTGCAAAAGTTTAATGTCAAAAAGGCTGGTCAAAAACGTCTTAATGCCAAACCGCCGTTCACAACAAGGCTAAAGTGATCAAAACCAAGGCGAAGAAACACGGCATGATGACATGTGAACCAAGAACCAAGAATCAAGAACAAAGAATTAGAATTGCATCGAGTCGATCTTAATGTGATCAAGACCGGCACAAACTTCCAAATCTTGGCTCTCTAGGCTCAATTCATCAAAACCCTTTTTGCAAATTCAAAAATGTTTTTCATAAGTTTTTAAACCTGGCTAAAAACACTTGGAGTTCGCCCAAACCAAAAACCAAGTCATCCGGCGTTCGGCTTTCAGAAACCGGCGTTCGGCTTTCGGTTTTCGGCATTGGTTTTTGGGCATCCGAACCAACCAAGTGGTTTTTAAATTTTTATGATTGGTTTTTACTTCTGGGCATATTTAAACAGTTCTCCAACAAAAAAGCTTCAAAAACCACCTTCCGTTTATGGTCGTTTAGTGAAAACCATGCAAAACGACACAAACTTGGTTGGCCGTGGTTTTCAACTAAATGACGTGGTTTTTGAGTTGTTTTACTTGATTTCTTAGCAAAATGCAATAAACAAATGTTTGCAACACTTAGTTTTTATTTTGGAGAACTTACGTTTTTGACATCGGCTAACGGCATGACTAAACCAACCATGGGTCTGGCTAAACCAGCCCAACAGCGATGTTGGTGCACCCAACAGCGCTGTCTGGCTTGAGTAGCTGAAAACCATAGTTTGGCATTAAGTCTTCCAACAACGATGTTGCACACTAGACATCGCTGTTGAGCCAAGATTGGATTTCCAGCACTGTCCAACCTAAGCAAAAAATATAGTGCATTGGTAGAAAGTTTTAGGACAGCGATGTTGACCCAGAAACAGCGCTGTCAGGCCAAACTTCCATCTTCAAAGTCAGACCTAAACAGCGATGTTCTAGTATTGAACATCGATGTAGGAACCTGACCGTTGGAAGGAATTTAAGGCCAAAACTATCCTTGTTTGGAAGTCAACAGCCAAAACAGCGATGTAGGGGTACTGGACATCGCTGTTGGCATGACCGTTGCTTCCCAATTTTCAAAACGCAAGCCTAGAACAGCGATGTCCAAGCCTAGGACAGCGCTGTCTGGGTGAATTTCAGCAGATCCAAATTTAATCAAATCCCACAAATTGTGCAAATCACCCCTTAAATGTTTTGGTCCGTTGGAGCCTATTTTTCCACTATAAAATGGGGTGTTTGGGTCTGTTTTAAACATCACATTGACTTCACAACTCCTACTCTTTCATTGCAAATCACTCATTCTTTATTCATAGCTTTTTGAGAGCCATTTTTGTGAAGCTTGTGTTGTGTTCTTGAGCATACTTAGTTTACTCATAATCTACTCTATAAGAGAGCCTCGTTCTTGAGTGTATTCGTGTTCCTAGACACTTTGAGAGAAAGTATTTCTCTCGGTAGATTCAAAGGAAGGGTTGTTTTCCTTTGAAGGACTCGTTGAGGTTCGTGTAACTCGAACTCTCAAGTTGTAACGGTTTGTTAAGCACCCGCAAGCTTAACGAGATAGTAGTGTAGCTCGAGCGAGTCTCTCGGGAGGCTGGATTAGCCACAAGTTGTGGTGAACCAGGGTAAAATTCGGTGTGCCTCTTACTCTTCTCTTTACTTCTCTTTTAATTTTTTAATTCCTGCGATTTCTACGATCAAACGCTATTCACCCCCCTCTAGCGTTGGTCTATTATTCTAACAAACCCTGTGTAAAAGTTTCATCTCAAAAACACTTGTCAATAAATTCTGAATTAATATTTTTTTAGTTTTGGCTTCGAGTTCTAGAGGTACCATAACATTTTTTGGCCAAAATTTAAATTCATTCAAAAAGTAGCAAAATTTGACGTGGATGCTTCTATTTGCATGTAAAATTCTTTGTAAAAGTTGAATGTAAAAAAACTTGTCAATAACGTCTTAATTATTCTAACAATTGGTATCAGAGCCTAACTCGCGTCCAAACTTAACCGTTTGAGAGTAAAGCGATCATGGGTTCTTCTTCTAGAAATCTCTATGCAGGAATTGGAGAAGATCAGTCTACATCTAGGCCACCACTCTTTGATGGCACCAACTATTCCTATTGGAAGGAACGGATGAGAATCTATATCCGTTCCACCAACTTCCAATTATGGTTGATCATCAAAAATGGAGAGCAAATCCCAGTGAAGAAAGTAGGAGAAACCACAGTCCCAAAAACCGAGGACGAATTTGATGCCGAGGACATCAAAAAGGTGGAGAACTACGCCAAGGCAATCAACATGCTGTACTGTGCCGTCAATCCTGATGATTATCGCAAGATCTCTTGCTGCACCACTGCAAAAGAAATGTGGGACAAGCTGGAGGTCACATATGAAGGTACGGACCAAGTTCGGGAAGCCAAAATTGACTTCCTAACGCAAGAGTACGAGATGTTCAGAATGAAGGAAGGCGAAAAGATCGATGACATGTTCGATCGGTTCTCAAAGATCATCAACGACCTTCATGCACTCAAGAAGACTTACACCAACAAGGATCTTGTGAGAAAAATCCTGCGAAGTCTCACACCCGAATGGAGATCAAAGGCAGATGCAATCTATGAATCCATCGGAGTCTCAAATGTCACCATCGACGGGTTAAGAGGTAATCTCAAAACTTATGAATCTACTATCCTAACCCCATCTTTGGATGAACAAAAGAAGAAGGGAATAGCGCTGAAAGCAACCAAGGAGACCATGGAAGAAGCTTCAAGCGATGACGACAACGAGTTCGGACTCGTCATCAAGAAATTCCACAAATTCATGAAGAAGGAATTTGAACGGAAAGGAAGAAAGCACGACGGTCCCCCAAAGTGCTATGGCTGTGGCGAGATAGGCCACATCAAGCCAAGATGTCCAAAAGGCAAAAGCAGCAAGGACAAACCTGGCTTCAAAAAGCAACGAGCCTATATCTCATGGGGTGGCGACTTCGGCGACGAGTCAACTGATCAAGAAGAGGAGGAAGCCGCCAACCTCTGCCTCATGGCGCATGAAGATCAAACCGACGACATTCAAGAGGTATGTACCATTTCTTCCGACTCTTATACTTTTGAAGAAATGCAAGAAGCACTTCATGAGCTTTATGACGAATTTGTTAGCGCTTCTAAAACCAATAAATCATTAAAGAAACGTCTTTCAACCCTTGAAAATGATTTTGAAAAGCTGGAAAAAGATAATGAAAGGTTGAAACAAGAAAACAAATTTTCTGGCAAAAGAAGCGCTGACAAACCAGAAAGTTTTTCAAGTGAATGTGAATCTTGCAAAACCTTAAAAGAAAAAGTTGCAAAACTTGAGAGTACGGTTAAGAAGTTTAATACACCACACAAAGATCTTAATTTACTCCTTGACACTATGCATTTTTCTAAGGAAGGAATAGGTTTTGATAAAAATAAATCTAAGGATAAAAACGTTGAGCAAACACCTAGACAACCTCCTAAGGCTCAACATAAGAAAGTTAAAAATCAGGATAATAGAAAATCTAGTCAACCTAGGGACACTAGACAACCTAGACAAAAACCTAGGAATGAAAATGTGCATGCTAGACAACCTAGAAAAAATTATCAAAATGATTTTGTGCATAAAAATAATTTTTCAAATAGACAAAATAATGCTAGAACACCTAGAAAAGGCCAGCTTCAAAATTTCCAAAAACCACCGTTTTCACAAAATAGGAGCAAAATGGTTAAGCCTTCGAACTATTATGAACCTAGGCATATGTACAACCCCAATGTAGTTTGCCATTATTGTAATAAGATATGCCATATTGCTCCCGTTTGCTACACTAGGCATAGGCACCTATCACAAAATCAAGCACACTACCATCACACACCTAACACCCGAGGACCCAACGTAAATTGGGTACCTAAAACTCATTGATGTGTTTCATAGGTGTGCTTGAAGGCATCAAGTGTACTTTGGTACCTTGATAGCGGATGCTCCAAGCACATGACCGGGGATGCATCCAAGTTTCTCCAAATCAAACCCGCTAAAGGAGGAAACGTAGTTTTTGGAGATAATAGCAAGGGAAAGATCATCGGCGTTGGTTCAGTAGGTAAATCTGAAAACTCCTCTATAGATAATGTCTTGCTTGTTAAAGGTCTTAAACACAATCTCTTGAGCATAAGTCAATTATGTGACAAGGGAAACCGTGTGACCTTCGATTCAAAATCATGCACAGTAGAACGCCTTAGTGACAATAAGATCATTCTACGTGGTGATAGAATCGATAACATTTATATGGTTACCTTAGACAAATCTCCCTCCGGCTTTGCTAAGTGCCTCATGAGTAAAGAGGAAGACACTTGGTTATGGCACCGAAGGGTAGCTCATATGAATATGAACCTTTTGAACAAATTGGTTTCACAAGACTTAGTAATTGGCATTCCAAAACTTAAGTTTGAAAAAGACACCATATGTGATGCGTGTCAAAAGGGGAAGCAAGTTCGGGCCTCGTTTAAGTCTAAGAACGTTGTTTCAACGTCTAGACCGCTTCAACTTTTGCACATGGATCTCTTTGGTCCTTCTAGAACGAAAAGTTTTGGTGGCAACTACTTTGCGTTTGTGATTGTCGATGACTACTCTAGGTTCACATGGACCTTGTTTCTTACTCATAAAAGTGAAGCATTTCATGTTTTCAAAAATTTTCTAAAGAAAGTTCAAAATGAAAAAGAAACAACCATAGTAGCCATAAGAAGCGACCATGGGGGAGAGTTCGAACGAAATCTGTTCTCAGATTTGTGTGACGAACTTGGCATTGATCATAACTTCTCAGCACCACGTACACCACAACAAAATGGAGTGGTGGAACGTAAAAATAGATGTCTCGAAGAGATGGCTAGAACTATGATCAATGAGGCAAAAATCCCTAAGTATTTTTGGGCGGATGCCGTGAGTACCGTGAGCTACGTGTTAAACCGAGCCGTCATTCGACCGATACTCATGAAAACGCCCTATGAATTATACAAAGGGAGAAAGCCAAACCTTTCCCATCTTCGAGTCTTTGGTTGCAAATGTTTTATTCATAATAACGGCAAAGATAACTTGGGAAAATTTGATGCCAAGTCGGACGAAGGGATTTTTCTCGGTTACTCAATTCGTAGCAAGGCCTATAGAGTGTTTAATAAACGTACTTTGACTATTAAGGAGTCCCCTCATGTTGTGTTTTCCGAAGATAATACTCGCTTGGCGAGAAAGGCTATTTGTGATGATCTTGCAGACTCACTTGAAAGGATAAACATTGAAGACGATGAGGAAGACACGCCATTATACACCAACCCGCAACCACAACCTGAGGAAACACCTCAAGTGATGGTCGAAAATGAGGACCAAGCGGACGAAGAAGAACAAGAGGAAGCCCAGGAACAAGAGGAAACCGAGCTTCCCATCGCTTGGAGAACGCACAAGAATCATCCACTTGACCAGGTAATCGGCAGCATCAACCGCGGGGTAAGTACTCGTAACTCACTTAGAGACACCGTAGGACACATGGCTTTTGTTTCTCAAATTGAACCTACAACCATTTCCGAAGCAATAAACGATGAACATTGGACCTTGGCTATGCTAGAGGAGCTAAACCAATTCAAACGGAATGACGTTTGGGAATTGGTGCCAAGACCCGATGATCGTACGGTTATTGGTACGAAATGGGTGTTCCGTAACAAACTTGATGAAAATGGAATAATCACTAGAAACAAAGCTAGGCTCGTAGCTAAAGGCTACAATCAAGAAGAGGGCATTGATTTCGAAGAAACTTATGCACCTGTAGCACGTTTAGAAGCTATTCGTTTACTTCTTGCTTTTGCTTCGTCTATGGATTTTAAACTTTATCAAATGGATGTTAAGAGTGCCTTCCTCAATGGTTTTATTCAAGAGGAAGTGTATGTTGACCAGCCCCCGGGATTTTGAAGACTTTGAGTTTCCGGACCATGTCTTCAAACTCAAGAAAGCGCTCTACGGTCTTAAACAAGTACCCCGTGCTTGGTACGAACGGTTGAGTAAATTTCTTTTGGATAGTGGTTTCCAAAGGGGAAAGGTTGACACTACACTTTTTACCAAGAGTAAAAACAATAACATCCTTTTGGTTCAAGTTTATGTAGACGATATTATATTCGGTGCTACTAACGAGTCTTTGTGCAAGGAATTCTCAACGTTAATGACAAGCGAGTTCGAAATGTCGATGATGGGTGAGCTCACATTCTTTTTGGGACTCCAAGTCAAGCAAAAGAATGATGGCACGTTCATTTGTCAAACTAAATATTGCAAGGAGCTCCTAAAACGGTTTGAAATGGATAACACCAAAGCCATGGCGACCCCGATGAGCACGCCCGACCATCTAGACAAAGACGAGAAAGGTAAGGAAGTCGAAGTCAAAAAGTATCAAGGTATGATCGGATCCCTTCTCTATCTTACCGCTAGTAGGCCGGATATCATGTTTAGCGTATGACTTTGCGCAAGGTATCAATTATGTCCGAAGGAATCGCACTTAACAGCGGTGAAACGGATCATGAAATACCTTGTTGGCACAGTTAACGTTGGACTGTGGTATCCAAAAGGCTCTTCGTGTCATCTCGCTGGTTATTCTGACTCGGACTTTGCCGGTTGCAAATTGGACCGTAAAAGCACGAGTGGGACATGCCACTTACTTGGTAGCTCTCTAGCCTCATGGTTTAGTAAGAAACAAGTCAGTGTTGCGTTATCCACAACTGAAGCGGAATATGTAGCCGCCGGTAGTTGCTGTGCTCAAATCCTTTGGATGAAGCAACAACTCGTGGACTATGGCCTTAGTATCAATCACGTTCCTCTTTGTTGTGATAATACTAGCGCCATAAGTTTGACGAAGAACCCCGTTCTTCATTCAAGGACGAAACACATTGACATTAGGCATCATTTCATTAGAGATCATGTTCTCAAAGGTGATGTCGAAATTGAGTTTGTTGAAACACACAACCAATTAGCCGACATTTTCACAAAGCCTCTAGAGAAAGAGTCATTCTTCCGCATTCGAAGTGAACTCGGAATCCTTGACTCCACGATGATCTAAGTTGTGCATCTAAACTTGTTAAACGTTTACTAACTTGAGCGTCAGAGAACTTTTTTTCTTTTTTGCAGGTACCCCGTTCATAAAATCAGGGGGAACCATGCAAACAGCGCTGTTGAGAGAAACACCGTCAACCAGTTTGTGCCAACAGCGCTGTACAACACGCCAACAGCGCTGTCCCAGGGAGTCCCTTACTCTTCACTTTCCAGAAACTTTTTGAACATCGATGTTCCTTCTTAAAACATCGCTGTCTACCCAAAACACCTTGTTTTCAACCAAAACCAGAAACTTTTCAAACAGCGATGTCCCACTTTCAACATCGATGTCCACTTTTACAAATTGTTTTCTATCGTAAAACAGCGGTGTAGGGAAACCCAGCAGCGCTGTTCTAATGGGTTCAACCCCTAACACAATTCCAGAATGATTTGGAACATCGCTGTAGAGAACCCAACATCGCTGTCCATTTAACACTTGTTTTTAAAACTTGACGCATAACAGCGCTGTCCAAAGGCTCAACAGCGCTGTCCCAACAGCGATGTAGCCTTTGGAACATCGCTGCTCTGGATAAATTTTTCAAAAAAAATATCCGTTGGCACCAGCATTAATTGATCCAACAGCCATATTTTTGCAAATCTGGACGTTGGAGACCTCTTTCTCTATAAATTGGGACCCCCTCTCTTCACTTTTACACACACAAACACAATTCTCTTCAACATCTTTGCTTATTTCATCATCTCTACTCTTCTCTCTTGAGTTTTTTTTTCATGGGCAAGGACAAGAGCAGGGCTGCCACCTCCGGGAAATCAAAGTCCAAATCCCGGGCGCCTACGACATCCACCGAGGAACGCCTCTACTATGGCGACGGATCGTACCTCTGGTTCGATTCCGAGGAGGAGCGCACCCGCTTTTTCACTTTCTTCTCTAAACGGGTCGTGGCTCCTCCACGGATCATCTCGGAGCGCTACCCGGAGCTGCAGGGCTACGACGACCTCGACGCGCAGCTTCATCAAGCCGGCCTTTGGCCATTCGTCTCCCGGGCTCGGAAGGAGATCAACCCGGCGCTGATTCGGGTCTTCTACTCCAACCTCCGGCGTGAGGGCGACGTGCTCTACTCTCTTGTCAAGAGCACGCCGATAGAGCTTTCCGTTGAGCAGCTTGGGCGCATCGCCGGCCTCCCCTACCAAGGCGACGACGTCTCCCACTATGGCGGAGAGGACTGGGTGCTCAACAACGAGGGCCTTATCCTCAACGAGCTTGGCATCACCGAGCTCATCCGTCATGCCTCGGGCTGCCCCACCATCCACTCCGCTAACCCCGAAGGCCGTCTTCTTCTCTACATCGTGTCCCGAATCATCAATCCCCAGAAGCATGGCCACACAATCATGTCCGGTGAGGACCTCAAACTCATCCATGCGATCATGCACTCGGCCCCAATCAATTGGGCACAGTTTTTCATGATCAACATGACGATTGCCGCGTCCACCAACCACGAAGATTTGGGCGATCAGCACCCAAACCTTCAAGAAGCGGTCGGACAACGCCGGACCTGCCACTGCCGTGCCACGGCGCCGTTCTGCTGCTGGCCCAGCCGAACCCCAGGCCCGAGCCAACCTTGCCTCCATCGCCGGCTCCCTCAACCGCCTGCACTTCAAAGTTGATGGGATGGATGGCTACCTTGAGAGGCTTGACGAGGCGGTCCAACGCCAAGGGTACGCCATGAATGCGTACTTCCAACGCGTTAACTACGTCCCCCCACCATACCATGGCACGTTCTTTGGGCAAGTGTACGGTGATGAGGACGAAGACGATGCCTCCTACAACCCGTCAAGCTCCCCGGACGAGGACGAGTTTGACGACGCCGTTGACGGTGATGAGATGGACGTTGACGACGACGAGGAGGAAACCGAAGACGAAGACTGGGACGCCCCTAGAATTTCTATCTCTTTTACTTTAATTATCCTGTTTTTTTAAATGCTTCCGTTGTACTCCGCTATTTCCCATCTTCAATAAATAAAAGTTATCCTTTATCTTTTTGTTAATGTCAAAAGGGGGAAGAAAAGGGTTATGCATACACTAAGGGGGAACGTCCCTAAAAACGGGATCGTTTGATTTTAATATGACAATTTTTTTAAGCACAAATTAAGGGGGAACTTTTTCACTCTTTTCAAAGTCAAATATCCCTTAGTATGCATATCCCCGTCTTGTTTGCCATTATCAAAAAGGGGGAAATTGTTGGAACACGGGTTTACGCCTACGTCGTACTAAACTGTATTCGTTTTTATGACAGGTTTTGATAATGCCAAACCGCCGTGACACAACAAGGCTAAAGTGAGCAAAACCAAGGCGAAGAAACACGGCATGATGACATGTGAACCAAGAACCAAGAATCAAGAACAAAGAATTAGAATTGCATCGAGTCGGTCTTAATGTGATCAAGACCGGCACAAACTTCCAAATCTTGGCTCTCTAGGCTCAATTCATCAAAACCCTTTTTGCAAATTCAAAAATTTTTTTCATAAGTTTTTAAACCTGGCTAAAAACACTTGGAGTTTGCCCAAACCAAAAACCAAGTCATCCGGCGTTCGGCTTTCAGAAACCGGCATTCGGCTTTCGGTTTTCGGCATTGGTTTTTGGGCATCCGAACCAACCAAGTGGTTTTTAACTTTTTATGATTGGTTTTTACTTCTGGGCATATTTAAACAGTTCTCCAACAAAAACGCTTCAAAAACCACCTTCCGTTTATGGTCGTTTAGTGAAAACCATGCAAAACGACACAAACTTGGTTAGCTATGGTTTTCAACTAAATGACGTGGTTTTTGAGTTGTTTTACTTGATTTCTTAGCAAAATGCAATAAACAAATGTTTGCAACACTTAGTTTTTATTTTGGAGAACTTACGTTTTTGACATCGGCTAACGGCATGACTAAACCAACCATGGGTCTGGCTAAACCAGCCCAATAGCGATGTTGGTGCACCCAACAGCGCTGTCTGGCTTGAGTAGCTGAAAACCATAGTTTGGCGTTAAGTCTTCCAACAACGATGTTGCACACTAGACATCGCTGTTGAGCCAAGGTTGGATTTCCACAAACTTCTGGAACAGCGATGTAGGCTTCCCTACAGCGCTGTCCAACCTAAGCCAAAAATATAGTGCATTGGCAGAAAGTTTCAGGACAGCGATGTTGACCCAGAAACAGCGCTGTCAGGCCAAACTTCCATCTTCAAAGTCAGACCTAAACAGCGATGTTCTAATATTAAACATCGATGTAGGAACCTGACCGTTGGAAGGAATTTAAGGCCAAAACTATCCTTGTTTGGAAGTCAACAGTCAAAACAGCGATGTAGGGGTACTGGACATCGATGTTGGCATGACCGTTGCTTTCCAATTTTCAAAACGCAAGCCTAGAACAGCGATGTCCAAGCCTAGGACAGCGCTGTCTGGGTGAATTTCAGCAGATCCAAATTTAATCAAATCCCACAAATTGTGCAAATCACCCCTTAAATGTTTTGGTCCGTTGGAGCCTATTTTTCCACTATAAAATGGGGTGTTTGGGTCTTTTTTAAACATCACATTGACTTCACAACTCCTACTCTTTCATTGCAAATCACTCATTCTTTATTCATAGCTTTTTGAGAGCCATTTTTGTGAAGCTTGTGTTGTGTTCTTGAGCATACTTAGTTTACTCATAATCTACTCTATAAGAGAGCCTCGTTCTTGAGTGTATTCGTGTTCCTAGACACTTTGAGAGAAAGTATTTCTCTCGGTAGATTCAAAGGATGGGTTGTTTTCCTTTGAAGGACTCGTTGAGGTTCGTGTAACTCGAACTCTCAAGTTGTAACGGTTTGTTAAGCACCCGCAAGCTTAACGAGATAGTAGTGTAGCTCGAGAGAGTCTCTCGGGAGGCTGGATTAGCCACAAGTTGTGGTGAACCAGGGTAAAATTCGGTGTGCCTCTTACTCTTCTCTTTACTTCTCTTTTAATTTTTTAATTCCTACGATTTCTACGATCAAACGCTATTCACCCCCCTCTAGCGTTGGTCTATTATTCTAACAAACCCTATGTAAAAGTTTCATCTCAAAAAGACTTGTCAATAAATTCTAAATTAATATTTTTTTAGTTTTGGCTTCGAGTTCTAGAGGTACCATAACATTTTTTGGCCAAAATTTAAATTCATTCAAAAAGTAGCAAAATTTGACGTGGATGCTTCTATTTGCATGTAAAATTCTTTGTAAAAGTTGAATGTAAAAAAAACTTGTCAATAACGTCTTAATTATTATTTTTTTAGTTTTGGCCTCCAGCTCCTAGGGGTATGTACCATCACATTTTTTGGCCAAATTTTAAATCCATCAAAAAAGTTGTAAAATTTGACACAAATATTTCTATTTGGATTTAATATCTTTGTAAAAGTTTCATGTAAAAAAGATTTGTCAATAATGTCTAAATTATTATTTTTTAGTTTTGGCCTCGAACTCTAGGGGTAACTCCACATTTTTTAGCCAAATTTTAAATCCATCAGAACTATTGCGAAATTTGAAATGGATGTTTCTATTTCCATGAAAAATCTTTTGTAAAAGTTTCATCTAAAAAAGACTTCTCAATATTGTCTAAATTATTTTTTTTAGTTTTGGCTTCGAGCTTTTAGCGGTACAATCACAATTTAAGGCCAAATTTTAAATCCATCAAAAAAGTTACAAAAATTGACATGAATGTATCTATTTTCATTTAAATCCGTGGCAAAAGTTTCATGTCAAAAAAGCCTATCAATAATTTCTAAATTATTTTTTTTTTTTTTGGCATCTAGCAATAGGGGTTCTTTCACATTTTTTGCCAAATTTTTAAGTCTACTAAAAAGTTGCTAAATTTGACATGGATGTTTTTATTTGCATGTAAAATCCTTTGTAAAAGTAATGGATTTATTGGCAATGGTGCAGGCTTTTTTCTTGGGCCATGATCTAACTCGTTCCTTCACGCACACTTCTATTGTTTTGTTGCCCAAGAAGTCCAATCCTGTGACCTTTGCGGACTTCAGACCCATCAGTTTGTGTAATTACTGCCAGAAGATCATCACGAAGATTATGGTGGTTCGCTTGGCTTCCGTGCTTCCCCGATTGCTCTCCCCGCATCAGAGTGGGTTTACGGCGGGGCGTTCTATCACTGATAATATTCTTTTGGCCCGGGAGATGTGTCACGAGATGCGGGTGGATAATGAGGATGTCATTCTGAAACTGGATATGATGAAGGCCTATGATCGAGTCTCCTGGTATTTCTTGATGTCAGTACTGCGCAGATTTGGCTTTTCGGAGACTTGGATCGATCTGGTCTATCGGGCCATCTCGAATATATGGTACTCAGTCATTATTAATGGTATTCGGGAGGGTTTTTTCCATTCGACGAGGGGCCTGTAGCAGGGGGACCCACTCTCTCCGTCCTTGTTCATTCTCTCAGCGGAGGTCCTTTCCCGCTCATTGGCTCATCTGTATACAGATCCTACAGTTGCTCGGTTTACACAGCCCTGTGATGCACCGCATATCCATCATCTTTCTTACGCCGACGACATTGTCATCTTCACTTCGGCGAGGGGGAACACTTTGGAGCGAGTTCGAGCGGTTCTACATTCTTATGAGCAGATTTCTGGCCAGGCTGTCAGCTTTCCCAAGAGTGCCTTCTATATGCACCCTAAGGCGTTGGCACCTATGTTGGAGCGTGTTAGAGATACTCTCGGGTGTGCTTTGGATGTGCTTCCATTTACTTATCTTGGCTGTCCTATTTATCATGGTCGGAGGTGCATCCATTATTTTGTGCCTGTGCTGAAGAAGATGTGAGACAAGTGTGGGGCGTGGTTGGGGCGATATCTTTCTCCGAGGGGAAGGCTATTATGATTAAGAGTGTTCTTCAGGCGATCCCGACACACTTGCTCGTTGCACATTTTCCTCCCAAGACAGTGATTCGAGAGATGGAGTCTATCATGGCACGGTTTTTTTGGTCTGGCTTGGGAGGGACACGACGCTATCATTGGGGATCTTGGAAGACTCTGGCTAGGCCGACGAGAGAGGGTGGGGTCGGCTTCCTTGATTTTATGACTTTGGCTAAACCTTGCTCGGCCAAGCTCAGGTGGAATTTTAGGACACAGGATACTATTTGGACGGCATTCATGAGAGCTAAGTACTGTAGCCGCGTTCATCCTGTGTCCAAGCAGCACGTTGATGATGATTCTCACACATGGAAGCGCATGCTGGATGTTCGGGCTATGGTTGAGCCTATGATTCGATGGCGTGTACTTTCTGGCACGTCTAATTTTTGGTGGGATACATGGTCTGGATTGGGTGCCTTGCATCGCCAGGTGGATGGCTGTAGTGGATACTGGACTGATGGAGTGGGCGATATGTATCGCTCTGATTTTATGATTGACCATGATGCGCTGGCCCCTGATCTCCTACGGCAGTTGCGTCTTGAGCCGCCATCTCTTGTTTCTGATCATGTAGATATTCCGGTCTGGACCCCGTCTACGGACAGAAAGTTCACTCTTGCTTCTGCTAAGGAGCTTCTTAGACCGAGGAGGGACGATGAGGTGGAGGACATTGTGCTTAAGAGGTGCTGGCAGAAGCACCTACCCTATAAGATGTCCTTTCTAGTGTGGCGTGTGCTGACACGGCGCCTTCCCGCTGATGATGTCCTGGCAAGATTTGGCTTTGCTTTGCCCTCTCGGTGCTTTTGTTGCTCGTTGCCAGGACAGGAGACCATAGCACATATTTTTTATCATGGGAGCATGGCGCGGCGTGTTTGGACCTATTTCACAGAGTCTGCCCGCATTCAGGGCACGCATCACAGTTTGAGGTCCACCTTGAGTATATGGTGGGCGTAGGAGCCGAAAAGCAGGATGCTCTCGTTCCTATTCCACCGCCTACCGACGATCATTCTTTGGGAGCTTTGGACGCACTATGAAGCGTGCAAGTATGGGGATGCTCGTCCCAACTTCGCACACATTATCTTTCGGGTGGCTATGGCGGTGTCGGAGTGCATCTATCGTCGCTGGCCTAGCGGAGGGCTCTTGCCTCCCCGGTGGTCGGTGATCATGGAGCACGTTCGACGGGGCTCTGGGCGCAGGAGGGTGGTGCCTATCCGGTGGGTCCCACACTCGGGTCCCTCCGTGGTGCTTATGCGGCGATTGTGCGAGATTCGGCAGGTAAGTTTCTTTATGCTCTCTCTTCCATTGCATTTAGGTGGGACCCAGTGGAACGTGGAGGGATGGATCTGATTATTCATTGCATTCAGTGGTGCATATCTCAGTCCCTCTTGCGTATCCACGTGGAGTCACATCACTCTGAGTTAGCCTATTTCTTTAGAGAGGGTACCCCGTGGTACCTTCATGATGTTCATGCTAGGCTGCGTTTCCTCTGTTCTATCGCGACGGTTCAATGGTTTGAATGTGATCTTCGGGCGAATGGCCCAGCATGTGAGTTGGCGTTGTGGGCCGTGAATAGCACAAAGGGGACGCGGGAGTTTACTAATCTGCAGGATCTTGATATTTGGGTATGATCTCTCTTTCCTATGGAAGATCTGCCTTTCTTTCACACCGATGAGGATGGGGGTAACCCCTCGTTGCACTGATTTGGGTGCCTTAACGACCGCGTCTACGGTTAAGAGGCGCACGTATGTACCCGCGGTTAAAGGGTGCCCGTTGGTTCCCGCGGTTTGGGGCCACGTGTTGTACCGATGGTGAAAGGTGCCTTAGCGAGATGACGGGCGTAGTCTCGTAGAGTTTCTTTCGTCCCCGTCGACTCCTGCAGCTCCTGGGGTACGTAGGCGCTAGCGTCTGAGGTTTTAGCGCCCGTAGTTTCCAGCGGTATTTGGCATCCTAGTCCGGGCAGAGGTGGCTGTCCGGTAAAGGCTTTTCCCATCTCGCACTTCATCTGAGTGCCTTAACGACCGCGCCTGCGGTCAAAAGGCGCACATATGCGTCCGCGGTAAAGGATGCCCGTCAGTGCTTGCGGATTAAGGATTTGAGCACCCGTGGCGCACACGGAAAGTGCGTATGCGTGGTACCGTCATCAAATTGGTGCCCTCGTCGGGAGGCTGGGTGGGGCCCGACGAGGTTTCTTCCGCTTGCGTCAGTGCTTGCGCGTGAGGTTAGAGCACCCACTTTCTGTCGGCGGTAATGGGCTAAGGGTTGGCCACTGACCTATAGTGGTACCTCTTCTTTCTTCTCTTTCCTTTTCTATCCTTTCTGGACTTCATTTCTTGGATCATTCTTCTCCTCACATTTCATCACTTGGATCATTGGACTACATGGTATTGTTTTTGGACTGCATTTGGATAACTTCTCGGTGGACTGCATTGGAGATAGGGCCTTTGGCATTGGATCGTGGCTGGGCCTTGGTACGTCTTGCGGCATTCGTGGGCTTGGTTGCTGGGTTGGGCCTTGCAGGTTGGGCTTGTTTTGGACCTGGCGGCTTTGTTGGGCTTGGGCTACATGTTACACACATCTTGGATTTTGGTTTTTGGACTGCTTTAGAGATTGGGCCGTTTCTATTCTGGGAGCTGGGCTTTGGTATGGGCTGTCGTGGGCTGTAGGCGGCAGATGGGCTTGACGGTTGCTGGGTTGGACGAATGGGCTGGAGCTGGTGACGGCTTGGGCTTGGGCAGCGAATTGGGCTGCGTGGACTGGGTTTATCTGCATCGCTTGGGCGGCTTCTGGACTCATGGCGTGGGCCTTTTTGGGCTTATATCTTGGAGCACTTCCTTGGCTCACTTGGATTATTATTGCACTTATTTTATTTATTGCTCTATTTTAGTTGGGCTTTTCTAGATTTTGACGGGACTTAAGTCGATTACATTTCTTGGTTCATAACACTTCTCTTGATCTGGATTATCTGACCTTAGCCCTTACCCTCGCGGGGATATGGGCTCCGGGAATGATTTTATTCCTAGATCTAATAGAGAAATGTTGTGGGCCGGTTTTGTAGTTGTACTTAAGTCTATGTTTTCCTATATCCGGAAATCTCTTCACTTTATAGTTCTTTGGTTGTTGCTTACTTTTTATACAAGTGTGCAGCCTGTTCCCGCTTGTTCAGACGCTTGTATTCTTTGATTATTTAATAAAATGCATTTGAAAAAAAACCTAAACCCTAAACCCTAAACCCTAAAAGACTTTTCAATTTGTTTAGACATTATTGAAAAGTCTTTTTGACATGAAAGTTTTTCAAAAGAATTTATATGCAAATAGAAACATCCATGTCAAATTTGGCAACTTTTAAATGAATTTAAAGTTTGGCCAAAAAATGTGATGGTAGCCCAAGAGCTCGAGGCCAAAACTAAAAAAATTATAATTTAGACATTATTGAAAAGTCTTTTTGACATCACACTTTTACAAAGGAGTTTACATGCAAATAGTAACATCCATGTCAAATTTGGCAACTTTTTTGATGAATTTTAAATTTGACCAAAAAATGTGATGGTGCCTAGAGAGCTAGAAGCCAAAATTAAAAAAATTATAATTTAGACATTATTGAAAATTTGTTTTGACATCAAACTTTTAAAAAGGATTTTACATGCAAATAGAAACATCCATGTCAAATTTGGCAATTTTTTGATGAATTTAAAATTTGGCCAAAAAATGTGATGGTAACTCTAGAGCTCGAGGCCAAAACTAAAAAAATTATAATTTAGACATTACTGAAAATTCGTTTTGACATGAAACTTTTACAAAAGATTTTAGATGAAAATATAAATATCCATGTCATATTTGGAAACTTTTTTGATGAATTTAAAATATAGCCAAAAATTGTGACGGTACCCCTAGAGCTCGAGGCAAAAACTAAAAAATTATAATTTAGACATTATTGAAAAGTCATTTTGACATCAAACTTTTACAAAGGAGTTTACATGCAAATAGAAACATCCATGTAAAATTTGAAAATTTTTTGGTGAATTTAAAATTTGGCCAAAAAATGTGATGGTACCCCTAGAGCTCGAGGCAAAACTAAACAAATTATTATTTAGACATTATTGAAAAGTCTTTTTGACATGAAACTTTTTCAAAGAAGTTTATATGAAAATAGAAACATCCATGTCAAATTTGGCAACTTTTTTTATGAATTTAAAATCTGGCCAAAAAATGTGATGGTACGCCTAGAGCTCGAGGCCAAAACTAAAAAAAATTATAAATTAGACATTATTGAAAAGTCTTTTTGACATCACATTTTTACAAAGGAGTTTACATGCAAATAGAAACATCCATGTCAAATTTGGAAACTTTTTTGATAAATTTAAAATTTGGCCAAAAAATGTGATGGTATCCCTAGAGCTCGAGGCCAAAACTAAAACAAATTATAATTTAGACATTATTATCAAGTCTTTTTTACATGAAACTTTTACAAAGGATTTTATATGAAAATATAAATATCCATGTCAAATTTGGCAATTTTTTAATGAATTTAAAACTTGTCTAAAAAATGTGATGGTGTTAGAAATGTCAAACAAATGAATAGTGTCAAACAAAGGAATATTATTGATGACTAGGATAATATCCTTGATTGGAATCAAATTACCAATCAAAGATATTTGATTATCTTCCACTTACCTTCCTTGATTGTCTTGATTATTTACTTTGTAATATTTGTACTCATCATTTTGATGATGAATTGAATAAGATGAAAATTATGCTGTGAATTCATTCTAATATGGTATTAGAGCCATCATTCGATCAAACAATTGAATGAAACGCAGCATTCATCATATACCATAAAAAAAATGTCCGATAAAACTCCTCAAACGGGCAGTTCCATAAACACAGAGGAATCTGACCCGAAAAATCAGTCGATCAATCCTGCACAAATTCTGGAAATTCTTCAAAATTTTCAGAATTTGGCACCCAAGGCCGAACCTATCGAGAGCTCTTCCAATCAGCCATTAAATATGGCGGAAAAGCTCAACGATAGGAACTACGCCATTTGGGCGCGCAAAATGAGTCTGGCGTTGGATGGGAGAGGGCGGCTCAAGAACATCACTGCCACACCTCTCAAATCAGATGACCCCAAATTTATTAAATGGAGACAAGCAGATTCAACGGTTATAACATGGATTCTAGAAAACATAGAATCAGATATTGTCAATCAATATATCGATTATCCAACTGCTTGGGATCTGTGGAAGGGAATTGAAGCCACTTACGGCTTCGGGAAAGATCCCTTGCAGGTATACAACTTGATGGTGAAAGCTAGCAGCATCAAACAAGGAGACCAGACACTAGAGAAGGTCTAGAGCCAATTGCAAGCTGTGTGGAAGGAAATCGACAGGAGGCGACCCAACCCAATGAAATGCCCGGAGGATATGACGATTTTCACACAAATTCAACAAAAAAATCGTCTGTATCAATTTTTACAAGCCATAAACGAAGAGTTTGATGTAGAAAAACGTGATATTCTCAAGCAGATCCTCTCCCCTCTGTAGAAGAGGCATACGCCTAAATCAGGAGGGAGGCTACCAGGAAAGGAATAATGAAGGGAGACGATGGACCTTCATCGGGAGATCCCTCAGGTCTTGGCAGTGGGTTCGGAGCCACACGGGCTGGATTGCGATCAGAAAAAGAAAAAAACCTGGTATCGTCATCTCGCATAAATGAGGACAAATCAAAATTGAAATGGCGGAACCAAGCACACCGCAGAAGGGTGCTTCAAGAGAATCGGGTACCCATATTGGTGGCCTGACAACCGAAAGAGGGGGAAGAAGCTGCCTGGGGTCGCTGGGGCAGCGGTGGGCAATCAAGAGACCACTAGCACCACCGCCGTCCAAGCGTTTGAAAACTTCACCGGAATCGCCATGGGTAACGTCGAAGAAGAGAGCAGCGGCGTAAGGAGGAGATGCGAAGAAGTTACGGGTAGGGGCGAAGTGACGGGTAGGGTTTGGGGAGAGGGATTAAATACTCTTTCCAAATCAGGCCCAATAAATAGAATTTGGCCCAAACCCAACCAAATTAAAAATAACCAGTGGATTTTTTACTGTGGGGCTACTAACACGATGTCATTCGACCATTCCGATTTTAATTCTCTAAATTGGTCCAAGAAAACCCATATCCAAACGGCCAATGGGGATTATTCTCGTGTCGAGGGCACTGGTCCAATATCTATCTCAAATTCCATCCGGCTGGAGAATTGCCTATATGTTCCCACATTGTCTCACAAATTGCTATCAATAAGCCATGTCACAAAACAATTAAATTGCATGGTCCTAATGCACCCCACTTTTTGCTTATTACAGGATATTCGGACGGGGAAGATCATTGGGAGTGGTTCTGAGCGTAATGGCCTGTACTATGTTGAGGAATTTGATCATTACGGAACTGCTACGCTTGCTCATGGGACAGTGGACAAGCAGGCATGGTTGTGGCATCGTCGTTTGGGACATCCATCTTGGGGGTATCTCAAAATTCTCTTTCCAAAATTATTCAATAAATCATGTCAGTTTCATTGCAACAGTTGTATTCTAGCCAAAAGTCATAAACATTCCTATCCGTTAAATAATACAGTTGCATCACAACCTTTCTCATTAATCCATTCTGATGTGTGGGGTCCATCTCCAGAACCGAGTCCAAATGGGTATCAATACTTTTTATTGTTTGTTGATGACTGTACCCATATGACTTGGGTGTACTTTCTTAAACACAAATCTGAAGTTTTTGAAAAGTTCACCTCATTTTACAAATTGATCAACACACAATACCAAAAACAGATTTGTATTCTTCGATCTGATAATGGAGGAGAATACATAAATCATCCCATGGAAAATTTTTATAAGGAAAAAGGTCTTATCCATCAAACCACTTGTCCTGATACCCCTCAACAAAATGGTGTTTCTGAACGTAAGAATCGGATCATACTCAAAATCACTAGGACTCTTATGATTGAGTCAAATGTTCCTATTTATTATTGGCCCGAAGCAATTGCAACCACCATTTATCTCATAAATCGCCTTCCGACAAAATCCTAAATCACAAAACACCCATTGATACACTCGCAAAATTTTCCACTGTTCCCACCTTCTTGACTCTCACTCCTCGTGTGTTTGGTTGCACTGTATATGTACATATTCCAAAAGCCAAACAAACAAAATTTGATCCTTGTGTTGTCCGATGTGTCTTTGTTGGGTATGGGGTTCACAAAAAGGGATACAGATGTTATGATCCTATTTCTCGTCGGATGTACACGACAATGAATTGTAATTTTTTGGAAACTGAGTACTATTTCCAAAACCACTCTAGTAGTCAGGGGGAGAAAATTACGAATGACTCTCTAGAGTGGTTACACAACCCAGTCTTGCCGCCTGAAACTGTCCCAATCGAGGAAGTAAGTCACTCCGTGAGATCATCTTCTGAGAACATTGAACAGTCCAACAACTCTGAACTCACGTCTGATTCTACTCCTTCTGACAAAACTCCTGAGGTTAGTACTTCCCCCACTCCTGATGATTGCATTGATAAATCTAATGATACCGTGGAAGAATTGAATATATCAAACAGATATGTTCTCCCACCACGGAAGAATCGAGGAATTCCTCCTGTCAGATATGAACCAGAATACGTACCTCGGAACTCAAGATATCCTGTGGCTGATCTAGTCAGGGGGAGTGTATCACAGGCTCTTCACACATCTAGCCATGAAGTCCCTAGAACAGTAGACGAAGCCATACTAATACCAGAATGGAGAAAAGCAATGGAGGAGGAGATGAAGGCACTAGAGAAAAACAACACATGGGAGAAATGTCAACTCTGCCCAGGAAAGAAACCAGTCGGATGTCGATGGGTATTTACAGTCAAACATAAAGCAGATGGTACAATCGAGAGATATAAGGCCAGATTGGTAGCTAAAGGATATACTCAAACTTATGGTATTGACTACTCTGAGACTTTCTCACCAGTAGCCAAAATTGATACTATCCGAGTATTATTCTCCGTAGCAGCTAATCTAGATTGGCCATTATATCAGTTTGATGTAAAAAATGCTTTTCTCCATGGAGAGCTAAGAGATGAGGTTTACATGGAAGCACCGCCTGGGTTCTCGTCGGATTTCAGAGAAGGCGAAGGTTGTAGATTGCAAAAAGCTTTATATGGTCTAAAACAATCTCCACGCGCATGGTTTGGCAGATTTACTATAGCCATGAAGAAATATGGGTATCGTCAAAGTAACTCTGATCATACCTTGTTTCTTAAAAGACGAGGAAAGCTCATAACATGTTTGATCATCTATGTGGATGACATGATAATTACTGGCAGTGACATAGAAGAGATGGCTATATTGAAAGGCAAGCTATTCCAGGAATTCGACATGAAAGATCTTGGAGAACTTAATTTTTTTCCTTGGCATTGAAGTTCTCAAATCTTAAGAGGAGATATTTATTTGTCAAAAGAAGTATATCCTTGATCTTTTAGTTGAAACTGGATTAATAGATTGCAAACCGGCTGTCACTCCGATGATGGTTAACCACGGACTTCAAGTTAGTGAGGGAGGAATACAAGCTGATCAAGATAAGTACCGAAGACTTGTAGGCAGACTTATATACCTCGCACTCACAAGACCTGATATTGCATATGCTGTCGGAGTGGTAAGTCAGTTCATTTACAAACCACAGAAGGAACACTGGGATGCGGCTATCCGAATTGTGAGATATCTTAAGGGGACCATTAATATGTGAGTTACATTCAAAAAACATGGTCATTTAGATATTTAAGCCTACACAGATGCCGATTGGGCAGGGAATCCAAACGATCGAAAATCCACTTCAGGGTATTTTACCTTTGTTGGAGGTAATTTGGTCACATGGAAAAGCAAGGAACAAAAGGTAGTTGCTCTATCAAGTGCAGAAGCAGAATTTAGAGGGATCGCTCGAGGAATTACTGAAGTTCTTTGGCTAAGAAAACTCCTTAAAGATTTGGGGTATCCGCGAAGGGTAAATGTAGACTGATGTGCGATAATACCGCTGCTATTCGTATATCAGAGAATCCAGTACAACATGATCGTACCAAGCACATCGAGATTGATCGTCACTTTATCAAAGAGAAACTCGAGGGAGATATCATCAGTCTTCCATATGTCCGATCTCAAGATCAATTGGCAGACATTCTCACAAAAGCAGTACCAGCTGGAGTCTTTCAAGCAACATTAAGCAAGTTAAACATCCGAAACGGATGAGTCAACTTGAGGGGGAGTGTTAGAAATGTCAAACAAATGAATAGTGTCAAACAAAGGAATATTATTGATGACTAGGATAATATCCTTGATTGAAATCAAATTACCAATCAAAGATATTTCATTATCTTCCACTTACCTTCCTTGATTGTCTTGAATATTTACTTTGTAATATTTATACTCATCATTTTGATGATGAATTGGATAAGATGAAAATTATGCGGTGAATTCATTCTAATATTTCTAATAGATGGTACCCTTAGAGCTCGAGGCCAAAACTTAAAAAAACTATAATTTAGACATTATTTACAAGTCTTTTTGACATGAAAGTTTTGCAAAGCATTTTCCATAAAAATAGAAATATCCATGTCATATTTGGCAATTCTTGGATGAATTTAAAATTTGGCCAAAAAATGTGATGGTACGCCTACAGCTCGAGGCCAAAACTAAACAAATTATAATTTAGACATTATTGAAAAGTCTTTTTGACATGATACTTTTAAAAAGTAGTTTACATGCAAATAGAAACATCCATTGAAATTTGGCAACTTTTTTGATAAATTTAAAATTTAGCCAAAAAATGTGATGGTACCCCAAGAGCTCGAGGCGAAAACTACAAAATTATAACTTAGACATTATTGAAAAGTCATTTTGACATCAAACTTTTACAAAGGCGTTTACATGCAAATAGAAACATCCATTTAAAATTTGGCAATTTTTTGGTAAATTTAAAATTTGGCCAAAAAATGTGATGGTACTATCCCTAGAGCTCGAGCCAAAACTAAACAAATTATAATTTAGACATTATTGAAAAGTCTTTTTGACATAAAATTTTTCAAAGGAGTTTATATGAAAATAGAAATATCCATGTCAAATTTGGCAACTTTTTTTATTAATTTAAAATCTGGCCAAAAAATGTGATGGTGCCCAGAGAGCTAGAAGACAAAACTAAAAAAATTATAATTTAGACATTATTGTAAAGTTGTTTTGACATCAAACTTTTACAAAGGATTTTACATGCAAATAGAAACATCCATGTCAAATTTGGCAATTTCTTTGATGAATTTAAAATTTGGCCAATAAATGTGATGTTAACCCTAGAGCTCGAGGCTAAAACTAAAAAAAATATAATTTAGACATTACTGAAAATTCTTTTTGACATGAAACTTTTACAAAAGATTTTAGATGAAAATATAAATATCCATGTCATATTTGGCAACTTTTTTGATGAATTTAAAATATACCCAAAAAATGTGACGGTACCCGTAGAGCTCGAGGCGAAAACTACAAAATTATAATTTAGACATTATTGAAAAGTCATTTTGACATCAAAATTTTACAAAGGAGTTTACATGAAAATAGAAACATCCATGTAAAATTTGGCAATTTTTTGGTGAATTTAAAATTTGGCCAAAAAATGTGATGGTACCCCTAGAGCTCGAGGCAAAACTAAATAAATTATAATTTAGACATTATTGAAAAGTCTTTTTGACATGAAACTTTTTCAAAGGAGTTTATATGAAAATAGAAACATCCATGTCAAATTTGACAACTTTTTTGATGAATTTAAAATCTGGCCAAAAAATGTGATGGTACCCCTAGAACTCGAGGCCAAAACTAAAAAAATTATAAATTAGACATTATTGAAAAGTCTTTTTGACATCACACTTTTACAATGGAGTTTACATGCAAATAGAAACATCCATGTCAAATTTGGAAACTTTTTTGATAAATTTAAAAGGCCAAAAAATGTGATGGTACCCCTAGAGCTCAAGGCCAAAACTAAAACAAATTATAATTTAGACATTATTATCAAGTCTTTTTTACATGAAACTTTTAGAAAGGATTTTATATTAAATTATAAATATCCATGTCAAATTTGGCAATTTTTTAATGAATTTAAAACTTGGCTAAAAAATGTGATGGTACACTTAGAGCTCAAGGCCAAAACTAAAAAAAACTATAATTTAGACATTATTTACAAGTTTTTTTACATGAAAGTTTTGCAAATGGTTTTCCATAAAAATAGAAATATCCATGTGATATTTGGCAATTCTTGGATAAATTTAAAATTTGGCCAAAAAATGTGATGGTACCCCTACAGCTCGAGGCCAAAACTAAAAAATTATAATTTAGACATTATTGAAAAGTATTTTTGACATTATACTTTTAAAAAGTAGTTTACATGCAAATAGAAACATCCATGTCAAATTTGGCAACTTTTTTGATGAATTTAAAATTTAGCCAAAAAATGTGATGGTACCTCTAGAGCTCGAGGCGAAAACTACAAAATTATAATTTAGACATTATTCAAAAGTCATTTTGACATCAAACTTTTACAAAGGAGTTTACATGCAAATAGAAACATCCATGTAAATTTTGGCAATTTTTTGGTGAATTTAAAATTTGGCAAAAAAATGCGATGGTACTACCCTAGAGCTCGAGACAAAACTAAACAAATTATAATTTAGACATTATTGAAAAGTATTTTTGACATAAACTTTTTCAAAGGAGTTTATATGAAAATAAAAAAATCCATGTCAAATTTGGCAACTTTTTTGATGAATTTAAAATCTGGCCAAAAAATGTGATGAAACCCCTAGAGCTCGAGGCCAAAACTAAAACAAATTATAATTTAGACATTATTATCAAGTCTTTTTTACATGAAACTTTTACAAAGGAGTTTATATGAAAATATAAATATCCATGTCAAATTTGGAAATTTTTTAATGAATTTAAAACATGGCTAAAAAATGTGATGGTACCCTTAGAACTCGAGGCCAAAACTAAAAAAATTATAAATTAGACATTATTGAAAAGTCTTTTTGACATCACACTTTTACAAAGGAGTTTACATGCAAATAGAAACATCCATGTCAAATTTGGCAACTTTTTTGATAAATTTAAAACTTGGCTAAAAAATGTGATGGTACCCTTAGAGCTCGAGGCCAAAACTAAAAAAAACTATAATTTAGACATTATTTACAAGTATTTTTAACATGAAAGTTTTGAAAAGGATTTTCTATAAAAATAGAAATATCCATGTCATATTTGGCAATTCTTTGATGAGTTTAAAATTTGGCCAAAAAATGTGATGGTACCCCTAGAGCTCAAGACCAAAACTAAACAAATTATAATTTAGACATTATTGAAAAGTCTTTTAGACATGATACTTTTACAAAGATGTTTACATGCAAATAGAAACATCCATACCAAATTTGGCAATTTGTTTGATGAATATAAAATTTGGCCAAAAAAAGTGATGGTAACCTTAGAATTCGAGGTCAAAACTAAAAAAATTATAATTTAGACATTACTTAAAAGTCGTTTTGACATGAAACTTTACAAAAGATTTTAGATGAAAATATAAATATCCATGTCAAATTTGGCAACTTTTTTGATGAATTTTAAAATCTAGCCAAAAAATGTGATGGTTTCACTTAGAGCTCGACGCCAAAACTACAAAATTATAATTTAAACATTATTGAAAAGTCATTTTGACATCAAACTTTTACAAAGGAGTTTACATGCAAATAGAAACATCCATGTCAAATTTGCAAATTTTTTGGTAAATTTAAAATTTGGCCAAAAAATGTGATGGTACCCCTAGAACTTGAGGCCAAAACTAAAATAATTATAATTTAGACATTTTTGAAAAGCCTTTTTGACATTAAACTTTTAGAAAGGAGTTTACATGCAAATAGAAACATCGATGTCAAGTTTGGCAATTTTTTTGGTGAATTTAAAATTTGGCCAAAAAATGTGATGGTACCCCTAGAGCTCGAGGCCAAAACTAAACAAATTATAATTTAGACATTATTGAAAAGTCTTTTTGACATGAAACTTTTTCAAAGAAGTTTACATGCAAATAGAAACATACATGTCAAATTTGGCAATTTGTTTGATCAAATTAAAATTTGGCCAAAAAATGTGATGGTAAACTTAGAGTTCGAGGCCAAAACTTAAAAAATTATAATTTAGACATTACTTAAAAGTCGTTTTGACATGAAACTTTTACAAAAGATTTTAGATGAAATTATAAATATCCATGTCAAATTTGGCAACTTTTTTGATGAATTTTAAAATCTAGCCAAAAAATGTGATGGTACACTTAGAGCTCGAGGCCAAAACTATAAAATTATAATTTAAACATTATTGAAAAGTCGTTTTGACATCAAACTTTTACAAAGGAGTTTACATGCAAATAGAAACACTAATGTCAAATTTGGCCACTTTTTTTGTGAATTTATAATTTGCCCAAAAAATGTGATTGTAACATTAGAGCTTGAGGCCAAAACTAAAAAAAATTTAATTTAGACATTATTGAAAAGTCGTTTTGACATCACACTTTTACAAAGGAGTTTACATGCAAATAGAAACATCCATGTCAAATTTGGCAACTTTTTTGATGAAGTTAAAATTTGGCCAAAAAATGTGATGGTACCCCTAGAGCTCGAGGGCAAAACTAAAACAAATTATAATTTAGACATTATTATCAAGTCTTTTTGACATGAAACTTTTGCAAAACATTTTCCATAAAAATAGAAATATCCATGTCATATTTGGCAATTTTTGGATGAATTTAAAATTTGGCCAAAAATGTGATGGACCCCTAGAGCTCGAGACCAAAACTAAACAAATTATAATTTAGACATTCTTATCAAGCCTTTTTGACATGTGATAAATCCGTTTCGTACTTATCTTTTTACTCATATTTAATTTATTCTTGTACCTTTTTTCTTATCAAAACAATAAATTATTCATTATTTTTCATCAAAAATATATGTTTTGATAAATTGATCATAAAAACAATGTCTTTGAATTAATATGTAAAATTAGGCCAAGAATGGAGTAAAAAGTGTAAATTTTTAATAGAAAAATAATTATATCTCACAAACGGTGTGGAACTAGAGGTCGGTGCAACATGATACTTTTAAAAAGGAGTTTACATGCAAATAGAAACATCCATGTGAAATTTGGCAACTTTTTTGATAAATTTAAAATTTGGCCAAAAAATGTGATGATACCTCTAGAGCTCGAGGCCGAAACTAAAAAAATTATAATTTAGACATTATTGACAATCTTTTTGACATGAAACTTTTACAAAAGATTTTACATGAAAATATAAAGCTCCATGTCAAATTTTGCAATTTTTTTAAAAAATTTATTATTTGGACAAAAAATGTGATGGTACCTTAGAACTCGAGGCCAAAACTAACAAAAATAATTTAGAAATTATTGACAATTATTTTTAACATGATACTTTTGCAAAGGATTTTACATAAAAATATAAATATCCATGTCAAATTTTGCATGTTTTTTCATAAATATAAAATTTGGCCAAAAATGTGATGGAAACTCTAGAGCTCGAGGCCAAAACTAAAAAAATTATAATTTAGAGATTATTGAAAAGACTTTTTGACATAATACTTTTACAAAGGAGTTAACAAGAAAATAGAAACATCTAAGTCAAATTTAGAGACTTTTTTTGATGAATTTAAAATTTGGCCAAAAAATGTCATGATGCCCATAGAGCTAGATGCCAAAACTAAAAAAATTATAATTTAGATATTATTGAAAAGTTGTTTTGACATCAAACATTTACAAAAGAGTTTACATGCAAATAGAAACATCCATGTGAAATTTGGCAATTTTTTTGATAAATTAAAAATTTGGCCAAAAGATGTAATGGTACCCCTAGAGCTCGAGGCCAAAACTAAAAAAATTATAATTTAGACATTTTTGACAAGTCCTTTTGACATGAAACCTATTAAAAAAGATTGTACTTGAAAATATAAATATCCATGTAAAATTTGACAATTCAGGATGAGTTTAAAATTTGGCCAAAAAATGTGATGGTACCCCTAGAACTCGAGGTCAAAACTAAAAAAGATAATAATTTAGACTTTAAAGACAAGTCGTTTTGACATCAAACTTTTGCAAAGGAGTTTACATGCAAAAAGAAAAATCCGTGTCAAATTTGGCAGTTTTTTTTGATAAATTTAAAATTTGGCTAAAAATGTGTTGGTACCCCTAGAACTTGAGGCCAAAACTAAAAAAGTTATAATTTATACATTATTGACAAGCTTTTTTGACATGAAACTTTTGAAAAGGAGTTTACATGCAAATAGAAACATACATGTCAAATTTGGCAACTTTTTTGATGAATTTAAAATATGACCGAAAAATGTGATGGTACCCCTAGAGCTCGAAGACAAAACTACAAAATTATAATTTAGACATTATTGAAAAGTCGTTTTGACATCAAACTTTTACAAAGGAGTTTACATGCAAAAAAGAAACATCCATGTCTAATTTGCAACTTTTTTGATGAATTTAAAATATGGCCAAAAAATGTGATGGTACCCCTAGAGCTCGAGGCCAAAACTACAAAATTATAATTTAGATATTATTGAAAAGTCGTTTTGACATCAAACTTTTACAAAGAAAGTTTACATGCAAAAAGAAACATCCATGTCATATTTGGCAATTTTTTTAATTAATTTAAAATTTGGCCAAAAAATGTGACGGTACCCCTTGAGCTCGAGGCCAAAACTAAACAAATTATAATTTAGACATTATTGAAAAGTCTTTTTGACATGAAAATATAAATATCCATGTCAAATTTGGCAATTTTTTTGATGAATTTAAAATTTGGACAAAAAATGTGATGTACCCAAAGAGTTCGAGGCCAAAACTAAAAAAACTTACACATTATTGATAAGTATTTTAGCACATGAAACTTTTGAAAAAGAATTTACATGCAAACAGAAACATCCATGTCAAATTTGGCAGTTTTTTTGATGAATTTAAAAATTGGCTAAAAAATGTGGTGGTACCCCTTGAATTCGAGGCCAAAACTAAAAAAATTATAATTTGTACATTATTGACAAGCCTTTTTGACATGAAACTTTTGCAAATAAGTTTACATGCAAATAGAAACATCCATGTCAAATTTGGCAACTTTTTTTATGAATTTAAATTATGGCCAAAAAATGTGATGGTACTCTTAGAGCTCGAGGCCAAAACTAAACAAATTATAATTTAGACATTTTTGAAAAACATTTTTTGACATGATACTTTTACAAATATGTTTACATGCAAATAGAAATTTCCATGTCAAATTTTGCAACTTTTTGATGAGTATAAAATTTGGCCAAAAAACCTGATGGTACCCCTAGAGCTCGAGGCCAAAACTAAAAAAATTATAATTTAGAATTATTGAAAAGTCTTTTTGACATGAAACTTTTGAAAAGGAGTTTACATGCAAATAGAAACATACATGTCAAATTTGGCAACTTTTTTGATGAATTTAAAATATGACCAAAAAATGTGATGGTACTCCTAGAGCTCGAAGCCAAAACTACAAAATTATAATTTAGACATTATTGAAAAGTCGTTTTGACATCAAACTTTTACAAAGGAGTTTACCTGCAAAAAGAAACATTCATGTCAAATTTAGCATTTTTTTAGGGAATTTAAAATTTTGCCAAAAAATGTGACGGTACCCCTTGAGCTCGAGACCAAAACTAAACAAATTATAAATTAGACATTATTGAAAAGTCTTTTTGACATGAAACTTTTGAAAAGTATTTTACATGAAAATATAAATATCCATGTCAAATTTGGCAATTTCTTGATGAATTTAAAATTTGGCCAAAAAATGTGATGGTACGCCTAGAGCTCGAGGTCAAAACTAAAAAAATTATAATTTAGAAATTATTGAAAAGTCTTTTTGACATGAAACTTTTTTCAAAGGAGTTTACAAGCAAAAAAGAAACATCCATGTCAATTTTGGAAACTTTTTTGATGAATTAAAAATATGGCAAAAAAATGTGATGGTACCCTAGAGCTCGAGGCCAAAACTACAAAATTATAATTTAGACATTATTGAAAAGTCGTTTTGACATCAAACTTTTACAAAAGGAGTTTACATGCAAATAGAAACATCCATGTCAAATTTGGCAACTTTTTTTATGAATTTAAATTATGGCCAAAAAATGTGATGGTACTCCTAGAGCTCGAGGCCAAAACTAAACAAATTATAATTTAGACATTTTTGAAAAACATTTTTTGACATGATACTTTTACAAATATGTTTACATGCAAATAGAAATTTCCATGTCAAATTTTGCAACTTTTTGATGAGTATAAAATTTGGCCAAAAAACCTGATGGTACCCCTAGAGCTCGAGGCCAAAACTAAAAAAATTATAATTTAGAATTATTGAAAAGTCTTTTTGACATGAAACTTTTGAAAAGGAGTTTACATGCAAATAGAAACATACATGTCAAATTTGGCAACTTTTTTGATGAATTTAAAATATGACCAAAAAATGTGATGGTACTCCTAGAGCTCGAAGCCAAAACTACAAAATTATAATTTAGACATTATTGAAAAGTCGTTTTGACATCAAACTTTTACAAAGGAGTTTACCTGCAAAAAGAAA
The DNA here is from genome assembly GCA_003260385.1 of Cuscuta australis. Taxonomy (NCBI): domain Eukaryota; kingdom Viridiplantae; phylum Streptophyta; class Magnoliopsida; order Solanales; family Convolvulaceae; genus Cuscuta; species Cuscuta australis. The sequence continues at coordinate 5,273,244 of NQVE01000215.1, read as the reverse complement.
CATTCATGTCAAATTTAGCATTTTTTTAGGGAATTTAAAATTTTGCCAAAAAATGTGACGGTACCCCTTGAGCTCGAGACCAAAACTAAACAAATTATAAATTAGACATTATTGAAAAGTCTTTTTGACATGAAACTTTTGCAAAGTATTTTACATGAAAATATAAATATCCATGTCAAATTTGGCAATTTCTTGATGAATTTAAAATTTGGCCAAAAAATGTGATGGTACGCCTAGAGCTCGAGGTCAAAACTAAAAAAATTATAATTTAGAAATTATTGAAAAGTCTTTTTGACATGAAACTTTTTTCAAAGGAGTTTACAAGCAAAAAAGAAACATCCATGTCAATTTTGGAAACTTTTTTGATGAATTAAAAATATGGCAAAAAAATGTGATGGTACCCTAGAGCTCGAGGCCAAAACTACAAAATTATAATTTAGACATTATTGAAAAGTCGTTTTGACATCAAACTTTTACAAAAGGAGTTTACATGCAAATAGAAACATCCATGTCAAATTTGGCAACTTTTTTTATGAATTTAAATTATGGCCAAAAAATGTGATGGTACTCCTAGAGCTCGAGGCCAAAACTAAACAAATTATAATTTAGACATTTTTGAAAAACATTTTTTGACATGATACTTTTACAAATATGTTTACATGCAAATAGAAATTTCCATGTCAAATTTTGCAACTTTTTGATGAGTATAAAATTTGGCCAAAAAACCTGATGGTACCCCTAGAGCTCGAGGCCAAAACTAAAAAAATTATAATTTAGAATTATTGAAAAGTCTTTTTGACATGAAACTTTTGAAAAGGAGTTTACATGCAAATAGAAACATACATGTCAAATTTGGCAACTTTTTTGATGAATTTAAAACATGACCAAAAAATGTGATGGTACTCCTAGAGCTCGAAGCCAAAACTACAAAATTATAATTTAGACATTATTGAAAAGTCGTTTTGACATCAAACTTTTACAAAGGAGTTTACCTGCAAAAAGAAACATCCATGTCAAATTTAGCATTTTTTTAGGGAATTTAAAATTTGGCCAAAAAATGTGACGGTACCCCTTGAGCTCGAGACCAAAACTAAACAAATTATAAATTAGACATTATTGAAAAGTCTTTTTGACATGAAACTTTTGCAAATTATTTTACATGAAAATATAAATATCCATGTCAAATTTGGCAATTTCTTGATGAATTTAAAATTTGGCCAAAAAATGTGATGGTACGCCTAGAGCTCGAGGTCAAAACTAAAAAAATTATAATTTAGAAATTATTGAAAAGTCTTTTTGACATGAAACTTTTTTCAAAGGAGTTTACATGCAAAAAAGAAACATCCATGTCAATTTTGGCAACTTTTTTGATGAATTAAAAATATGGCAAAAAAATGTGATGGTACCCTAGAGCTCGAGGCCAAAACTACAAAATTATAATTTAGACATTATTGAAAAGTCGTTTTGACATCAAACTTTTACAAAAGGAGTTTACATGCAAAAAGAAAAATCCATGTCAAATTTGGCAATTTTTTTGGTGAATTTAAAATTTGGCCAAAAATGTGAAGATACCCCTTGAGCTCGAGACCAAAACTAAACAAATTATAATTTAGACATTATTGAAAAGTTTTTTTGACATGAAATGTAACACCCTAATCCGCCCAGGTCTGCAGCCCCATTCGGACTAAAGTATTTAACTTGGTAATCGTAAAAATTTAAAACTTTTCAAACACACTTTATTAATCCCAATAATATTTTTCAATACATATACAATACGGAGTATTCAACAATATTGCGGAAGCGATTTTAATATTGACATATCATAAATTGTTTCAAAACTTGTCACATCCATCCCGACAATCTCGCCCCATCTGCCGCCAGGATCACATTCTACTTTCTGCTTACCTGCGTGTAGCAAATAAAACACACTACACGCTCAGCGGTAAAGCTCAGTAAGCATATCTAATGCGTCGAACATCCATATAAACTGAATCTAAATTCATAATCAAATCATTTGATATCATGCACACAATGTTCATTTCAGACATTCACAGTTTTGGTATTGTTCAGTTCATATCAATACATTTTATTCAATTCAGATACTATTTCAATAATGCTCTTAAATTATTCTTAATCTAAGGCCAGATTATAACAATGCTCTTAGCTATTCTTAGTCTAAGGCTAGATCATAATAATGCTCTTAGCTATTCTTAGTCTAAGGCTAGATCATAATTTCTATAACCAGATTCTTAAAAGGCAATCATTAATCAGACACTTAAACTATCATTAGTTTAAGGCAATCGATTTCGGACACTTAACTGCAGTCAGTTAAGGCAATCAGACACTTAAACTATCACTAGTTTAAGGCAAATGATTCGGACACTTAACTGTAGTCAGTTAAGGCAACAACAATATCGTGATTGATGAACATTAGATCGGGCATTCCCAAACGAGTGATCCTCTAGTTTGGTCTATGAATCCCATTTATGCGTTTTTATCTAATTCATCAAATGTTCATGTTTTCATAAGCCTGTTCTAATACAAGATCTATTCTAGAGGTCTTCTAGATAGCCTTAACATCAATTAACTAATTGGTATATCTTAGAGTTCTTCTAGATACCGTTTAACAATACAAATCGTTTAATAATTATCAATATATTCATTACTCTCATGGCTGAATCATCAATAATCATTTTGATCAGTTAGTTCATTATTCATGATCATCCATAATAATCATTCATCATAATCATTAATCAACATAACAATTGATAACAAAAAGCGGTCTAGTTTTGAGTGTTAACACTCTAACTTACCGTCATGCATCACATAATGTTTTATATGCCTAAAACATCATTTTTATTATACAAAATCATATTTGTATTGTTCATAATTAATTGTTATCAAAAATAGGATTTTAGAGCATATTTTCAGGAATATATTTTTGTAGCAGGATCTGGAATTGAGGAAAATAATTTAAAATAATCATTTAATTTATAAAAGTTGATTTATATAATTTTAAATAATCCATTAATTCATAATAATCTATTTTTACAATCAATTAATTCATTATAATCGATTTTTACAATTTAAATAATCCATTAATTCCAAATAATCGACTTTTACAATTTAAATAATCAATTAATTTATAATAATCGATTTTTACAATTTAAATAATCAATTAATTAATTTTAATCGATTTTTACAATATAAATAATCGATTAATTCATAAAAAATTGATTTTTACAATTTAAATAATCCATTATTTCATAATAATCGATTTTTACAATTTAAATAATCAATTAATTCATAATAATCGATTTTTACAATTTAAATAATCAATTAATTCATAATAATCGATTTTTACAATATAAATAATCAATTAATTCATAATAATCGATTTTTACAACATAAATAATCGATTAAATGGTACTGACTTCGAACCACTGATTTGAATAAAATTCTAATCGATTTTTAGTAATTAAATAATCGATTTTCGGCCACTGTACATCATCTTCTTCCTCGGGTCAGTTTTAACATTATCATTTTTAATCACCAAACCTCAATTTAATTATATAAAAATGTTCTCCAATGTTCACAGATCATTTTAGAGTCATTAATTCGTAATTTTAACAACAATTTCATGGTTTATGATTCTTGGTTCTTCAAACATGTCAAACACAAAACTCAACCAAACGACCGTTTATGAACGTAGAAACGATCTATACGAACATTCTAGTCACTAGATATATCTACGGGCTTACCTCGAAGCTTATCGAAGGTTTTGAGAATTTTCCGGCGAAACTTCCGGCGACGATTACTCTCAGCTCCGGCGACCTCTCACCAAATTGACAACACCAATGAACTCTCCACTAAACAAGGAACTGAATGATACTAAACTTACCAAGTTTTGGGTGCAGAAATGGAAGCTGGTTTTTCCTCCTTATATAGGAAAATGGAGAAGGAAGAAGACAATCTTGTAGCTAGTTCTGCGTAGGAAATGATTCACGATCGGCTGAGTGGAGGAGGGGGCGCCGTCTGCACAGTCTCCCTGATTGGGACCAATTTTGGTTCCAGTTGGGGTACACGTTTTGGTCAAACTTTCTCCAAATTGAGATCCGTTCGCACCGTTGTGATCAGACAATCGAATTCTATTCAACGACATACTTTTCATAATTATTTGTAATACTTTTTCTGACATCATATTTTTGGGTGGTTGACTTTGATAGAGTAAAAATTGGTTTAATTGACTTTTCTCATAAAAGGTTCTCATATTTAATTCATATCAATTATTCTCATGATTTATTTTAACAAATCATTTAAATATTTACATTATAAACAAATTTTTCATTTACTCTTGATTTGGGTCTGTACTCAGGTTTCCAATCAAGACCACACAAAAAGTCAATATATTGGATTTATCTCTATGAGATTTATCCAGAGTGCGATAATAGATATCAAAACATATTTCGTATCGGCCCAAAGCCCAACAACAATTTATTTTAATCAAAACAAATTTGTTTAAACGAATAATTATTTAATAATATTTCTAGGGTATGTTTCGGGGCGTTACATGAAACTTTTGCAAAGTATTTTACATGAAAATATAAATATCCATGTCAAATTTGGCAATTTCTTGATAAATTTAAAATTTGGCCAAAAAATGTGATGGTACCCCTAGACCTTGAGGTCAAAACTAAAAAAATTATAATTTAGAAATTATTGAAAAGTCTTTTTGACATGAAACTTTTGCAAAGGAGTTTACATGCAAAAAAGAAACATCCATGTCTAATTTGGCAACTTTTTGATTAATTTAAAATATGGCCAAAAAATGTGATGGTACCCCTAGAGCTCGAGGCCAAAACTACAAAATTATAATTTAGACATTATTGAAAAGTCGTTTTGACATCAAACTTTTACAAAGGAGTTTACATGCAAAAAGAAACATCCATGTCAAATTTAGCATTTTTTTGGTGAATTTAAAATTTGGCCAAAAAATGTGACGGTACCCATTGAGCTCGAGACCAAAACTAAACAAATTATAAATTAGACATTATTGAAAAGTCATTTTGACATGAAACTTTTGCAAAGTATTTTACATGAAAATATAAATATCCATGTCAAATTTGGCAATTTCTTAATGAATTTAAAATTTGGCCAAAAAATGTGATGGTACACCTAGAGCTCGAGGTCAAAACTAAAAAAATTATAATTTAGAAATTATTGAAAAGTCTTTTTGACATGAAACTTTTTTCAAAGGAGTTTACATGCAAAAAAGAAACATCCATGTCAATTTTGGCAACTTTTTTGATGAATTAAAAATATGGAAAAAAAATGTGATGGTACCATAGAGCTCGAGACCAAAATTACAAAATTATAATTTAGACATTATTGAAAAGTCATTTTGACATCAAACTTTTACAAAGGAGTTTACATGCAAAAAGAAACATCCATGTCAAATTTGGCAATTTTTTTGGTGAATTTAAAATTTCGCCAAAAAATGTGACGGTACCCCTTGAGCTCGAGACCAAAACTAATCAAATTATAAATTAGACATTATTGAAAAGTCTTTTTGACATGAAACTTTTACAAAGTATTTTACATGAAAATATAAATATCCATGTCAAATTTGGCAATTTTTTGATGAATTTAAAATTTGGCCAAAAAATGTGATGGTACCCTAAAGCTCGAGGTCAAAACTAAAAAAATTATAATTTAGAAATTATTGAAAAGTCTTTTTGACATGAAACTTTTGCAAAGGAGTTTACATGCAAATAAGAAACATCCATGTCAAATTTGGCAATTTTTTTGATGAATTTAAAATATGGCCAAAAAATGTGATGGTAACCCTAGAGATCGAGGCCAAAACCACAAAATTATAATTGAGACATTATTGAAAAGTCGTTTTAACATCAAACTTTTACAAAGGAGTTTACATGCAAAAAGAAACATCCATGTCAAATTTGGCAATTTGTTTGGTAAATTTAAAATTTGGCCAAAAAATGTGACGGTACCTCTTTAGCTCGATGCCAACACTAAACAAATTATAATTTAGACATTATTGAAAAATCTTTTTGACATGAAACTTTTGCAAAGTATTTTACATGAAAATATAAATAACCATGTCAAATTTGGCAATTTCTTGATGAATTTAAAATTTGGCCAAAAAATGTGATGGTACCCCTAGAGCTGGAGGTCAAAACTAAAAAAATTATAATTTAGAAATTATTGAAAAGTATTTTTGACATGAAACTTTTTTCAAAGGAGTTTACATGCAAAAAAGAAACATCCATGTCAATTTTGGCAACTTTTTTGATGAATTAAAAATATGGCAAAAAAATGTGATGGTACCCTAGAGCTCGAGACCAAAACTACAAAATTATAATTTAGACATTATTGAAAAGTCGTTTTGACATCAAACTTTTACAAAGGAGTTTACATGCAAAAAGAAACATCCATGTCAAATTTGGCAATTTTTTTGGTGAATTTAAAATTTCGCCAAAAAATGTGACGGTACCCCTTGAGCTCGAGACCAAAACTAATCAAATTATAAATTAGACATTATTCAAAAGTCTTTTTGACATGAAACTTTTGAAAAGTATTTTACATGAAAATATAAATATCCATGTCAAATTTGGCAATTTTTTGATGAATTTAAAATTTGGCCAAAAAATGTGATGGTACCCCTAAAGCTCGAGGTCAAAACTAAAAAAATTATAATTTAGAAATTATTGAAAAGTCTTTTTGACATGAAACTTTTGCAAAGGAGTTTACATGCAAATAAGAAACATCCATGTCAAATTTGGCAATTTTTTTGATGAATTTAAAATATGGCCAAAAAATGTGATGGTACCCCTAGAGATCGAGGCCAAAACCACAAAATTATAATTTAGACATTATTGAAAAGTCGTTTTATCATCAAACTTTTACAAAGGAGTTTACATGCAAAAAGAAACATCCATGTCAAATTTGGCAATTTGTTTGGTGAATTTAAAATTTGGCCAAAAAATGTGACGGTACCTCTTTAGCTCGAGGCCAACACTAAACAAATTATAATTTAGACATTATTGAAAAATCTTTTTGACATGAAACTTTTGCAAAGTATTTTACATGAAAATATAAATAACCATGTCAAATTTGGCAATTTCTTGATTAATTTAAAATTTGGCCAAAAAATGTGATGGTACCCCTAGAGCTCGAGGTCAAAACTAAAAAAATTATAATTTAGAAATTATTGAAAAGTATTTTTGACATGAAACTTTTGAAAAGGAGTTTACTTGCAAAAAAGAAACATCCATGTCAAATTTGGCAACTTTTTTGATGAATTTAAAATATGGCCAAAAAATGTGATGGTACCCCTAGAGCTTGATGCGAAAACTACAAAATTATAATTTAGACATTATTGAAAAGTCGTTTTGACATCAAACTTTTACAAAGGAGTTTACATGCAAAAAGAAATATCCATGTCAAATTTGGCATTTTTTTTGGTGAATTTAAAATTTGGTCAAAAAATGTGACGGTACCCCTTGAGCTCGAGACCAAAACTAAACAAATTATAATTTAGAAATTATTGAAAAGTCTTTTTGACATGAAACTTTTGCAAAGTATTTTACATGAAAATATAAATATCCATGTCAAATTTGGCAATTTTTGATGAATTTAAAATTTGGACAAAAAATGTGATGTACCCATAGAGCTCGAGGCCAAAACTAAAAAATTATAATTTAGACATTATTGAAAGGTCGTTTTGACATCAAACTTTTACAAAGAAAGTTTACATGCAAAAAGAAACATCCATGTCAAATTTGGCAACTTTTTTGATGAATTTAAAATATGGCCAAAAAATGTGATGGTACCCCTAGAGATCGAGGCCAAAACTACAAAATTTTAATTTAGACATTATTGAAAAGTCGTTTTGACATCAAACTTTTACAAAGGAGTTTACATGCAAAAAGAAACATCCATGTCAAATTTGGCAATTTGTTTAGTAAATTTAAAATTTGGCCAAAAAATGTGACGGTACCTCTTTAGCTCGAGGCCAAAACTAAACAAATTATAATTTAGACATTATTGAAAAGTCTTTTTGAAATAAAACTTTTGCAAAGGAGTTTACATGAAAATATAAATATCCATTTCAAATTTGGCAATTTTTTGATGAATTTAAAATTTGGACAAAAAATGTGATGTACCCATAGAGCTCGAGGCCAAAACTAAAAAACTAACACATTATTGATAAGTATTTTTGCAAATGAAACTTTTGAAAAAGAATTTAAATGCAATTAGAAACATCCATGTCAAATTTAGCAGTTTTTTTGATGAATTTAAAATTTGGCTAAAAAATGGGGTAGTACCTCTAGAACTCGAGGCCAAAACTAAAAAAATTATAATTTATAAAAAAAATGTGACGGTACCCCTTGAGCTCGAGACCAAAACTAAACAAATTATAATTTAGAAATTATTGAAAAGTCTTTTTGACATGAAACTTTTGCAAAGTATTTTAGATGAAAATTATAATATTCATGTCAAATTGGTCAATTTCTTGATGAATTTAAAATTTGGACAAAAAATGTGATGGTACCGCTAGAGCTCGAGGTCAAAACTAAAAAAATTATAATTTAGAAATTATTGAAAAGTCTTTTTGACATGAAACTTTTGCAAAGGAGTTTACATGCAAAAAAGAAACATCCATGTCAAATTTGGCAACTTTTTTGATGAATTTAAAATATGGCCAAAAAATGTGATGGTACCCCTAGAGCTCGAAGCCAAAACTACAAAATTATAATTTAGACATTATTTAAAAGTCGTTTTAACATCAAACTTTTACAAAGGAGTTTACACGCAAAAAAGAAACATCCATGTCAAATTTGGCAACTTTTTTGATGAATTTAAAATATGGCCAAAAAATGTGATGGTACCCCTAGAGATCGAGGCCAAAACTACAAAATTTTAATTTAGACATTATTGAAAAGTCGTTTTGACATCAAACTTTTACAAAGGAGTTTACATGCAAAAAGAAACATCCATGTCAAATTTGGCAATTTGTTTAGTAAATTTAAAATTTGGCCAAAAAATGTGACGGTACCTCTTTAGCTCGAGGCCAAAACTAAACAAATTATAATTTAGACATTATTGAAAAGTCTTTTTGAAATAAAACTTTTGCAAAGGAGTTTACATGAAAATATAAATATCCATTTCAAATTTGGCAATTTTTTGATGAATTTAAAATTTGGACAAAAAATGTGATGTACCCATAGAGCTCGAGGCCAAAACTAAAAAACTAACACATTATTGATAAGTATTTTTGCAAATGAAACTTTTGAAAAAGAATTTAAATGCAATTAGAAACATCCATGTCAAATTTGGCAGTTTTTTTGATGAATTTAAAATTTGGCTAAAAAATGGGGTAGTACCCCTAGAACTCGAGGCCAAAACTAAAAAAATTATAATTAATAATTTATTGAAAAGCCTTTTTGACATGAAACTTTTGCAAAGAAGTTTACATGCAAAAAGAAACATCCATGTCAAATTTTGCATTTTTTTTTGGTAAATTTAAAATTTGGTCAAAAAATGTGACGGTACCCCTTGAGCTCGAGACCAAAACTAAACAAATTATAATTTAGAAATTATTGAAAAGTCTTTTTGACATGAAACTTTTGCAAAGTATTTTAGATGAAAATTAAAATATTCATGTCAAATTTGGCAATTTCTTGATGAATTTAAAATTTGGACAAAAAATGTGATGGTACCGCTAGAGCTCGAGGTCAAAACTAAAAAAATTATAATTTAGAAATTATTGAAAAGTCTTTTTGACATGAAACTTTTGCAAAGGAGTTTACATGCAAAAAAGAAACATCCATGTCAAATTTGGCAACTTTTTTGATGAATTTAAAATATGGCCAAAAAATGTGATGGTACCCCTAGAGCTCGAAGCCAAAACTACAAAATTATAATTTAGACATTATTGAAAAGTCGTTTTGACATCAAACTTTTACAAAGGAGTTTACATGCAAAAAGAAACATCCATGTCAAATTTGGCAATTTTTTTGGTGAATTTAAAATATGGCCAAAAAATGTGACGGTACCTCTTTAGCTCGAGGCCAAAACTAAACAAATTATAATTTAGACATTATTGAAAAGTCTTTCTGACATGAAACTTTTGCAAAGGAGTTTACATGAAAATATAAATATCCATGTCAAATTTGGCAATTTTTTGATTAATTTAAAATTTGGACAAAAAATGTGATGTACACATAGAGCTCGAGGCCAAAACTAAAAAAATTTACAAATTATTGATAAGTATTTTTGCAAATGAAACTTTTGAAAAAGAATTTAAATGCAAATAGAAACATCCATGTCAAATTTGGCAGTTTTTTTGATGAATTTAAAATTTGGCTAAAAAATGGGGTGGTACCCCTAGAACTCGAGGCCAAAACTAAAAAAATTATAATTTATAAATTATTGACAAGCTTTTTTGACATGAAACTTTTGCAAAGAAGTTTACATGCAAAAAGAAACATCCATGTCAAATTTGGCATTTTTTTTGGTGAGTTTAAAATTTGGTCAAAAAATGTGACGGTACCCCTTGAGCTCGAGACCAAAACTAAACAAATTATAATTTAGAAATTATTGAAAAGTCTTTTTGACATGAAACTTTTGCAAAGTATTTTACATGAAAATATAAATATCCATGTCAAATTTGGCAATTTCTTGATGAATTTAAAATTTGGCCAAAAAATATAATGGTAACTCTAGAGCTCGAGGTCAAAATTAAAAAAATTATAATTTAAAAATTATTGAAAAGTCTTTTTGACATGAAACTTTTGCAAAGGAGTTTACATGCAAAAAAGAAACATCCATGTCAAATTTGGCAACTTTTTTGATAAATTTAAAATATGGCCAAAAAATGTTATGGTACCCCTAGAGCTCGAGGCCAAAACTACAAAATTATAATTTAGACATTATTGAAAAGTCGTTTTGACATCAAACTTTTACAAAGGAGTTTACATGCAAAAAAGAAACATCCATGTCAAATTTGGCAACTTTTTTGATGAATTTAAAATATGGCCAAAAAATGTGATGGTACCCTAGAGCTCGAGGCCAAAACTACAAAATTATAATTTAGACATTATTGAAAAGTCGTTTTGACATCAAACTTTTATAAAGGAGTTTACATGCAAAAGAGAAACATCCATGTCAAATTTGGCAACTTTTTTGATGAATTTAAAATATGGCCAAAAAATGTGATGGTACCCCTAGAGATCGAGGCCAAAACTACAAAATTATAATTTAGACATTATTGAAAAGTCGTTTTGACATCAAACTGTTACAAAGAAAGTTTACATGCAAAAAGAAACATCCATGTCAAATTTGGCAACTTTTTTGATGAATTTAAAATATGGCCAAAAAATGTGATGGTACCCCTAGAGATCGAGGCCAAAACTACAAAATTATAATTTAGACATTATTGAAAAGTCTTTTTGACATGAAACTTTTGCAAATTATTTTACATGAAAATATAAATATCAATGTCAAATTTGGCAATTTCTTGATGAATTTAAAATTTGGCCAAAAAATGTGATGGTACCCTAAAGGTCGAGGTCAAAACTAAAAAAATTATAATTTAGTAATTATTGAAAAGTCTTTTTGATATGAAACTTTTGCAAAGGAGTTTACATGCAAAAAAGAAACATCCATGTCAAATTTGGCAGTTTGTTTGGTGAATTTGAAATTTGGCCAAAAAATGTGACGGTACCCCTTGAGCTCGAGACCAAAACTAAACAAATTATAATTTAGAAATTATTGAAAAGTCTTTTTGACATGAAACTTTTGCAAAGTATTTTACATGAAAATATAAATATCCATGTCAAATTTGGCAATTTTTGATGAATTTAAAATTTGGACAAAAAATGTGATGTACCCATAGAGCTCGAGGCCAAAACTAAAAAAATTTACACAATATTGATAAGTATTTTTGCACATGAAACTTTTGAAAAAGAATTTAAATGCAAATAGAAACATCCATGTCAAATTTGGCAGTTTTTTTGATGAATTTAAAATTTGGCTAAAAAATATGGTGGTACCCATAGAACTCGAGGCCAAAACTAAAAAAATTATAATTTATAAATTATTGAAAAGCCTTTTTGACATGAAACTTTTTCAAAGAAGTTTACATGCAAAAAGAAACATCCATGTCAAATTTGGCAAATTTTTTGATGAATTTAAAATATGGCCAAAAAATTTGATGGTACCCCTAGAGCTCGAGGCCAAAACTACAAAATTATAATTTAGACATTATTTAAAAGTCGTTTTGACATCAAACTTTTACAAAGAAGGTTTACATGCAAAAAGAAACATCCATGTCAAATTAGGCAACTTTTTTGATGAATTTAAAATATGGCCAAAAAATGTGATGGTACACCAAGAGCTCGAGGCCAAAACTACAAAATTATAATTTAGACATTATTGAAAAGTCGTTTTGACATCAAACTTTTACAAAGGAGTTTACATGCAAAAAGAAACATCCATGTCAAATTTGGCAATTTTTTTGGTGAATTTAAAATATGGCCAAAAAATGTGATGGTACCCCTAGAGCTCGAGGCCAAAACTACAAAATTAGAATTTAGACATTATTGAAAAGTCGTTTTGACATCAAACTTTTACAAAGAAGGTTTACATGCAAAAAGAAACATCCATGTCAAATTAGGCAACTTTTTTGATGAATTTAAAATATGGCCAAAAAATGTGATGGTACCCCTAGAACTCGAGGCCAATTCTACAAAATTATAATTTAGACATTATTGAAAAGTCGTTTTGACATCAAACTTTTACAAAGGAGTTTACATGCAAAAAGAAACATCCATGTCAAATTTGGCAATTTTTTTGGTGAATTTAAAATATAGCCAAAAAATGTGATGGTACGCATTGAGCTCGAGGCCAAAACTACAAAATTATAATTTAGACATTATTGAAAAGTTTTTTTGACATCAAACTTTTACAAAGGAGTTTACAAGCAAAAAGAAACATCCATGTCATATTTGGCAATTTTTTTGGTGAATTTAAAATTTGGCCAAAAAAAGTGACGGTACATCTTTAGCTCGAGGCCAAAACTAAACAAATTATAATTTAGACATTATTGAAAAGTCTTTTTGACATGAAACTTTTTCAAAGTATTTTACATGAAAATATAAATATCCATGTCAAATTTGGCAATTTCTTGATGAATTTAAAATTTGGCCAAAAAATGTGAAGGTACCCCTAGAGCTCGAGGTCAAAACTAAAAAAAATTATAATTTAGAAATTATTGAAAAGTCTTTTTGACATAAACTTTTGCAAAGGATCTTACATGCAAAAAAGAAACATCCATGTCAAATTTGGCAACTTTTTTGATGAATTTAAAATATGGCCAAAATATGTGATGGTAGCCCTAGAACTCGAGGGCAAAACTACAAAATTATAATTTAGACATTATTGAAAAGTCTTTTTGACATGAAACTTTTTTGCAAAGGAGTTTACATGAAAATATAAATATCCAAGTCAAATTTGGCAATTTTTTTGATGAATTTAAAATTTGGACAAAAAATGTGATGTGCCGATAGAGCTCGAGGCCAAAACTAAAAAAATTTACACATTATTATTAAGTATTTTTTCACATGAAACTTTTGAAAAAGAATTTAAATGCAAATAGAAACATCCATGTCAAATTTGGCAGTTTTTTTGATGAATTTAAAATTTGGCTAAAAAATGTGGTGGTACCCCTAGAACTCTAGGCCAAAACTAAAAAAATTATAATTTATAAATTATTGACAAGCCTTTTTGATATGTAACTTCTGCAAAGAAGTTTACTTGCAAATAGAAACATCCATGTCAAATTCGGCAATTTTTTATAAATTTTTAAAATTTGGCCAAAAAATGAGATGGTAACCCTAGAGCTCGAAACCAAAACTAAAACCATTATAATTTAGACATTATTGAAAAGTCTTTTTGACATGATACTTTTACTAAGATGTTTACATGCAAATAGAAACATCCATGTCAAATTTGGCAATTTTTTTTGTGAATTTAATTTGGCCAAAAAATGTGACGGTACCTCTTGAGCTCGAGGCCAAAACTAAACAAATTATAATTTAGACATTATTGAAAAGTCTTTTTGACATGAAACTTTTGCAAAGTATTTTACATGAAAATTTAAATATCCATGTCAAATTTGGCAATTTCTTGATTAATTTAAAATTTGGCCAAAAAATGTGAAGGTACCCCTAAAGCTCGAGGTCAAAACTAAAAAAATTATAATTTAGAAACTATTGAAAAGTCTTTTTGACATGAAACTTTTGCAAAGGAGTTTACATGCAAAAAAGAAACATCCATGTCAAATTTGGCAACTTTTTTGATGAATTTAAAATATGGCCAAAAAATGTGATGGTACCCCTAGAGCTCGAGGCCAAAACTACAAAATTATAATTTAGACATTATTGAAAAGTCGTTTTGACATCAAACTTTTACAATGGAGTTTACATGCAAAAAGAAACATCCATGTCAAATTTGGCAACCTTTTTAGTTAATTTAAAATTTGGCCAAAAAATGTGACGGTACCCCTTGAGCACGAGGCCAAAACTAAACAAATTATAATTTAGACATTATTGAAAAGTCTTTTTGACATGACACTTTTGCAAAGGAGTTTACATGAAAATATAAATATCCATGTCAAATTTGGCAATTTTTTTTGATGAATTTAAAATTTGGACAAAAAATGTGATGTGTCCATAGAGCTCGAGTCCAAAACTAAAAAAATTTACACATTATTATTAAGTATTTTTGCACATGAAACTTTTGAAAAAGAATTTAAATCCAAATAGAAACATCCATGTCAAATTTGGCAGTTTTTTTGATGTATTTAAAATTTGGCTAAAAAATGTGGTGGTACCCTAGAACTCGAGGCCAAAACTAAAATAATGATAATTTATAAATTATTGACAAGCCTTTTTGACATGAAACTTTTGCAAAGAAGTTTACATGCAAATAGAAACATCCATGTCAAATTTGGCAATTTTTGATGAATTTAAAATTTGGCCAAAAAATGAGATGGTAACCCTAGAGCTCGAAACCAAAACTAAAACCATTATAATTTAGACATTATTGACAAGTCATTTTGACATAAAACTTTTGCAAAGGATTTTACATGCAAATAGAAACATCCATGTCAAATTTGGCAACTTTTTTTATGAATTTAAATTATGGCCAAAAAATGTGATGGTACCCCTAGAGCTCGAGACCAAAACTAAATAAATTATAATTTAGACATTATTGAAAAGTCTTTTTGACATGAAACTTTTGCAAAGTATTTTACATGAAAATATAAATATTCATGTCAAATTTGGCAATTTCTTGATTAATTTAAAATTTGGCCAAAAAATGTGATGGTACCCCTAAAGCTCGAGGTCAAAACTAAAAAAATTATAATTTAGAAATTATTGAAAAGTCTTTTTGACATGAAACTTTTGCAAAGGAGTTTACATGCAAAAAAGAAACATCCATGTCAAATTTGGCAACTTTTTTAATAAATTTAAAATATGGCCAAAATGTATGATGGTACCCCTAGAGATCGAGGCCAAAACCACAAAATTATAATTTAGACATTATTGAAAAGTCGTTTTGACATAAAACTTTTACAAAGGAGTTTACATGCAAAAAGAAACATCCATGTAAAATTTGGCCATTTTTTTGGTGAATTTAAAATTTGGCCAAAAATTTGACGGTACCTCTTTAGCTCGAGGCCAAAACTAAACAAATTATAATTTAGACATTATTGAAAAGTCTTTTTGACATGAAACTTTTGCAAAGTATTTTACATGAAAATATAAATATCCATGTCAAATTTGGCAATTTCTTGATGAATTTAAAATTTGGCCAAAAAATGTGATGGTACCCCTAAAGCTCGAGGTCAAAACTAAAAAAAGTATAATTTAGAAATTATTGAAAAGTCTTTTTGACATGAAACTTTTTCAAAGGAGTTTACATGCAAAAAAGAAAACATCCATGTCAAATTTAGCAACTTTTTTGATGAATTTAAAATATGGCCAAAAAATGTGATGCCCCTAGAGCTCGAGGCCAAAACTACAAAATTACAATTTAGACATTATTGAAAAGTCGTTTTGACATCAAACTTTTACAAAGGAGTTTACATGCAAAGAGAAACATCCATGTCAAATTTGGCATTTTTTTGGTGAATTTAAAATATGGCCAAAAAATGTGATGGTATCCCTAGAGCTCAAGGCCAAAACTACAAAATTATAATTTAGACATTATTGAAAAGTCGTTTTGACATCAAACTTTTACAAAGGAGTTTACATGCAAAAAAAACACATCCATGTCAAATTTGGCAATTTTTTGGTGAATTTAAAATTTGGCCAAAAATGTGACGGTACCTCTTTAGCTCGAGGCTTAAACTAAACAAATTATAATTTAGACATTATTGAAAAGTCTCTTTGACATGAAACTTTTGCAAAGTATTTTACATGAAAATATAAATATCCATGTCAAATTTGGCAATTTCTTGATGAATTTAAATTTGAACAAAAAATGTGATGGTACCCCTAAAGCTCGAGGTCAAAACTAAAAAAATTATAATTTAGAAATTATTGAAAAGTCTTTTTTACATGAAACTTTTGAAAAGGAGTTTACATGCAAAAAAGAAATATCCATGTAAATTTGGCATTTTTTGGTGAATTTAAAATTTGGCCAAAAAATGTGACGGTACCCCTTGAGCTCGAGTCCAAAACTAAACAAATTATAATTTAGTCATTATTGAAAACTCTTTTTGACATGAAACTTTTGCAAAGTATTTTACATGCAAATCGAAATTTCCATGTCAAATTTGGCAACTTTTTTGATGAGTATAAAATTTGGCCAAAAATTTGATAGTACCCCTAGAGCTCGAGACCAAAACTAAAAAAAATTATAATTTAGGCTTTATTGATAAGTTTTCTTGGCATGAAACTTTGCAAAGTATTTTACATGAAAATATAAATATCCATGTCAAATTTGGAAATTTCTCGATGAATTTAAAATTTGGCCAAAAAATGTGGTGGTACCCCTAGAGCTCGAGACCAAAACTACAAAATTATAATTTAGACATTATTGAAAAGTCGTTTTGACGTCAAACATTTACAAAGTAATTTACATGCAAATAGAAACATCCATTTCAAATTTGGCAATTTTTTGGTGAATTTCAAATTTGGCCAAAAAATGTGATGGTACACTAGAGCTCGAGGCCAAAACTAAACAAATTATAATTTAGACATTATTGAAAAATCTTTTTGACATGATACTTTTACATGCAAATAGGAATTTACATGCAAATAGAAATTTCCATGTCAAATTTGGCAACTTTTTTTTGAGTATAAAATTTGGCCAAAAAATGTGATGGTACCCCTAGAGCTCGAGGCCAAAACTAAAAAAAATTATAATTTAGACATTATTGACAAGTTTTTTTGACATGAACCTTTTGCAAAGTATTTTACATGAAAATATAATTTTCCATGTCAAATTTGGCAACTTTGTTGATGAATATATAAAATTTGGCCAAAAAATGTGATGGTACTCTAAGAGCTCGAGGCCGAAACTCAAAAAGTTATAATTTATACATTATTGAAAAGTCTTTTTGACATGAAACTTTTTCAAATGAGTTTACATGCATATAGAAACATACATGTCAAATTTGGCAACTTTTTTGATGAATTTAAAATATGACCAAAATATGTGATGGTACCCCTAGAGCTCGAGGCAAAACTACAAAATTATAATTTAGACATTATTGAAAAGTCTTTTTGACATGAAACTTTTTCAAATGAGTTTACATGCAAATAGAAACATACATGTCAAATTTGGCAACTTTTTTGATGAATTTAAAATCTGGCCAAAATATGTGATGGTACCCCTAGAGATCGAGGCAAAACTACAAAATTATAATTTAGACATTATTGAAAAGTCGTTTTGACATCAAACTTTTTCAAAGGAGTTTACATGCGAATAGAAACATCCATGTCAAATTTGGCAATTTTTTTGGTGAATTTTAAAATTTGGCCAAAAAATGTGATGGTACCCCTAGAGCTCGAGGCCAAAACTAAAAAAAATTATAATTTAGACATTATCGAAATGCCTTTTTGACATGAAACTTTTGCAAAGGAGTTTACATGCAAATAGAAACATCCATGTCAAATTTGGCAAGTTTTTTGGTGAATTTAAATTTTGGCCAAAAAATGTGGTGGTAACCCTAGAGCTCGAGGCCAAAACTAAAACAATTATTATTTAGACATTATTGAAAAGTTTTTTTGACATTAAACTTTTCCAAAGGATTTTACATGAAAAAAGAAATATCCATGTCAAATTTGGAAATTGGTTGGTGAATTTAAAATTTTGCCAAAAAATGTGATGGTACCCCCTAGAACTCGAGGACAAAACTAAAAAAATTATAATTTAGAAATTATTGAAAAGTCTTTGTGACATGAAACTTTTGCAAAGGAGTTTGCATTCAAATAGAAACATCCATGTCAAATTCGGCCACTTTTTTGATTAACTTAAAATCTGGCCTAAAAATGTGATGACACCCTTTGAGCTCGAGGCCAAAACTACAATTTACTCCCTGTGTCCACCATAGATCTACCCAGACACTATTCACAGAGTCAAACTTTACTCACTTTTTTTGCTCAATTTTACTAGTCATTTCATAAAATAATATAGTATTGTCACCTCTAGTTTGGTATAACTTTTCATGTAGTTTATTACTATATAAATTTTATTTTAAAATTTTACTCCTATAATCAATTAAATTGAATTGAAAATATAGTCGGTCAAGCCTCGTAATGCGTAATGGGAAGATCTTACATGGACGGAGGAGTATAATTTAGACATTATGGAAAAGTCATTTTGACATCAAACTTTTACAAAGGAGTTTACATGCAAATAGAAATATCCATGTCAAATTTGGCAATTTTTTTGGTGAATTTAAAATTTGGCCAAAAAATGGGATGGTACCCATAGAACTCGAGGCCAAAACTAAACAAATTACTCCCTCCATTTCTAAATATTTGCCACACTTCTATTCCCGAGGTAAAATATCAAGTTTTTTCAATTCATTTTATTTACAAATTGGTATAGAAATAAAAAAAAAATTTACATATCAAAAAACTACATGAAAAGTTCTTCGAAATAAAAGGTGTCAAGAAATATTTTATTTTATCAAATAACCAATGAAAACGTAGAAATAAACAAAAGTTCCCGCGACGCTGAAAAAGCAAACGTTGCAAATATTTAGGGACGGAGGGAGTATAATTTAGACATTATTGAAAAGTCTTTTTGACATGATACTTTTACAAAGATGCTTACATGAAAATAGAAACTTCCATGTCAAATTTGGCAACTTTTTTGATGAGTATAAAAATTGGCCAAAAAATGTGATGGTTCCCCTAGAGCTCGAGGCCAAAACTAAAACAAATTATAATTTAGACATTATTGACAAGTTTTTTTGACATGAAACTTTTGCAAAGGATTTTACATGAAAATATAAATATCCATGTCAAATTTGGCAATTTCTTGATGAATTTAAAATTTGGCCAAAAAATGTGATGGTACCCCTAGAGCTCGAGGTCAAAACTAAAAAATTATAATTTAGAAATTATTGAAAAGTCTTTTTTACATGAAACTTTTGCAAAGGAGTTTACATGCAAATAGAAACATTCATGTCAAATTTGGCAATTTCTTGATGAATTTTAAATTTGGCCAAAAATGTGATGGTACCCCTAGAGCTCGAGGTCAAAACTAAAAAAATTATAATTTAGAAATTACTGAAAAGTCTTTTTGACATGAAACTTTTGCAAAGAAGTTTACCTGCAAATAGAAACATTCATGTCAAATTTGGCAACTTTTTTGATGAATTTAAAATCTGGCCTAAAAATGTGATGGTATCCCTTGAGCTCGAGGCCAAAACTATAAAATTATAATTTAGACATTATTTAAAAGTCATTTTGACATCAAACTTTTACAAAGGAGTTTACATGCAAATAGAAACATCCATGTCAAATTTGGCAATTTTTTTGGTGAATTTAAAATTTGGCCAAAAAATGGGATTGTACCCCTACAGCTCGAGGCCAAAACTAAACAAATTATAATTTAGACATTATTGAAAAGTCTTTTTGACATGATACTTTTACAAAGATGCTTACATGAAAATAGAAACTTCCATGTCATATTTGGCAACTTTTTTGATGGGTATAAAATTTGGCCAAAAAATGTGACGGTACCTCTTTAGCTCGAGGCCAAAACTAAACAAATTATAATTTAGACATTATTGAAAAATCTTTTTGACATGAAACTTTTGCAAAGGATTTTACATGAATATATAAATATCCATGTCAAATTTGGCAATTTCTTGATGAATTTTAAATATGGCCAAAAAATGTGATGGTACCCCTAGAGCTCGACGTCAAAACTAAAAAAATTATAATTTAGAAATTATTGAAAAGTCTTTTTGACATGAAACTTTTGCAAAGGAGTTTACATGCAAATAAAAACATTCATGTAAAATTTGGCAACTTTTTTGAAGAATTTAAAATCTGACCTAAAAATGTAATGGTACCCCTTGAGCTCGAGGCCAAAACTACAAAATTATAATTTAGACATTATTGAAAAGTCCTTTTGACATCAAACTTTTACAAAGGAGTTTACATGCAAATAGAAACATCCATGTCAAATTTGGCAATTTTTTGGTAAATTTTAAATTTGGCCAAAAAATGGGATGGTACCCCTAGAGCTCGAGGCCAAAACTAAACAAATTATAATTTAGACATTATTGAAAAGTCTTTTTGACATGATACTTTTACAAAGATGCTTGCATGAAAATAGAAACTTCCATGTCATATTTGGCAACTTTTTTGATGAGTATATAAAATTTGGCCATAAAATGTGATGGTACCCTAGAGCTCGAGGCCAAAACAAAAAAATTATAATTTAGACATTATTGAAAAATCTTTTTGACATGAAACTTTTGCAAAGGATTTTACATGAATATATAAATATCCATGTCAAATTTGGCAATATCTTGATGAATTTAAAATTTGGCCAAGAAATGTGATGGTACCCCTAGAGCTCGAGGTCAAAACCAAAAAAAATTATAATTTAGAAATTATTGAAAAGTCTTTTTGACATGAAACTTTTGCAAAGGAGTTTACATTCAAATAAAAACATCCATGTCAAATTTGGCAACTTTTTCGATGAATTTAAAATCTGGCCAAAAAAAGTAATGGTACCCCTAGAGCTCGATGCCAAAACTTTAAAAAAAAATTATAATTTAAACATTATTGAAAAGTAGTTTTGACATCAAACTTTTACAAAGAAGTTTACATGCAAATAGAAACATCCATGTCAAATTTGACAACTTTTTTTATGAATTTAAAATATGTCGAAAAAATGTGTTCGTACCTCTAAAGCTCGAGGCCAAAACTTTAAAAAAAACAATTTAGACATTAATCACAAGTCTTTTTTACATTAAACTATTACAAAGGATTTTACATCAAAATATAAATATTCATCTCAAATTTGGGCAGTTTTTTGATAAATTTAAAATTTGGCTCAAAAAATGTGATGATACCCCTAGACCACGATGCCAAAACTAACAAAAATTATAATTGAGAAATTATTGACAAGTCTTTTTTACATGAAACTTTTATAAAGGATTTTACATACAAATAGAAATATCCATGTCAAATTTGGCATTTTTTTGATTAATTTAAAATTTGGTCAAAAAATGTGATGGTACTTCTAAAGCTTGTGGCTAAAACTAAAAAAATAATAATTTAGACATTAATGACAAGTCTTTTCGAAATGAAACTTTTAAAAAGGATTTTACCTAAAAAATATAAATATCCATGTCAAATTTGGGAATTTTTGGATTAATTTAAAATTTGACCAAAAAATGTGATGGTACCATTTTTGACAAAATTTGGCCAAAATTATAATTTAGACATTTTGACAAATCTGTTTTACATGAAACTTTTTTAAAAGATTTTGCGTGCAAATAGAAATATCAATGTAAAATTTGGCAAGTTGTTTGATGAATTTAAAATTGCCCAAAAAATGTGATCGTATCCATAGAGCTCGAGACCAAAACTTAAAAAAAATAATTTAGAGATTAATCACAAGTCTTTTTGACATGAAACTATTACAAAGAATTTTACATGAAAATATAAATATCCCTATGAAATTTGGATAGTTTTTGATGAATTTAAAATTTGGTCAAAAATTGTTATGGTACCTCTAGAGCACGAGGCCAAAACTACAAAAGTTATAATTTAAGCATTATTGACAAGTTTTTTTTTACATGAAACTTTTACAAAGAATTTTACATGCAAATAGAAATTTCCATATCAAATTTGGAAATTTTTTGATGAATTTAAAATTTGGCTAAAAAATGTAATACGCAAACTTTATCCCCACTAAAAGTAAAGAGGCTGCTTCCAAGAAACCCCCAGCTCGAACAACACAAAAAACAAGTAGCACGACAAGAAGATAGAGTAGATATAAGGATCACGTTACCTAGCCAACTGGAAGAAAAAAACGTCAAGCCAACACAACATAGAATAACACAAACAAAACTAGCACCCTAAACTAAACGACTACCCAACTACTCTAATACTAGATCTCCAAACGTCCCTATCTAAGGTCATATCCCCAGTAAGAGCAAAATGTCTTAAATCCTACCTAACCACCTCCTTCCCATTCTTCATAGGTCTACCCCTACCCTCCACATCCTCCAACTACCGAAAACTTCTCACATCTCTGTACCGGAGCCTCAGGTGCATGCCTTCTCACATGACCAAACCATCTCAACCTAACCTCTCAAAGCTTATCCTCCATGTCTCTAAATGTTCCTTTTTTCACCTAAAACCATGTAAAATTCCAGACGCTAAAAATACTCATCTATGCAGCGCAAAACTCATTTTTAAAGTTTTCCCCTTAAGCTCCTATGGGTACAACGCACTTTACGTATTGCCAATATTTCAAATTGAAAACAAAGTGCTCCTTTTTTTTATGTAAAACCATTGAAAAATTTCAAACATCAATTACTTGTTTATAAAACCCAAAACTCTTTTTTTAAAGATTTGGCCTCAAGCTCATTGGAGAAAGTTACAAACTAACCAAAAGCGGGTATTTATTTCAGACTGTTGCTACACACATTTCTTTCGGAGTTGAAACAAATACAAGTACTGCACACAAATATATACACCGCAGTAAATTACCAGCACTTTACACTCACAGACGACATTCAAATTAACATATAACCTCCACTCGAAAATAATCTGACTGCTCAAACTGATCAAACTGCACGTCTAGGCATGTCTCTCTGCACCAGGCGGCGCAGTTGGCAAGGGGAAGTCACAGCTGCAGAATTCTCCATTGGCAAATTGTGGTGTTTCAATGTAAGGGCTCTGAAAGAACCAGTATAAGACAACATCGAAGAATAGAGTCATCAAAGAGCAACAAGAAAATTTTAATTCACTTAGAAAAAGGGCGTAAAACGCTGGGTGATGGAGTAAACTTTCATATATATTGCATGATAATACAAATCTACATTGTTGTTCATATCTGACAGATTACTCGCAAAATCTATATTGATCTCAAATAAATTTTCAAAGGGTCTTATCTTCCCCATGGGGGTTTTATATACTACACCACCCCCAAATCTATTCCATTGGCATGTACTTTTACGTTGGATGTTATATTCATTGCTTTAATTTTGGAAAAGAACAGTAAGGTGAGGCAATGAGCTATAAATGTTGTATTGCTGATTTCCGAAAGATAATTCACATAACTTTTACCATCATTTCAGAAATCCCACCTCATTCATTCTAGTATCTATGAAGAAAAGGGTCCAAAGAGGAAAGACAACCAACTAAAATGAGCTTTATTAACATATAAAAAAGTACGGAGCATTTAGAAAAGGAACAAAAGATAGTACATTAGTACCTGCACTGCAAATGTTACATAAGGAGCCTTATCTGCATTCTGAGATTGAGAGGAGTCTTTCAAAGAGTGAGAACCATAATGTGTTTCACTACCATCCAACTTCTGGACTGGAGTATTTACAGAATCCTCAATGCCTTTGTCAGTGACAAACTTTACACTCTAATGGCATGTAGATTTCTATTTTAGAAACATCAGGTGAAATAATCAAAAGTCGTAAAACCTGAAATTGGTGAAAGTACCTGGAAAACTTTCCCCAATGTCTTCAGTCCCTTTGCTCGTGCACGAAGTTCTTCTTTCTTTACATTGGTATCCAGTAAAACCTGAAAATAGAAAAAAAAATTGAAAAAAAATTGAATGGAATCAATGAAAGAGAAAAAACATGCAACAAAAACATGAAAATTCATGAAAAAGACAACCATCTGACAAACACGGGAGAGAGTTGTTTCTATATCAGCAACATTAAGCTTCCACAGAGAGTCAATCATTACTCTCTTGTGAGACTGCAAATACTCCTCCATTTCATCCTCAGTGTAGGTTCCCTCTGCACTAAGATGACGTTTCATGTCCTCTTGAAGCTGAACCAAAGCAATAGCACCTAAGCAAAACAAAGTATTGAGGTCAACCATTTGACAGAATAAATGGAAAACAGCATCTTTTCAATGCTAAGGGACTTGCAAACTCATGGTCAAAGCTGCAATCAAGCAGCATCTTCTCACTAATACTACCAAAATTAACACAAACAGTTTGTACACAAGAACATAATATTGTAGGCAGTATATGTGAAGGAACCATAAACAAAACCAAGCAGCAACAACTTACCGGGAGATGCAAAATAATTACTGATGGGAAGGGAAGAAATCTCAATTACACAGCTTTTAACATTAAAGGCTATCCTCCAGTCCAACCTACATTGATACAATGCTAAGGGACTTCCGAGCTCATGTTGAATATACAGCAGCTTGAACACACATTAGTGTTGGAAACCGGGTAATTTACCCTCTAAAACAACAATTGAAATGAACCAATATATAAATCACCAAGAAAGACCACCAAATAGTATCCTCACATAAGAGACCACCCATACTATATGTTGGATATTTCAAGCTTATCTAACATAAAATCCGTGTTCACCCTAACCCGAAAGGTCTCAAGTGATTAGACTAAAGAAGAGTGCAAAGTAGATTAGTATATTTGTATCATTAAGTGGGAGTAATTAAATGCCATCAAATGTGTGGATGCTACGTAATAAATTTGGAATAAAAGCATCATTGTCAACATGTTTGAATTTATTGAGCTCTATTGATTCAACCATTGTTCTTCCTTTTTGGTATTGGAATACTGAGGTCTGGGTTCGGTCACTCTAATCCTGCTACAAGTGCCTACTTGAGCCGTGTAATTATATTTATCAGTATATTATAATTGAAAAGAAAAAACAGTATATAAATGCAAGAATAAAAAAGATAAGTGGAGACCACACCCAAAAACTGATAACAAAGTTTGGCAAAACATGCCTAATTTCCAAGCACCACTCATAAGATCCATTTTAATTTATATATGGGACTGTAGGAGAGGAACACTTAAGATGGGATGATAGAATGGGAAAGAGTGTGAGTACTTCTATATCTTGAAACCTCCCCCATAAACTTAACCAGCAAATATGGAACTAAAATTAAAGCCAAAACTAAAAAAAATACACATTCTCGCAACTTTTAGTAACACCAAATATAATTCTTCTCAAATACAACAACAACAACAACCCAGTTGGATCCCACTACAGTAGGGTGGGTGTGTGTACGCAGACCTTGCCCCTACTCGGAAGTAGGGAGGCTGTTTCCAAGAGACCCCCGGCTCAACCTGCACAAAAAATATGGTAGGGAACACAGTATAACACGGATAAAGCATCAAGTACAATGAAATGAAAGTCCTGCAAGCAATAGCAAAAGATTCCAATCAAACACAACACACTACAAAAAAACATCTGCAGCATCGAGCTCCTATCCAGCTACTATAATCCTAGTTCTCCAAAGGTTCCTATCTAAAGTCATATCCTCAGTCAGGGTGAGAAGTCCTAAATCCTGCCTAATCACCTCCTTCCAATTCCTCTTAGGTCTACCCCTTCCCCTACTTCCCCGATAACTGTAATCCTCTCGCATCTCCGTACAGGGGCGTCAGCATCCCGCCATCTTACATGACCAAACCATCTCAACCTCGCTTCCCGCAACTTATCTTCCACCGTTAGATAACTTCGTTCGAAATCCTATCCAACCTTGTCTTCCCACACATCCATCGTAACATCCGCATCTCCGCCGCATGCAGATGACGCACATGAGTCTTCTTAACCGCCCAACACTCTGCCCCATATAACATAGCAGGTCTGACTACGGATCGGTAGAACTTACCTTTCATCCTGGGCGAAATCTTCGGATCACACAACACCCCTGAAGCCAACCGCCATTTGGCCCAAGCCACTCCAACACGATGTCCAACATCCCCGTCTAACTACCCATCAGCCTGGATTACCGAGCCAAGATATCGAAACATGTCTACCTTAAGTACTACGTGAGAGTCAATCCTAACTTCCACTTCTGATTCTGTTTCCCGGCCGCTGAAATGACATTCCGTGTATTCAGTCTTGTTCCTACTTATTCTGAATCCTTTAGTCTCAAGGGCAAGGCGCCATAGTTCCAACTTATCGTTTAGTCCCTTACGTGTGTCGTCGATAAGCACAATATCATCCACATAAAGCATGCACCATGGGACCCCTTCTTGAACACCTTGAGTTAGGACGTCCATCACCAAGGCGAACAAAAAAGGGCTAAGGGCAGACCCCTGGTGCAATCCCATCCCTACCGACAATGACTCAGAGTCGCCCCCGGAGGTCCTTATCCTAGTCATAGCCCCATCGTACATATCCTTGATCGCGCGAGTGTATGCGATGGGAACTCCTCTCGTCTCAAGGCACCTCCATAAGACCTCCTGTGGCACCCTATCGTACGCCTTCTCAAGATCAATAAACACCATATGAAGGTCCTTCCTAGCCCTATACTCTTCCATTAACCTCCTCACGAGGTGAATGGCCTCTGTAGTCGATCTGCCAGGCATGGAACCAAAATGGTTCTCAAAGATAAATACCCCTTTCCGCACCCTATACTCAATGACTCGCTCCCAAACCTTCATGGTGTGGCTAAGCAGTTTGATGCCTCTGTAATTCTCGCAGCTCTGAATGTCACCTTTGCCTTTAAACAGAAGGACCAAGAGACTCTCCCTCCACTCATCAGGCATCCTTGTTGTCCGGAAGATAACATTGAAGAGTTTGGTTAACCAAACCCACGCACCACGACCCGCATGCTTCCAAAACTCCACCGGAATCTCATCTGGTCTCAAAGCTCTCCCACTACCGCGGAGAGCCCGAACCACCTCTTCCAGGCGAATGCGCCGGCAATACACACAAGACACCCCGGACTGCTCCAGCTCATCAAAGCCTCTTGTCTCCTCCCGCATTTAGGAGTTCACAAAAGTACTCCCCCCAGCGCTTAGCCACCTTGGCAGTCGCAACTAACACTCTACCATCGCAGCTCTGAATGTCACCTTTGCCTTTAAACAGAAGGACCAAGAGACTCTCCCTCCACTCATCAGGCATCCTTGTTGTCCTTGTTGTCTGGAAGATAACATTGAAGAGTTTGGTTAACCAAACCCTCGCACCACGACCTGCATGCTTCCAAAACTCCACCGGAATCTCATCTGGTCCCAAAGCTCTCCCACTACGCATCCCGCGGAGAGCCCGAACCACCTCTTCTAGGCGAATGCGCCAGCAATACACACAAGACACCCCGAACTGCTCCAGCTCATCAAAGCCTCTGGTCTCCTCCCGCATTTAGGAGTTCACAAAAGTACTCCCCCAGCGCTTAGCCACCTTGGCCGTCTCAACTAACACTCTACCATCGCTGCCCTTCATGCATCTCACGTGGTCCAGATCACGAGCCTTCCTCTCACGCACCTTAGCAAGCCGGAACAGTGGGTTAACACCGCCTTTCTCCTCAATATCCTTGTAGAGGCGTTCAAAAGCGGCATTCTTTGCCCTCGTAACCTCTAACTTAGCTTCTTTACGTGCCTTCCTGTACTCCACTCGTAACGCCGCTCTTTCCTCCTCAACATTGCAGCCCATGTACCTCAAATATGCCACCTTCTTGGCTTCCACCTTACTTTGGACTGAATCGCTCCACCACCAGTCACCCTGACGCCTACTCCCAGAGCCAGAGCTCACACCTAACACTTCCCTGGTTGTTTCCCTGATGCAGTTAGCAGCTTGCGCCCACATATCAGTAGCCTCTCCGGCTGATTCCCATGCACCTTTCTCCTGCACTCGCCTGATCAACTCAGAGATATTCTCCCCACTTAGTCTCCTCCACCTGATTTGTGTGTTGCCACTCGAAGCTCTCCTATGCTTCACCCACCCGATCATGACATCCATCACCAGAAGCTTGTGTTGGATAGTGATGTTTTCACTCGGAATTACTTAAGCATCCTTGCAAAGCACCCGATCACACCTGCGCAGGAGAAGATAGTCGATCTGTGTTGTCCCCACTCCACTAAAAAATGTAGCCAAATGGTCGTCTCATTTAGGGAAACAAGAGTTAGCAACCACCATATCACTCGCTCTGGCAAACTCCAAGAGTGAAACTCCCGCTGGGTTCCTGCTGCCAAAGCCAAAACCACCGTGCACGTCCTCGAAGCCCTTGGCCGAGTCTCCAATATGGCCATTGAAGTCGCCTCCAATGATGACTTTCTCAATTAGTGGAAAACCAACAAGCACCCCATCCAAGGCGTCCCAAAACTCCCTCTTTACTTCGTCTGCCAAGCCAACATGCGGGGCATAAGCACTCACGACATTGATCGCACACCCACCCAAAACCAACTTGATAAACATCAGACGATCACTAATCCTCTTCACCTCCACCACAAAATAAAAATGCTCATCATGGTGCTTCTAAATTTGCACTATTGATTCCCATCTACAATATATTTAATGTGTAAAAAATATTGAAATGTGTCTCCTATAATCACCTTGGTTGGCATATTGCATAGATTCTCATTTTTTTTGAATCTTCTCCAGAGAAATCTCCTCTTTGAGAACTTACCACACAAAATGATAGTGAACGTCAATGCGCTTTTTTTCATGAAAGACTTGATTCTTTTCAAAATGAATAGCACTATCACAGTAAGAACATACCTCAAGACATTTCTAATCAACTCAAGTCTTTTAGGGAATGCCTGAATGACCAGTGATTTTGAGTCAAATTTTGATTTGATGTTGATGATTTTGAATTTGTTTGATTAGAACATGACTTGTGTCATGAATTTGGGAAGTGAATTACAATCACCGATTTCAAGTCATGGCTACCATAGTAACCACCGCCTCCTCCCTTCGTTCCACACTCACCGCCTCCTCCCTTCGTTCCACACTCTCTCTGGCACAAAGCCCCCATTCCCCAACCATACTCCCACACTATCCACTTTGTCTCTCCTCCACACCCACCATCACCCATCACCATTCTTCCCATCTCCACCCCCACCCATGGTCGTCAAGTCGACAAGTCGAGTCGAGTCGGTGACGGGGAGACTAGTGGACTAGGCGACTAGTCGTAGACTAGTCGACAAATCATAATTAGTATTGAAATTTTTAACATTATATATATCTACATTAACCCAACAAGAATATATATATATTTATATGTCAAAATACCATAACCAAAGCAAATTTATGTTTAAAGATAGCACATAAAGTCAACAAAGAGTACATAACAAGCAAATATCCTTCAATCTTGAAAAATAACACACCAAGAAAGATAATTAACAAGAGCCTAGAACGCTTAAAATATTAAAATAAGAAATACAAAACCAAAATATCAAGTAAATTCAGAAAAAAATTGAAAAATTAAACTGAAAATAAAATTGAAATACTTTATTGAAAAATTAAACTGAAAAAACTGAAATATTAAAAAAATAAAAAGAACTGAAAACTTTAAAGTATATCATACTTTATTGTTTAATGAATCAAATCAATGAAAATTAAATTTTAATTTTTCAGTTTAAGATTTCAATTTTTTAAAAGAAAAAATTAATGATAACATCCGACTATTTCAAGTGTATCATCCGACTATTTCAGTTTAAGAAAAAAATTAAAAGAAATACTTTAATGATAACAAACTATAAGAAAACTTAGAGTCGCTGGAAGATAATCGGATGGTTGATAGTCGCTGCCTCGCTGGTGGCCTGGAAGTCGCGGTCGTGGAAGGAACGCCGGAACTGGAAGACGACTCAATTGTGTGCGGATTGGGTCGCAGGAGGCAGCCGAAGGAGCGTTTTGTTAAAAAAATTTAAAATTAATGAAATTTGGGTCGGGTTGGGTCGGGTCACTAGGTCAAATTCTGCGGATTTCTTTCTCCGACTAGGCGTGGCCTAGTCGCGGCTAAGCGTCGCCTAGCGCGCTTAGAAGCCTAGTCGGCCATAGGCGCTGGTCGCCCAGCATTTCTCCTTCTCCAAAACGACCGGACGACTAGTCGCCGACTAGTCGACGCCTAGGCGACGACTTGACAACCATGCCCCCACCTACCCTCCCCTTTCACATCCTGATAGAATTTGAGATGGGTATGGACAACTGGATTGGGTAATAAGACACTTGAGTTTAACCACATTAAAAGATTGAATCCAATCGATTAGTTAGTTTAACTCAAAAGCTTATATACCGGATTATTTTACTCTTGGACTTCCGATGTGGGATGCACTCTAACACTCCCCTCAAGTGGACAACCGGGTCATTTTGAATCTAACCAGTTGACCACTTGCAAATGAACTCCATTCCCTTAATTTTTTTTTTGAGCGCCAACATCTAAAGGACCACGAGCCGCTGGGTATGGACTTCCAGACGAGCAATCGTGTTAAATGGGCCACAGGCCGTTGGATACATACTCCATACGGACAACTGGGCTAAAGACTAACGGGCCGCTAGGAATGAACGTCTAGACGGACACCTTGACAAACGAGGTAGGCCAAAACCTGCTCCGATACCATGATAGAATTTGAGATGGGTATGGACAACTGGATTGGGTAATAAGACACTTGAGTTGAACCACATTAAAAGATTGAATCCAATCGATTAGTTAGTTTAACTCAAGAGCTTATATACCGAATTATTTTACTCTTGGACTTCCGATGTGGGATGCACTCTAACACATCCCATCCCCCTCTCGGCCGTTACACCAACACTCTCTCTTTCCCTCCCTTAAACCCCATTTTCACCTTCCCTTCCTCTGCCCCTCCGCCCCCATCCATACCCACTCTACCTCTCTGGCACTAACCCCCCTTTCTCCCCAACCCCACTCCTACCCTCTCCCATGTTGTTCCTCCTCCCCATACCCCACACCCACCTCTCCCACCCTATAATCCCCAACCTCTGCCTACCCCATCTCCTTTCCTCCACCTCACACAACATAGTACAAATCACACACCTTAAGATCATAACCATCCAAACAGGATACTAGTCATACTACAAATCTCATGTCGGGATCATAAACATCCAAACAACACATTACAAGTATCTGGATTGCAAAAGACTACAAATCATGGTGGTGTATCATGACTTGTAGTTACGAAACTGTAATAATCATCCAAGCAAAACTAACAACCCATAAACTTTAGTTGCCTCTTTTAAAGCTTGTGTAATGGTACCTTTGCTATAGATTCCCAACGTTGACACTTTTAACTAATTAGCTCCTTGACTAATTTGAACAAGTAGCCCCTTATCCAAGTCACATGTGTAGTCAGAACCACAATATCCAAGTATAATTGACTAAACGATTCATTATGCTCAAATGAGAAGTGAGGTATGGGTAGGTTTTGAATATTCTTTCACAGTAAAACATCCTAGCACCTTCTTCAGATATTGCCTTTACGTAAGACAAAACTTGCATCTTTGTCTATCCCTTCTCATCTTCATATGAAAACTTTCTTTTTATATTTTACTCAACTATACCTTCAATCGGTCAGTGTCAACTTCGCTCCTCATATTTATTAGTAAATCATCAATGTACAAGAGTAGGTAGATGTAGGGTCTATATCAAATTTTGCCTAAATTGGTCGACTAATTATATTTGGTTCTTATGTGTTTCTTCTTCACATCATGTTTGAGCTACTGCGAAATTCAAATGTGTTACTAAGGCCAACAATTTTTATAAGTAAAAAAAGGTTATTCCTTGCAGACACTAGAGGACACCAACCTCTCTTTAGTTGAATCGTCCTCCCATGGTGAATCATCACTTAGAGACATGACGAAGAGATGGGTATCTTGATGGTTTTTTATTTTGGATGCCACTACCAGAGAAAGCACTCGTTGAAAATTTCATCAATAGATTTTGATAAAGTAATACTTGCGCTAAAAATGAATTTGCTTTGATACCACGTGAAGTCGATGAAGATATATAAATAGAGGAGAATCAACAAATGAGTACAAAGGCCCTATATATACTTGGCTAAAGACAATTACTTAAGTGATTATCTATACACACGTGACCTAAGAAATTAAATAAACTCAGAGAGATACACAATGAAGTGATATTATTGGCGCCTACTTCTATTGACTACTTTCCTACTATCAACACTAAGCCACAAACATTGCCAATAGTCATTCAATTTGTTATGAAAGCTGAAGAAATGACTTCCTACAAAGGAGGAGACATTTTCATATTTTGGTTTAAATGTTCATGAACTTCATTTTACTATGAGAGCCAAACACAAGGGAAAAAAACAAAACTCCTACAAGGCATTTTCTACCTTCCCAACTGGAGCCTAAGCTACAAATATTTCTTGAGTTTAAAAAATTAAGACTTTAGAGTGCTAGAAAGTACAACATCCAATTATGAACACCTTTGAGGCTTAAATTTTGCCGTTTATCAAAGTTGAAAGTCGTTTACGTCTATTGCCAATGGAGCTAAAAAACTCATTGTTGACAATTTTTTATTTTGTGCAAATAATGGAATAAATCAAAATGGAACATTCAACTTCCCCTAAGTCTTACTTTCGATGACGTTTTGGGTAATGTAGCAATGCATCAAAAGTTTAAAGGAAAACAACCTCAAAATTTTTATGGGGCTAAGACTGCGTACATCTTGACTCCCACAACCCAACATAATTGGGACTATAAAGGGTTTGTTGTTGTAGCAAAATTAAAGATTTTGTCTCCAAGGTGAGATTTGTACCAACAGACCTGTTGCTGCAGTGACCTGTGACTTTATAAAATGGCCTTTGTTTCTGAACCACTCAGCAATGAATGGTACCCCCAAAAGTTTAGCTTTTTTTCCAAGTTCTTTTGCTGCCTGCCTCGTGTATATGTAGCCAATGGTATTTAGCATATCAACCCCATAAGCTGTAACAAATATTGCCACAACAAATCAACGTTAATAAAACAAAGATAGCCTTGATATAATGAAAGGCAAGACAAAGAGAGAGAAAGGAGCAGGCAAAATGAGTGTCCAAAGATTTATGCAATTATTTTATTTTGCATTGAGTAACCAACTTCATTTTTCCATTTCAATTATTCCAGTGATGCATTTGGAAGAAAATGAAGCTTTCATTTCCAGGAGCAACATTGTTTTGCTTTAAGTATTTCATCTTGTACTTGCAGCAGTGTTTGTAGTGTTAGTTTGATAATTTTCTTACTTATGCACTAGTGTTCCCCAACTCCCTCTACCAATTGACATTGCACATTGCACAAGTTTTTTAAGAGTTAAGAAAATCATCAAATGTCCCTATTGGTGGCAGCCCAAGCAAGTAAAACACTTGATAGAAAGATGGTGGTATCCAAACATCATCCCAAATTACTACCCCATCATATTTATGATTCCTTTGAGTTAAGGTTGTTTGTCTACAGCCCACCATGTTTGAAACTTCTTATCTTCTTTTACTATTCCTAAAATTGGCTGAGAGACAATTTTTCATAGAAGTTGACGACAATTTTCCATTTCCCCATTGGAAGTCCCTTGTTCACTGTTGGTGGGACTTCCTCTCAAGGTTGGACCAGATGGAACTGTCAATTGTTTAAACTTGCTCCATGGTGGGTTTGCAAACTCCGAAAACCATTGCATACTCTACAATAGTCCCCACAAGCTTGGATTGGAAGGTTTACAGGTTTACTGCTGTACTAAGAAAGGCAGAATTAAACAAGGCCGATCATTCCATGTTCTTTAGGCACTAGGAACTACATAGAACTACTTATATGGGAGTTTATGGGTACGATATTATTGTTACAAGTAATGACTCATAATAAATTGTCTGTCACTAACACCATTTGTCTTTCCAACTTCAAACAAAAGATCTCAGGAGACTAGGGCATTTGTCTTGACAATTTCAAGCAAAAGATCTCTGGAGACTGGTACTTTTGTCGACTATATGTTTTTCTTGAAGGTCATCTTGTATCGTGGAGAAGAAAGACACATTGTGTTATTATAAGAACAAGTGTTTAAGCAAAATAAAGGAATTTGGCCCTTAAGAAAATCAATGTGACCTTGTTTGGTTAAACTTTAAAGTACTTCTCCAAGAAGTAAAATACTGCATAGCAAATTCTATGAAATTAATTCATGTCAATAAAGCAGCTCTTCATATTTTATATTGTTATTTTCTGCAAGAAAGTTCTCTCCAAAGAAACCAACACCATTGTTGTTGCAGATATCATCCCCAGATCTTGGTGAAGACCACAAAGAATCTAACTTTGCAACAAGCTTGGTGATCCGTAACCATGACATGCATGCCCCAGCCCCCATCATAGGGGTGTTAAGAACAAAAGCACACACACGAATATAAAGCAAGAAAGCGATAAAGAACACGAGATTTAACGTGGTTCGGTCTAATCTGACCTACATCCACAGGGGCAACTAGGGTTTGTATTATTGAGTGATGATGATTACAAGTACAGGAGATCATATATATAGACAACTAATTAGGGTTTAACCCTTGCTGGACAAGTTATAGCAAACTGGGCTTAAAACCATTTGGGCCGGCCGAAACCCTAATCTGGTCTCCTAACTCTCAGTTGTCTACAAGTGGGCCACTTTGGGCCGATGACTACACATCACCAACAATCTCCCACTTGGAGTCTTTGGACCAAACTGCGGCTTCTCTCTGTACTCCTGTAAATGAAAGATCCTCCTTGATCTTCACATCTCCCTAGTTGCCCCTCTCCTCAACACTATTCCAGGAGACCAGCTGAAGCTATGCAAAGCTTCAGCTTATCCAGCACCACTGTCTTGGTAAACATATCTGCTGGATTCTTAGCACCTGAGATGTTCTTCAACTTGATTGTTCTATTACTGATCAATCCCCTCACAAAGTGATACCTCATCCCGATGTGCTTCGTCTTGCCATGATAAACAGGATTTTTAGCAAGTTTCACTGCACTCTCATTGTCACAGTACAATAAGTAATCAGACTCTTGTTTGCCCAACTCTTTAAGAAAAGTCTTCAACCAAACTAGTTCTTTACTGGCCTTTGCAACAGCCATATACTCAGCCTCTGTCGTAGATAACGCCACACTTTTCTGAAGTCTAGACATCCAGCTCACTGCTGTTCCTCCCACTGTAAAGACATACCCTGTAGTGCTCTTAAATGTCTCTCTACAACCACCCAAATCAGCATCTGTAAAACCTTTGAGAATAGCATCCTTCCCTCTGAAACATAAACCCATTTTCTGGGTTCCCTTCAAATATCTAAGTATCCATTTGACAGCTTCCCAATGTTCTCTACCCGGATCTGACATAAATCGACTAACAACGCCAACGGCATGAGCAATATCTGGTCGAGTGCAAACCATGGCATACATGAGGCTCCCAACCGCTGATGCATAAGGAACTTTAGCCATTTCTGATCTTTCTTCTTCAGATTTAGGTGATTGTTCTTTGGTCAGCTTCAAATGACTTCACAATGGAGTACTTCTAGGCTTGGTCTTCCCGTCATTCATCTTGAATCTCTCTAACACCTTCCCAATGTATTTCTCCTGGGACAGTGTTAAAGAACCATCCTTGTTTCTGATGATGCTCATCCCCAGTATCTATTTGGCTGGACCCAAGTCTTTCATCTCAAATTCTTGAGACATTTCTTTTTTCAATTGGTTTATTTCTTTCATATCAGATCCTGCAATCAACATATCATCAACATATAGCAATAAGATGATATAGGAGTTGCTGAATTTCTTCAAATAGCAACAATGATCCATCTCGCATCTTTTAAACCCAGATCTCTCCATGAAGTTATCAAACTTCAGGTACCATTGTCTAGGTGCCTGTTTAAGACCATATAAGCTCCTTTTCAATTTACAGACCCAATTTTCCTTGCCGGCAACCTGAAACCCTTCAGGTTGTGCCATGTAAATGTCTTCATCTAGATCACCATGTAGAAAAGCGGTTTTCACATCTAGTTGCTCTAGATGTAAATTCTCTGCTGCTACAATACTCAAAACTAACCTGATGGTTGTCATTTTAACCACTGGAGAGAAAATCTCATCATAATCAACCCCCCTTTCCTGCTGAAATCCCTTGACCACTAAACGGGCTTTATACCGTTTAGACCCATCATGCTCTTCTTTGATCCTAAAGACCCATTTATTCTGTAATGCTCTCTTACGTCGCGGAAGCTTAGCCAAAACCCAAGTTTTGTTCTTTTTTAGAGAGCTCATCTCGTCCTTCATTACATGCTCCCATTGGAGAGAATCTTTCATCTTGACTGCCTCGGAGTAACTTTCTGGCTCATCATTTTCTGTCAAGAGAATATAATTAACTGAAGGAGCATATCTAACTGGTCAGATGGGGATTGTTCATCTTCAGACTCCGAACTCCCACTGTCAGAGGCTACGTTTGACTCATCATTTCCACCGACTTCAAACTCTGGAACTGTGTCGACAATTGTTTCAGTTTCTTGTTCGGAAACCGGTTCAGGAACCAGTTTAGCTCCCTGCTTTTCTGCTCCTGTGTCAAACTCAACCTGCTGTTTTTGAACCTTAGAGTGTGATTCCTTTCTGTCTTTGTACAATTCAGTCTCATTGAACGTCGCATGTTTACTTCTGACTACATTTTTGCTTTCAAAGTCCCAAAGCCGGTAGCCCATGTTGTCTGATCCATAGCCAATAAAGGTGTACTTCTTGGCCTTTGCATCTAGCTTATCACCATCTTGATTCAAATCATAAGCACTGCACCCGAAAACCTTTAGGTGCTTATAATCAACAGCTTTACCCTACCATTCTTCTTGAGGTACTTTGAAACCCAACGGAACTGAAAGCGATCGGTTGATTAGGTAAGTAGCGGTGTTAATTGCGTCTGCCCAAAACATCTTCGGGAGCCCTGCATTTATTCTCATACTTCTGGCTCTCTCGTTTAGAGTTCTATTCATCCTTTCTGCGACTCCATTTTGTTGAGGAGTCCATGAACTCTGTGCTAATGTACTCCCCTCCGTTGTCCGATTTCAAACATTTCACCTTCAAACCAGTTTCAAGTTCAACGGCAGTTTTCTATTTCTTAAAAACATCAAATACTTCGTATTTACTTTTAAGAAAATAAACCCATACCATGCGTGTGGCATCATCTATGAAGGTCACATAGAATCTCGAGCCTCCTAGGGATTCAACTCGCGTTGGACCAAAAACATCTGAATGAATAAGCTCTAACTTCTGAGCTTTAGGTACTCTCCCCGTCTTCGCAAAAGATACCCTCTTTTTCTTTCCATAAACACAAGGTTCACAGAATTCAGATTCAACTTTCTTTAGGTCTGGAAGCTTTCCTTTGGCGACAAGCATTTTCATCCCCTTTTCACTCATATGGCCGAGTTGTTGATGCCACAACTTGGAGAGACTCAGCCCATTAGCTACTGTGTTTGCATCACCTGCAGTTGTCTCAGCCATGTACAGAGTACCCTGTTTCTTTCCCTTAGCAATTACCATACTTCCCTTGACAACCTTCCATTGTCCAGCCCCGAAGTGAACATTATACCCCTGGTCGTCCAATTGCCCAATGGAAATCAACATCTTTCTCAATTTGGGAACTACCCTGACATCTTTCAATGTCCAAATTGTTCCCAAGTTGGTTTTTAAGTCAATATCTCCCACCCCAGTAATGTCCAGGGTTTGATTATTAGCTAGACTTACAGTACCAAAGTTGCCTTGTCTAAGATTCTTCATCTTTCTCGAACTAGAGATAGCATGAAACGACGCACCTGAGTCCATAATCCAGGACTCGACTGTGTCCTCTACACAGCAGATTAATACATCGTCAGAATCTGAGGTTGTGGCAGCATTCACCTCTTTCTTGTCGCTAGGTGGTTTGGTGCACTGATTTCTGAAGTGTCCGTACTCATCACAGTTCCAACACTTGATGTCGCTTCTTGTCTTTGAACTCCCTCTCCTGCCTTTGGACTTAGATCTTCCCCTGTAACTGTTTCTCCTCTCTTTCTTTCTACCTCTTCCCTCAGTGCTCAGCAGAGAACTTGATGGTTCACCTGTATTCTTTCTCCTGATGTCTTCTCCTAAGATAAAATCACGGATTCCCTCAAAAGTGAGTGTGGTGTTTCCAGCTGAACCACTAATAGCCGTGACTATAAAAGAAGCAAAGCTTGTACCTCATCATCAAATTTGATATCTACTGACAGCAAACGGGATATAATGGTATTGAAAACATTGATATGAGTAGTAACAGAACCACCTTCCTGCATACGAGTGTTAACTAATTGTCTAATCAAGAATACCTTATTAGACGCGGAAGGTTTCTCATACATGTTTGACAACGTGGTCATAACCCCACGACCAGTGGTCTCTTTCA
This sequence comes from Cuscuta australis, assembly GCA_003260385.1. NCBI lineage: Eukaryota > Viridiplantae > Streptophyta > Magnoliopsida > Solanales > Convolvulaceae > Cuscuta > Cuscuta australis. Next base: position 5,234,380 of record NQVE01000215.1, on the reverse strand, counting down.
CGATGTTGAAAGCCACACTCTTTGTCAAAGTGCACCTGATGACGGCTAGGGCTTTTCTATCCAAGTCAGCCCATTCTTCATCCTTCATCTTCTCGGGTTTCTGACCTGTCAAACATGGAAGAAAATCTTTCTGACATAGCAAGTCCTCAACTTGCATCTTCCACCATCCAAAATCTTGCCCATCAAACTTCTCTATCCTGATCTTTCCGTCCTCAGACATCATCTCTTCTAAGTATCCAAAAAACTAACCAGAGAACACGTGAGAACAGATTGAAACAAACAACCAGAACTGACCTCGAAAATTGTAGCAGCAAACTGAACAGCAAGGTTGTTCGGACTGCCAACAGATGACTATATCGTTGGTCTTCTGATGTGTCGGCAGAAACCCTAGAGTCGCTAGGATTGGCAGTGGAGGCAGATCTGTGTGTACGACCTAGGCTCCGATACCAGTTGTTAAGAACAAAAGCACACACACGAATATAAAGCAAGAAAGCGATAAAGAACACGAGATTTAACGTGGTTCGGTCTAATCTGACCTACATCCACAGGGGCAACTAGGGTTTGTATTATTAGGGGCAACTAATTAGGGTTTAACCCTTGCTGGACAAGTTATAGCAAACTGGGCTTAAAACCATTTGGGCCGGCCGAAACCCTAATCTGGTCTCCTAAATCTCAGTTGTCTACAAGTGGGCCACTTTGGGCCGATGACTACACATCACCAACAAGGGGGAGAGTTGAAAAATGTGTGAACTGGTATAATTAGTGCATATTTAGACAATAAACTAGCTTTGCAACTTGGACTTTATTTTGTGCTATCTATTTAAACCACATTCCCACTTAAGCCGGGGGGAGGGGGGTCTCTTGGAAACAGCCTCCCTATTTTCAAGTAGGGGCAAGGCCCAGACCCTACAACTCAACCTGTGTAAATGTATGAATTCTTTTTATATAATTAAGGCTTCACTCTTATATTTATTTTCTAATATTTAACTAATACATACATGTTTAAGTTAAATTGCCTACATTTTTTAAAAGCAAAAATACGTGCTAGAGACTGCCTAAACTTAAACCTTTTATGTTTGAAAATTTTATATCAATGAAAAGATTAATGTTTGTCATTGTTTGTGTCTCACGTTCAAGTGACCGTGCCTCATGCCTAAGACTCCATAACCCTCTTGCGCCTCAATAACCTTTGCACTTTTTTCAAATGTGAATTTTTCCATATCAATATCATAATGAGAGTATGAGATACAACTATAGCAAAGATCCCTACTCATTGTCATCTCATGGTGCTTCTCTTGAAAGTGGAAATAACTTATGATAATGACACTTTTATATTTCATCTCATTAATCCTTCTGGTCAAGGTTGAGCCCATGACTCAATGAGGGCAACCCGATAAAGAAGGTCACCACTATGCTTTTGTATGGATTGATAGTGTTATAGTGTTAATAAGAAAGATTTAATGGGTACCTTAAAGCCCAAACATCAGGTGTAAAGCACAGAATACATTTCATTGAAGACAAAAATGTTGAAACAAGTTGGATGGAAAACATATGGCACATAACCTGCATTGAACAGTCGGGATACTTCAGCTTTAGCGTGATCCCTAAATTCCTCCTTACTTCCTTGTACATACAGATTTAGTCGATCTTTTAGAATTTCAGCTAGTTTTTCTTCTCTTTCTCTTTGAACAACCTGACTTGTAGTGGAAGAAGAGATTTATGCAATCAAACTTTTAACTAGTCGTTAAGGTTCTACTATGCACAACCACCTAGTCTTTAAGGTTCTACATAATTTAACTATAAAACAAACACCACAAATATGATAATGAAACATAGCATAATCTTCCAACAAATATCCAAGATATAACCATGTGGTTTAATTTTCATGCAAACATGTATATTAATGTTTTGTAAAGATGTGATAAAAAATAATAAGATTGATATGTTTTAAAATCATGGAAGAACAAGATCGATATTAATTAGATACCCTCATCTTTTCTTGCAGCTTTTTTACGTCAAAATCCTCGCCTTCAGTAAAAATATCTAGTGAGGCCATTGATGCCATGGCAAGCTGTCCAATGTACTCCTCAAAAAGTTCACTACCAAAAAGCATAGCAAAGATTGCTGCAGGATCGATTATTGCCTCCCTGCAGTTAATAACAAACCATGCAGCTAAAACATCTTTCACAATATATATATATCTGAAATACTGCACTCAACTACACATAATATCAGAACAGCACTTTGAAATTCCAGATTTCCCATAAGAATCATAAGCTTGTCGTTGAGCTGGATCGCTCAGTACTTGGTATGCCTCTCCTAAAACCTGCAAAGAGGAGATTTTTTCATCTCTGAGCTGGACAAAGACTATGCATATACAGGTTCCATTACTTGTCATTCACCGTGTCTCTCAACAAAGACACAATACAATAGCAAGCAATGAAAGACTAAGATACTACATATAGACCCTATGCTCAAAATGAATAGATGCAGGGCAAATGTATGCACAGAAAGCGTAGCAACACATCCAAGTTCACAGAAGAGTATGCACTACGCAAGCCCTAGAAACTACTAACCACACAAAAAATAAGATGGAAAGCTAGCATAACCTCTCAAACCAAAGAGCCTATATAAAATACTACCCTTCTATCCTAAGCACATAGAGACCTGGGTTTATTATCTTTGTAATACGAAGAGAATGATATATATGTCATACTACATATAATATAAGCAATGCAGCTGTAAAGTTAGTCCAACGGTAAACAAATATAGGAAGACTAAGAAGACGCTTGCATTATAAGAAACCCTGGTTATCACATTAGTTACATTATTTATTCTCTTCACTTACAAACACAATTTATGGAGGAAGAAAAAAACATGAAGATGTAAACTTCCTTGATGAAAATCTCACCTGAAAATTTTGAGCTGCTTGAGGATCATTTGGATTTTTATCTGGATGAACCTGTCGCGCCTGGACCAATACAGATAAAAAGGCATAAGCAGATGTAAGACCATTTAGTGTTGGATACTCAAAAGCTCTTTGACAACTGATGCTAAACTGATTAAAAAGTGGAAAACTAATAAGGAATAACAATGTTCATCATGGTGTAGATGATAAACTCATAAGAAGGTATATTTACTATAACAACAGCCAAGTCGTATGCCACTAGGAAGCATCATCTACATGGATCAAACAACGTCAAAGTGCCCTACCATATGAAGGTATGTTTAGAATTTTATTTTCCAATGTTAATGAGGGTGCGTGTGACAATTAGGGGCTGCAAAGTGCAAAATGTCCCACCACATAGGTCATAGGTGGCTAGCATTTATGAACTTATTGTTATTTTCAAAATGAAAAAAACCAAAAACATGGTTTTCTCCAATTGCTAGCCACCATTGCCACATGTCCACAGCAATACAACACATTATCAAAGTGTTATATGAACTATTATCACTTTTAAAAATGTGTGTTTTGTGCTAATATTTTTGTTTTCTAATTGGAGTGTGAATTTGGGAAAATAAAGGTTGATAAAAATGTTCTTAGGGTTAACTCTATAATTTAATGAAGAATAATTAGAATTTAATTAAGGATAACTAGAACCTAACACTCCCACTTAAGAGAACCACTCATAAAATATAGACACTAGGGGTTTGTATAAAATAGCATCACACTATTTAACGGATTTTTACACCAAAGGAAAACTCACACTGAAGATCAACTTGAAAAAAAGGAATATGCCGAAGATGTGGAAATCCTTCGTTCTAATGAGGGTGTGCCATTGGTCATTCGACGAGCTTTAAGCATAATGGTGTGTCAAGATGACCAGATTCAACGGGTAAACATATTTCATTCTCAATGTACTATTAAGGACAAGGTATGTTATATAATCATTGATTGTGGAAGTTTTCCCAACATGACATCAAGAAGTTATTTGTGAGGAGCTTGTTTTCTAATGTTTGGCTAATATTTCAACAAAAGAATCCATCTCCACGTAACGCACTGTGGCCAAAATTGCAGCAGAAAAAGGGAAGGAATGGATGGTTAAAATCTTGAGTGAACAGTACAGTTTGAATTTTGAGACCCTTGCTGTATTATTAAGAGTGTTGCTCAAGAATTCTTATAGAAAATTAGAAGTCATGCTGGTTTGTCTGGTTTTCATACCTAGAGCATCATTATGATGATTGGGAATGTTGTATTTTAAATAGGAGTTGATCCTTGGAATAAATCAGTGTGTGACTGTTGAAAAATAAGTGTGCACTCTTTGAGTGAATCCTGAAATTTGAGTGATTCAATTTTATCTCTTTTCTAATACGGTAATTGTTATCTTTTGAATAGGTTATTAAGAGTGTGGATTAAGCTTAAACATTGTCAAAAATGACTCTTTGAGCTGCATTGTTTAAAAACATCATGTCGGGATTTTATTGTGTACCTTCTTGTTTTTTGTTTGTCCCGAATTATATTTCTACTTCCCAAAACAAAGAAATTAAGATGATCTTTGTTGGAACCAATGAGTGACAAATTCCTTTACACTGTGTTTGGTTCAAGGAATTTGAGAGGGAAATGAAAAGAAAATGAGATGGAAAACTCATTTTTAAAGTAACTAAGCGCATCCAAACTGATACCTTAATGTAATAAGCCTTTTTAATCTGTGCTTCGGTGGCTGTAGGGATGACGCCTAGAACATCGTAGTATTCCGTTTCCTTCACCATGGATGAAGAAGAAAGAATTCCCTTATGTATATAAATATGTGCTTTCCTCTCCTCCGGGAACTAGGCCCCGCCGAACCTACTCCTTGTGTAGGAGTATAACTGTATAAAGGATTGAGCGATTAGTCATAATCAGAAGAATCGTGGCTGTGCATTAGCAATCATGAACAACATCAGTTTAATCCACAATACCAGAGGACGATCTTCTCAAAAACCAAACCAGAGCGGAGGATGATGTGAACTTGGGAAGCCAAGCGGGCATAAGTCCCCAATGCGATTTTTGACCCGGAAACCGTTGCTTAACCCGGGATTAATTCACTGGCTTGATCAATGATTCCTAATAAAAATTATTGGGTGATTAGTGATAGTATTCCCGGGTACAAAAAATATTTCATATTTAAATTATTTTTTTTATCATGACATTTTTTAACTATAAATTATACAAAATCTAAATGAATAAGTGTTATTAAATAAAAGTATCATATATCAAAATTATATTCTAAGATAAATTTAATTATGTTAAATTTATTACAATTTAATATAATTTGTCACAATTGGTATTCAAAGAATGATAATATTTAACTAAAAAAAATTTAAAAATAAAATAGATTTTTTAGATGGGAAGCTAGAAGTTAATTATGTTAAATTTATTACAATTTAATATAATTTGTCACAATTGGTATTCAAAGAATGATAATATTTAACTAAAAAAATTAAAAAATAAAATAGATTTTTTAGATGGGAAGCTAGAAGTTAATTATGTTAAATTTATTACAATTTAATATAATTTGTCACAATTGGTATTCAAAGAATGATAATATTTAACTAAAAAAAATTAAAAAATAAAATAGATTTTTTAGATGGGAAGCTAGAAGTGAAAAGTGGCTATGGAAAAAACCAAAGAAACTAGTACTACATTTCTAAAATTTTGGTCCGTAGTCCCCTTCTCTTGTTGCAATGTTGGCTTGACAAGCGCTAGGAATTTTTGTTCAGCAAGAAAAAAAGAAGAGGGGAGTGAAGTGATAGGCAACGAAACCCGGAATGGCAGCAGAGGAAGAGAATGCAGAAATGGCGTCGCTGTTCGAGGGGATGGTCCTGTTCGATCCTTGTGAAATGGTTCTTGAAGAAGCCCCCAATACAGACGTCGTCGGACGGCTAGGCGGCGGCTCCACCACCACAGCTCAGCCGGCCGAGCCTACTGTTCATGTTCCGGCTGCGCCGAATCATACTCCGCCGCTCGATGAGAACCTATTCTCTGATCTTACACTTACCATTCCTCCTTCACAATCCCTAGAACTCGAAGATACTAAGTCCCCTCCGGATCCGTCTTCATTATCGCTAGTCTCTCGCCAGAATTCCACCCGTAAGAAGAGGAGAGCTGGTTTAAGGATTGGATATGGCAGAGATAGATATTCTGCCTCCGATTCAGTCACATCCACTTCTGCTCCCTTTGAGAATTCAAATATTACTATCGGACAAGCAGATGATAAAGAAAAGAATCAAGCCGAAAGAGAAGAAGAAGAAGAAGAAGGTGATGATGTTGTTGAAGAAGAGGAAGATCAGAACATGATTTCTGGCTGTGATTCCTCATCTGGGAATGTTTCTCAATGTGTTCGTTCTAGTGATGCACCTTACCAAATGGCTAAACTGGGTGGAGGTGGTGAAGATGTAACACCTGAGCAACTAAGTGGTAGCAGGAGTCATGATCCAGTTGAGTTAAGATTTGAACAACTTAGGATCCTTATTTCCTCTAAGATCAAAATGGCTAATGAAACTGTAGCTTCGATTTCCTCAGAAATGAAGGAATCGATTAGGAATCGGAGAAAAGCTGCTCGGAATGTGACTCAGGCACATGCTGAGTATAAAGAACTAGAGAAGAAGCTGGATGAAGCTTGTGAGGCCGAGGACTTCGAGAAAGCTGACAGAATAAGTGAAAGTTTAGCTTTTGCAGAGAATGAAAAAGAACACTTGGCAGATGCTCTTCGAGATGCTGAAGCTCAGTACAATGCTGTCGACTCTAAGATGCAAGAGGCTCTTGACTCACTGATTCAGGTTGAAGAGGAATGTGCTGCTATGTTGCAGAGCTTTGCAGTGGTCAGTTCACTATGCCAACCAAATGATGATTTTATTTACTATCAAATTTAAGTATAGCACGTACAACATTCTTGTGTTGCTTAGTGTGTAAATGACTGATCAAAATCACCACACGTTGACTTATATTCTACACCTCTTTTACTTCTGCTCAGTACTGCATCGGAGATATATATTTTTCAAACACCTTGGCTACTCAAAACATTACACAACAGCTTGCCTCAAGCTTATTTACAGCTTGCTGGATTTGCCAGAAGCTATTTGTGTACTCTAGATAGCTTTCATATATGCTCCCTTTTCAATAACTGCATCAATTTAATTCAGAAGGGGGTAATTTTTGTTTTATCAGGATGCTGAATTGAATTTAAAGACTGCAGAAGGATTATCATCCAAGCAAATGGGGGAATGGAGTTTGTCTGTTGAAGCAATAGAGGTAAACAAAATGGAATTGGAAATTGAAGCTGAGATAGTGTATGAGGCTCAAAAGCTTTTGAAAGATTCCATCGAGCAGTTCGTTGAGGATGACAACAGAGAGAGAGATTTTCTTTGCAGGAAAAAAGAAGTGTTCACAGAAGAGCTCAAGCAACTGCTTGCTTTAGTGAAAGAGAAGGAGGATGAAATAGCCGAAAATGATTCTCTCATTGAAAAAGTCGACAATAGAATTGCATGTGCAATGTCTAGCTTCAAAGAAGCCCAAACCAATATTGAGGAAAATTATCAGAACTTGCAGTCTAGTCTGTCTGAATTGATGTTAGCAAATGAATCTTTATTGGAGAAAAAGAAAGAAATTGATAATTATGTTTCCCAGGAAGAGTCTATGAAAGCAAAGATTAGGGATGTTTCAAGTATTTCAGCCAAAGAAGCAAACATGTTTAAAGAAATTGTTGGGTCACGAAAGATTCTGGCTCAGTCTGTTTTGAAATCCAAAGAGGACAAACTAAGGCTTTCCGTAACTGAGGATGAACTTGCTATGCACATCCAGACGCTCAAACAACAAATTTCTACTATGAGAACATCACTCCAGGTTAGTTATGTTTTTTCTTTCTTAGAGTCTATCAGTGTTGGTGTGCCAACTAAACCTTTGAAGGCAATCTGATAAACATTGTTAGGCTATGTGTTAGTGACTAAAGAAGATGAATTGATTTTGCCTTCCTCATATCGATATCAATATTGTAGTTAGCAATAATATTATGGCACTCCAAATTGATATTAAAATATCTTCCTTGTTTTCAAAACATTTGATTACTTATCGAGAGAAGCGTATGAACTAAAAGGTTTTTTGAAAACTCTCTTCCACACCACCAGGAATCCACTTCAACATCACAAACCATTTTTTGGTGCCTGTGGTGATAGACCGCACATTCAAGGAAGAGGAAGATAGAAGATGAGTTCAATGGAAGAAATAAGAATAATTTTTTTAATTCAATTCCACTTGTCTTCAAATTACATTAGTCCTCCCAATAGATAGGTGATGGTATAAATACCATTGGTCTATGGATTTAATACATCTATATGGGTGTGTCCAGAACTCCGCCGACCCGGTGGATTATGTTCCATCATCTCATGCTTTCATTGAGAGAGTTGTTTTCTGCTCAAGAGTAGAAACCTCCCACGTAATATATGCTTCTCTGCAAGTTTAGAAAAAGAAAAGGGGTAAACACCGAGGCCTCTAAGGTAGACAGCCATTGCCTCCCTCGCTGCTTGTGTGGGAGGAGCATGTGGGAACGAGGAAGATGGAAGATGTGATGTGTGGAAGAGAACTTCTCAGAATTTCAATCTGATTGCAACTTGTTTTCCAATTAAAGTATTCTTTCATTTATAAAGGAATTACAATTGCAATCAATAAAATATTTACTCCCATACTTGGAAAGTTCTAATTACACCCGTCATTGATTTTTTTCTGTTTCCTGATTCCATTTATAGGTTCTTGGTTTGACATTATTATTTCCTCTTTTATGCATTTCATTTGCCCTGTTTATGTTTCACACCTGTTGTCTTGTTTCACTAAATAGAGCTGGTTCGTTCTCATCTCACCTTTGCTTAAGATGATTTCTTTCTCCATTAGCCCAGAAATGTTCTTAATGCATTTATGTTTCCAAACGTAATATGCATGCAGGAGCTCCCTTATATCTGCATGCATTTTCATTATCTCTCATTCATCAATCTGTGTTTTTGTAGGAATTGTCTTCATCAAAGTCAAGGATCCAGCAAGAAGTTGATTCCTCTAAGCAAAGGCTTCTCTATATAGTCAAGAAAGTTCCAGAGCTTGAGACAGAGAAAAAGGTTGCTGCTACTGCAAGAAATTTCAAGGAAGCAGCACGCCTTTCAACAGAGGCGAAGGCATTGTCCATTGAAAAGGACGGAATAGAAACCAAATTGGAGGGTGCGGAATCAGAGCTCAAGAAAGTTGAAGAAGATATTTGCCGCACTGTTGAAAGACTGCAAGAAACTGAAGCACAGGTTTCATCGAAGGAGAGAGAATTGGGTATGGCTAGATTCCAGAGGCTGATTTTAGTTGACAGAGCTTGCAGAGCAGAGAGGTCAGCTGCTTTAGAGTTTTGTGACCATGAAGAAGCTGATGTTTTGCTGGAGGAGGCTGAAGCAGCAGTTTCTGAAGCAAGAAAACTTCAACAGATTTATGGTTTTAAAGAAGAAGAAGAGTTCACTAACCTGCCAAAGCATTTTGTCTCAGCTGAACTTGTGTCCAAGATGCAAGGCAAGCAGTTGGTAGAACTTGCAGGCAGCATCTGTTAATACTTTGGCATCGTGATAAACACCCCGTCTTTCCTCTTTTGTGGCAATCCTTGGGATTTTGTGTGGAGTAGATCCAGGAATTGCCCCTCAATCATTCAAAATTATTTGTCGAATGCACAAGTGGCGAAACCAGGAATGCAATGCCTATGCCGAAAATCAATTGCCAATATTATTTGTTTTTTCTTATGATGTGTTGTGTACTACGGAGTACTCCCTATATGTGTACAACAACCAAGTCAATAAAATCCCACAGAATGAGTCTCGAGTAGAGTTGTGTACTACTCTGTACATGCATATGGAAATTAAAGAGTAGAGTTGTGTACTATATGAAAAGATATTGTTTCCATTTCTCAAGATAGGGTATTCTCATTTCTCATTTTAGTTGTTTATCTATCTGAGCTTTATTATTAATTTGTGTATGACCTTTGTAGAGCGGAAAGTGTGGCATCATTTTTTCATCAAGGATATGGATTCACACCTAGTGTCTAACAGATATAAGTTATACTACATTGGTTCGATCATTGAGACTTACAGGAATATTGATGAGAATGTGTTTTCTTCATCGCTAGACCAACATAATGTCATGGCATAAAATTTATTTTTTAATTCCATCTCAAGAAAATATAAATTATACTACGTTGGTTCGATCATTGAGACATACAGGGATATTGCGTGTTTTCTTCACCGCTAGACCAACATAATGTTCTGGCATAAAATTTATTTTGCAAGCTGTGTCATCAGCTACTTTAGGAGAGAAGTCGCTACTAGATCATATGCAAGCACCCTACTGAGATTATCTCCTCCTCGTGCTGGTGTCATATATCCCCCCCACCCCCACCCCCACCCCCCTAATTCTTCACCCAAACTTTTAATATCCGGCAACACTCATTCCTGTCTAAGAAATCCATCTATGGCAAGCACCCCTCCACAAAACTCATATCCAGTTGGCTCCCCACCCCGAGCTCCTCCCCAACAGGTACCCGACCCGATCCTAGAGTTCCTTAAGATCCTTTCAACAGTGAAGAAAACTCTGACGATCTATAGAAAAAATATGCCCAGTTAGTTTAGATTAATGATGACTCCATCAAAACTGTTCGTTGGACCCTAAGCCAGCTTGCATTTTACGGGTAAAGCTTTGCCTCGACCCATTTTCTAGACATCTTGGGGTGTTGGGTTTGAGCATCGCGTTCCTTGGTGATATCATTTTGATTTGTTTGCTAATCTAAGCACAGAGTGTTTGTTATTTCCTCCACATAAAGCTTTGAAAAAAGACTTGGAAATTTTATAGAGGAAGAGGGCCACTTTGGATCTTCATTTCACTGCTTTGACTAAAAAGTCAAATTGTGACAATTTTTTTAGAATAGAAAAAGTTATTTTTTTATAGTTTTTACATTTTAATCTTAGCATTTAAGATCAACATGGGCAAGGTGATAAAAATTTTGGGGGCTTTTTTTACACCCCATTAAGGTCCAAACCGCATATTTTGACAGACATTTGGGATATATTTGCACCTCTAGGCGTGTTTTTGACCAACCGTTCAAACATGAGTAGGCATTTTTTTACTTTTACATTTTATAATTCAATAGATAATTCCTTGAATCCCAAGATCTGAGCTTTGCAAACAAAATGTGGGTACACATAACACATCTGGTGATGTTCGTTTGACAGTTCTGGCATTTGAGAGAGTGGCCTCTGGCTGGCTGCTGGCATTTGCATTTGCACTCACATACCCATTCCATTAAGGGTGATGACAATTCTGCGTGGGGTAGCTTCATCGCGGTGCTCACAAAGCCATATTCCCTGCGGCCATAGAAAGAAAGAAAGCAAATCCATCAGCTCGCGAATGTCGTCCACCATTTGAACTTAATTCCAAATGGAACTGTTATACAAATAATGATATCATATATTTCCTTACCTAAACTTGGAGTTGAGGAACTAATGAGCTCCCTAAATTTATGTAAACATTAAATGACTAATCTGAAACCAAAACCTTTTTTTTCAAAACTAGTTATTCTCTTGTACAAAAAAAACTAGTTATTCTCCAATCTATACGACATGAAAAAAAGGAAGTCGCCACATAACAAAGATAATGAGATATTTTAGCTTCAGAATTAGCATCACAAATGCCAACAAAAACAACAACAACAACAACCAAGTAGAATCCCACAAAAAGCATCACAAATACCAATGAGAACAATCAGACACATCTAGAGATCTTCCCTCCGCCATCACCACCTAGTCCTATAAGACCATCTAGCGGTGTCAGTTACAACAATATGGTGTATGGTTGCATGACTTGCATCACTACCACACAGTCCACACAACCTACCTGATTACCCAAATGCCAGGTAGCTACCAAGTCCTTATAAACAGGCTATACCTATTGTGAAGTCGGTATGTGATCTAGGAATTTTAAGAGAGCATTTGGTCACCAAAAAGGGGTAAGCGATCTACATGTAACTTCTTTCCTGAAACCCAATGGTTACTGACGTGTTCCAAAACTCGCTACTGCACACAAATTATACTACTGTACAATCAAAGACATTATTAACCTTCCTTGATATGTCACGTTCATCTTACAACATACCTGCCATGTCCCCATGTTTAGCTTTCCATCTGTTATGGGTATCCTACAATATCCAAAGTAGATATTGATGAAAATTTTGAGCAATAAGATGGGCAAGAATAACAACGTAAGATACACATACATGAGGGAACAACCAAACATTGATGACTTAATGTGAGCAGGCATGTCATCAGGACCTGCAAAAGTTATACAAATTCAAATACAAGAATGTTACTTCACATAGATTTAAAAAAGAAAACCATGTACAAAGGAATTTCAGGGTTTTCATTAAAACCAAGTGGAGAAGAGAAGGGTGGTCAGACTCATGAGTTGGTGTGTAGAAATGATCATGATACGCTGAGGCATAGGAACATGACTGTGGTGGCAGTGTCAACAAGAGATATGCAAAACAGAGCATATCAAGAAAGCACAAAAACTATTTTTTGAATAGTTTTGCCATGCATTGGGCAGGCATCTATTCTTATATAGCAGGGGTATTTACACTAGAGAATTATTTGTTACGCTACCATGCACGGTAATTAGAATAGAAAGAATTTTTGGATTGCATTGTTGCTTGGAGGGCAGGTACACTGTCTATGCCGAGAGACCCCTAGTTGTCTTCCTTCTAGGTAACTAACCATGGTAAATTCATTTAAGTGCCAGCCCGCAAAAATGGTGCCTATTTGTTGCCTAGGCAACACCATGATAGCATAGTGTGTGGCAAAAAGTCCATGCACAGTTTTAATTCACAAAACTAAAATCTAGAACATAGGGGACCTAACACATCCTATTTACAACTTCGAGATTAACAATTATTTATTACCTTTCAAGCATCACCAGGGATATAAAATTGGGTCTTTGAATCATATTTGTAAATCACCAAGCATTAAAGTTAATTTTTTTAAGGTAGCTAGCTGTACACCATCTAGAATCTAGATTGACATACAGTTTCTGGATACATATTAGGTATAAGGCATCACTAGGAACATGTTTAAATATAGGGCCTTTGTAAATAATCAAGAATTTCCTTTCAATACCTTCCATTTACTCAACACATATAGATTTTTTTTTAAAAAAAGAAGAAGTGGTACACTACATAAGTAGGAAAGTATGTGGGGAAATGAAGAATCCACAAAAAACTAAAATAAGCACCGAACCCACACCTTCCAGCGTATGTTTCCAAGGAGCAGAATTGCCCTGAAAGAAAAATGTTGAAAAAGCACGTAGTTAGTGGGAGGGAACAGCAAATGAGGCTGAAACACTGAGAGGGAAATGAAAGAAACAACCTCTGGAACAATGGTGCTCAGAAATGTCTCGGTGTCCTCTCGAACATCTGAGTCATAATTTTCATTGATGGTCAGAGAAGCACTGGTATGCTGCACTGTTGATGGATCAGAGTTTTCAACAAGACACAGGTGTAAGCTTCCCCACTAGAATATGGAGTATGTAGGAAAATAAAAAAGGAATGGGACGGGAGTAGGTTGCGGGTGATGTATGTAACATACAAAAAAGATGAGCAAGGCCGCATTTGAATGCAGAGAGATCACGCCCTATTTCTTTCAGAATCTGTAGGTGCAAGAGAAACAGACAACACATCTTATGGCATCGGCTTTGGAAAATAATAAAGAAATCAAAGACAGTCAAATGTGAATACAGGGAGGAAGCAATTAAAGATGGAAGATACATAAATATATGGAACCGAATTGAAAGAAGAGGGAATGAATGGATGGATGAATACTGAATTACTGAGAGTAAGAAGACAGACAGAGAGAGAGAGAGAGTGAGGGTAGTAGGGACCTTAGAGGTAAGGAGGTGGCAGCCCCGTGGAAGAGGGGGGAGGGTTATGGTTTTCTGAGCCCACCTGTTGTTGTTGTTGTTGTTGTTGTTGTTGTTGGGTGGAGATGCGGATGCCATGGATGATGATGATGATGATATGGAAATACGATTAGCAGAAGAAGAAGCTGGAGGAGGAGGAGGTGAGTGGGATGATGATGATGATGATGATGATGATGATGATGATGATGATGATGAAAGGATCCTCCTTATCCGCGGCCGCCTGATTCCCAAGTGGTGTTGTACTGCTACCGCTTGCATCCTCCTCAGTCCTCCCCTCTCCACCCTGTAGCGAAGCATTTACGGAAAAAGGCAAAAACTTTTAACTAATAGCCTTAGAATTTAGCAAAGCATTAGCGTTAGCGTTTTTAAAGTAATCTGCACCGTTAAAATTTTATCCAAAACGCTAACGTTAATCTCTAACGTTGTTCCCAAACAGACCCTAAGATAAATCTCATTTCATTTTTGATCTAAGCTAATTTGATCAGATAAGATTTGGTCAAATCTGATTGGATATAATTTGATTGTCTCATTGAAACTGATCTATATAAATTTGATTAAAATTAAAATTATTATTATAATAGTTATAATAATAGAAATATATAATGGTAATAATAATAGTAATTAAAATAGTAATAATAACAATAGTAAGAATAAATATAATAATAGTAATAGTCATAATAATAGAAATAGTAATTATAATAATAGTAACAATAATATTAATATCAATATTAATAGTAATAATAATAGTAATAATAATTTTGTTTAAATCTAATCTGATTAGATCTGTTCTGATTTGGTCTGATATGATTATAATAAAAATAAATAATAAACAGAAAAAATAAGTTCAACGGAATGCTACCTTAGTGTCTCGGTTTCATTCACCTTAAATATAGTACGGAGTATCAATTTTGGAAAAGAAAAAGAAAAGAAGGATTTTTTTTTAGAAATCTAAATTTCATATACTTTTCCTTTTTTAGAATATGATTTGTGGTCTAAAACAATTGCCATAGTAATATGGAGAAAAATAATTTTCTGGATTAATTGGGCAAGGTTATATTAACACTCATTTTGAGTGTCATATTACAACACTTTTCAAATTGAGTTTCCTGCAATGCTTCACTCGAAACTTCAATGGTTCCTGCCCCAATCTCTCGTTGAATCTTCTCACCTCGGCCTGAACCAGCCCTCCATTCCCATCAATTGCGCCCCTCCATTTTTTTTTTACTCTTAAGGTTCGTTTGGTACACGGAATTGATGAAATTGGAATTGAAATTCCATGAGATACAATTCCATAGAATTGAATTATGTCAATTCCAATTCATTTTTTGCACTATCAATTCCAAATTCACACAATTTTTGTACTACCAAACACCAGGATTGGAATTGAAGCCCTCAATTCTAAATTCATAGTTTGAATTCTGTGTACCAAACGGGGCCTTAGGTAAATTTTATTGACCAACTAAAATTAGGAGCTCAATTTACGGAAGTGACAAAATAATTAGCTTTGAGAATGAGATGCATAAAAAGTTCAATTTGACTAATAGCTCCAAGACGAGTGTGGTGATAAGCTTTGCAATATTTTTTGCAAATTTTAATACTCCGTAGCTCATTTTAGTAAGCAAAGGAACACCGCCCCCCGAACACTCTCCAAGTTGGATCCCATTCATCAGTAAAGTAAAACATATTGCTTCTCAGCAATCTGCTGCATGCACAACAACACATCACCATTTTCATTTATTATTGTTGTTGTTATTATGCACATGCAACTGCACACACCAAATGTGTACAAAACAAAATTCCCAAAACCATCTTTCTTTCCCCCCAACAAGGGAATAATAAAAATAAAAATAAAAAAGGTGTCAAACAACAACCAATAATACAATTATGTGGAGTACATATTCATTCATTCATTCATATCCAACAAAGACAAGAAAAAGAAACTGAGAGAACCGCAAGCACTTGATTCCCTCCCTCCCTCCCTGTGCAGACATATCATATTGATACAACAAATACTTGACTTCCCATCATCATCACCATCATATAGGCAGGTTTCAATTCTCTGGTGTGGTTGGTGCCTAAAGAAAGAACTAAATATGATGATGATGATGATGATGATGATGATGATGAACTTCTTCCTTTCTTTTCTTCTTCTTCTTAGCTCACATGTCCCATTCGTTCCTCTCTGTCTCTCTATCTACAGCAAACACACATTCATTCAAGCATTCATTCAATCATTCATTCATTGGTGTTGAGGCATGCATGCAGGTGGCAGGCAGCACTTGGGTGACATCCTTGCTGGATCTGTTGTATTTCATGTGACTCTTCACCAGCTGCCCCGATGCTATGGCTGACATCAACGACAGTTCCCCCGCCATCACGGAACCCGCAATGATCGTTGCCAGCACCCGTGAGTTCGCCCCTGGCGACTCCTTGCACGCCCCCTTCACTCCTAGCAGGTTCAGGCACACTGCTTGCGAAGCTAGCTGCGTCCCTCCCCCAATCGTACCAACCTGTGGGCCCCACAACATCAAAACCACGTTTTTGGTTGAACCATTAGGGTAAATCTATTTTTATGGATTCCATCCAAAGTTCTCCACGATGGTATGATGATGGCAGACTGGTCTTTACTATCATTAGCTTTCCAGAATGATGGATGGATGGCTTAGTTTGGCAACAACATTTTCAATTTAGCACTAACATTTCTTGGACAACCTTGTGATAGTGGTGCAGATTAACTTTGAAAAATGCTAAACTTAGACAGAAGACAAAGACTACATACCTCAATGGAGGGCATGGTGACAGAGACATGAAGATCCTTCCCTTCATTCACAGCCTCCATCATGGTGATGCAATGAGAGCTCTCTATGTTCTGTGCTGGATCCTGCCCCGTGGCTATGAAAACTGCCGACACTATATTAGCAGCGTG
>NQVE01000215.1:3930000-4012500 GCA_003260385.1 Cuscuta australis | reverse complement strand
ATTTAAGTTGGCTATGAGCTATGACACTTAAAGTCACCCAATGGGCGGATGGGCCAATTGGCTTCAATGTTATCTTTTTTACGTTTGCACAACACGTTCAAATCATGGAGAGGATGCGAGGGTCCAGGAACGATGGAAAAGTTAGCCCACCATAACAATTTAAAGCCCAAAGAGTCTTTTGTAAACAAGTCCTACACCTATGCCCAACTCTATCCAAATTTAACTTTTCTCATAATACAATATATACATTGGCACTATGTTTGGTTTGAGGAATTTGAAAGGAAAAAAAATGAAATGAAAAAACGATCTGTCTTTTTTGCTGGGGAGGAAAAGAAAAAAAATTGGAAATATGAAAAATGTGAGGACAAAAAGAATTAAGAGGGAAAAAAACAAAATTCTTTTAGAAAATCATTTTCTTTTCTTTTCTACATAATTCTTTGAACCAAATTGAGCTAAAATATTGAAAAGGAGGGGACTTAGGGTCTGTTCTTTAGGATTGGAAAAAAATAGTTGGATGTTGGAAGAAACTAGAAGAAACTAGAAGAAACTGGAAGAAATTGGGAAAAACTAAATTTTTTTCAAAGAAACTGAAAAAACTAGAAAAATTGAAAAATCTAAAAAAAGTTTTAAAATTTTTTTTATGTGTGGTTTTATATTATTCTCATTTGGATTCTTAATTGTTATAAATTATTATTATTGTTGTTGTTGTTGTTGGTGGTGGTGGCGGTGGTGGTAGTGGTGGTGTTATGACGTTATCTTAATGATTGTCTTTAAGATAAAAAAATATTACAAGTATTATTTTTCATATATAAAAAGCTAGTTTAAAAAAATCATTAGAATATAAAATTAGCATAAATATTACACTTCTTGAGTCATTTTTTCTTTTTCAAAATGTAGTTTTCTCTTGGTTTTCATAAGGGAGAAAAACCAAAATAGCACTCTAAGAGCATTAAAGTACTCTAAATAGCAGTGCTATATGTTTCATACATGTAATTCCGATTTTGACCTTTAATTAAACAGTATATGTTCATTATTCACTGCCAAAAAATATGATTATTTTGGGCAGTGTGGTTGTTCACTCGTAATTGTGTAGTGGGCAGTGTAGTTTTTTATATGTAAGTTTTTTATGTGGCAGTGTAGAATGAATATATGTTGTTATATCTTACGGCGATGTGTAAATGTATTATTGTGTTCCTTAATTTCATGTTGTAGTGTAATGTCCATTGATTTATGTGGCAGTGATTTCACGTATTAATTCTAAACTGTCAAAAAATGTATGACTAACTTCATCTATGAATTCCACACTGCCCAAAAAATGTATAGCTCTTTTTATGTATGAATTCCACACTATTTTCATGTATGAATTCCACACTGCCAAAAATGTATATGATTGTTTTCATTTATGAATTTCACATTGCTCAAAAATGTATGACTGATTTCATGAATAATCTATTATACCAAAACACACTGGCCAAACATGGGCTTGGCTTTTTTTGATCTTTCTTGATTTTGAATAATGTTAAAAGATGTTAGTATTAGACATATGTTGAATTTCATTTATGTGGTAGTGAAAAGAAACGGATAATGAAGGTATTATGTTGTAAATTTTAAGACTTTGTAAGCAGCATACACTGCAACATTATGTAAAATTGTGCAACATAGCACACTGGCCAAAACATAGGACACAACACACTGTCAAAAAGTATACCTAGATCACAAGCATTCCACACTGCCAAAAATCTTTGAGCTTACACTTCATACTTTGTTTATTAAAGTTATTCAAGCACTTGTCATTTTGGTGATTTTTTTGTATCCGCTTCCAATGAAACTCAATGAATAATTTATTACATTGTGATTTTTAGATATAAATCTCATTCGACCAAAACACACTAGGCAAGCATGGTCATAGGACATTTCCAAAAAGTGTAGCTAGAAGTTGATTATTCCACACTGTCAAAAAAATATCACCTCCTATTCTGTAACACGTTTCCATAACGAACTCTTGAATGTTCAAACCCAATAGTCATAGAACAAAGCACATGGCTTTTGCACAATATGAAATTCAATTCATAATTCATAACATTGGCAGTTTCATATGTATGTCTAATTTCACTGCCATATTATTAATGGAAGTTAATAAAGTACATAAAAATTTGTTTAGGTCGCTAACTTTTATACACTATCATACTTTCACTCTTGTCTGCCACATTATATATAGAAGACATATTCACTGCCAAAAAGTGTTTGCATAACATGATCAATCTGTACTGCCCATATATTTATAGTCACCATATTGAGTAACACATTTCATAACAATCTCTTTCATGGTAAAACTCTATTGTCATAAAATCAACCACAAGCTATTTGCACAATATGAAAATCAAATAATAATTTATAAATTGGTAGTTTTATATGTAACTCACATTGTCACCACTTGTTTATAAAAAAATTTATGTAGTTTTTTTAATATATAATTCCTATTTTTTAATTATACAATAATTTTTACTAATATTGATTTGAAAATAATTTCAATCAAACATCGTAAATCGAATAAGAGCCCTATTTTGGAATAAAAGAAGTATTTATAATTGGCATATTTTATGATATAATTTTGATATATCATATTTTTATTATATATATTTATTCAAAACTACATTTAATTGATTGACGAAAAAATTTGATAAAAAAGAGTATTATGCCACTATGCACAAAGTATACATTATGTGAGACCGAATTTGATATAGGAGTTGAAAGGAAAATTGAAATAATTGATAGTGGGATGGATAAAAGGGATTGATAACATAAAGGGTATGATTGGAAGAGATTGACAACATAAATAGCTAATTTGGTAAATAAACAATAAGCAGTGCTAAATGCGTAGTATCATATGAGTTAGAGTGCTACGTAGGGTGATTTCTTTTTTCATAATGTAGTACTCCCCACCACATTCCATAGTTTATATTTTAGATTAAAATATTGATGTTTACCTTATATAAATTTAGATTAAAAAATATTCTATATAGCTATTTATCCATAACTTTTTAAACAGTTTCCTAATTTTTCATGTAGATTAATATACAAAAAACGGTATTATTCATATTAAAAAGTTTAAGAAAAAATAATAATGAATGTGAATCATAAAAATAATGAGATGAAAAAATGAAATAATTTATAAACTATAGTTATGAACATAAAAGTTGTAATTAAAAAAATTGTAATAATAATAATATAATTTTTTAGAGTGATTTGTCAGAAAGTAGAAAGAATTTGTAGAAAATAAATATAGTTGGAAGAAATTAGAATAAACTTGAAGAAACTGAAAAAAACTAGAAGAAACTGGAAGAACTGGAAGAAACTGCAAGTTAAGAGTTCAAGCTCTAAAGAATAGGCCTTAGAGTAACAACAATGCTGCTAAGGGTTTAGGAATTCTAACACAATTTATTAATTCTATATCATTAAAAATATATAGGCCTTGTTTAGAAAGTACATTTTCAATTAGGGTTAGCTAGCATTTTGAAAGTTCATTATTCTAAGATGATACTAAATCATCTTAGAGTAATGAAAGTATATCCTAAAGTGAAATTTACACCGAATAGGACTAAAACATAAATCATTTTCCAATGTAGGACTTAAATTTTTTTATTCCCTAAATAGGACTTAATAATGACTAGTGAGAAAAATAATGTCTAAGTGATGCTGGACATTTAGTTGAATAATGACTAATAGATAACGACCAATGATCCTACATTGAAAAATAAAAACATATGGTCCTATATTGAAAAAGTCATTATATTTTATTCCTATTTACATAAATTACCTATGGAAAACATTGCTTTAAAACAAGACCCAAGTCATAAGTGCATTAACATCATCTTTGCCCATAAATAACTATCTTCGTTTATTTTTTAATATTTTACAAGATTTAACTTACATAAATTAACAAATTTCTAAATATTTTACATGACTCGACTTAACATATACACAAGTAGCTAGTATAGATTATGAATAAATGTAAAAAGAAGGGGCAATAATTAAATCACTTCAAAGAGAGTTGCAAGAGTTTGGCAAACTCTTGAAAATCAACAACCCCATCACCATTCTCATCCACAGCCAAAATCATCTTCTTGCCGTCCTCCAGCTCCCGCCCCTCCTCCATCCCCAAACACGCCATAACCCTCTGAAGCTCACAAGCCTCTATGAACCCGTTCCCGTCCTCGTCGAACACGTCGAAGCACCGCTTCGCCTCCTCCACGCTCGCCTCCTCGTCTGGGCCCACAATCGCCGCCAACTCTTGCCTGCTCACCGTAAAATTGCCCGTTTCTTCCCCGTCATCGTCGTCGTCCTCCCACGCCATCCCGAGATTTTGGAGCACCTCTTTGAGATGGGATACCGGGACGGAGGTGTTGTCGTCGGGGAGGGAGGGTTGGAGGAATTGCAGGAAGTTGAAGAAAGTCATGATATCTCAGTGGCGAATTCAGAAAATGGGAGAGATGGAGGCAATATTTGTTAGTTGTTTCTTTCTTTCTAGTGTGTTTTGTTAGATAATCATAATAAGATGTAAATATGAGTATATATAGTATTAGAGTGATGGAATATAGAGTGAGGGGGGAAAAGGTAGGCAAGTGCCATGCAAGTTGTAAGCAATTTCCATGGATCATTCTAAGCCATTAAATTATATATGGAGTGGTTTCTTTCATAAAGCGTGTGTGATTTGATTCCCTATTGATGGAATATAGAATTCCAATCTATGATTTATGTTCATACACTATACATATAGAATCTAACAAGGGTTAAATATATTTTTAGTCTTGCTACATACGATTTTTGTTTTTTTATTTTTGTTTTAGTAATTTTTATTGTTCAAATCATTCTTACAAATGAAAATAATCCTTAAGTATAATTAACATTTCTAATTAGTCAAGATAACACTTATTTAATATTCAATGGGTAATTTACCTAAATAGAACTAAAACATAATGACTTTCTCAATATAAGACCATATGTTTTTATTTTCCAATGTAAGATCATTAGTCATTATTTATTAGTCATTATTCAACTAAATGTTCAGCATCACTTAGGCCCCGTTCCGTTCAACTTATTCTTTCTTATTTTTTCTTATTCTTATTAAAATCAGATCAGATCAGATCAGATCGAACCAGATCAGATCAGATCAGATCGAATCAGATCAGACCAGATCAGATCAGATCCAATCAGATCAGATCAGATCCTATCAGATCAGATCAGGACTTATTAAAATAAGATCTCTTCAAGAATTATTATTATTATTATTATTATTATTATTATTATTATCATCATCATATTATTATATTATTATTATTATTATTATTATTATTATTATTATTATTATTATTATTATTATTATTATCATCATCATATTATTATATTATTATTATTATTATTATTATTATTATTATTATTATTATTATTATTATTATTATTATTATTATTATGATCATCATCATCATCATCATTGTCATTATTATTATTATTATTATTATTATTATTATTATTATTATTATTATTATTATTATTATTATTATTCTTAAAAATGAAAAAGAATAAACTTTAGAAATAGGTTAAATAAAAAGCTAAGAAAGTAATCCTTAATTATTAGACGTCGGAAAAATTAGTTTTAAAATACATTGAAAATGTCAATCTAATTCTACTTTTAAAATATATTTTTATTGCTACTTGTAATTTGAGTTTCTAAACTTTTGATCTTTTATAAGGATGAGATATTTTAATAAAAATACTATCTCTTCTATATATTGATTATCTAAATTTAATTACTTTTAAATGTATATCTAAATTAAATATTTATTCTAATGTATAATTCTAATTTTACAAAAAAATTATCATAAAATAAAAAATATTATTACATTATAATATGAATGATTATTCTAATATATGAATTAACTATTTTTATTTTATTAAAAAATAATCATTAAATAAAAAATATTGATTATATTATAATATTAATTATCATTACAATTTTCAAACGTTATTATAAGGTCAAAGTAAATTATTGATTTGAAATTTTAAATTAAATCATAATTAATCAGATCAGACCAGATCAGATCAGATCAGATCCAATCAGATCAGATCAGATCCAATCAGATCAGATCAGAACTTATTAGAATCAGATCAGATCAGAAAAAATAAGTTGAACGGAACGGAGCCTTAGACATTATTCTTCTCACTAGTCATTATTAAGTACTACTAGTATATAAGAAATAAAAAAGTTTAAGTCCTACATTGAAAAATGATTTATGTTTTAGTCCTATTCTGTAAAAATTTCACTATTTAACAATCCCAATTTTCAAATTTCATGAGAATATGAGAGAATGTAATTTGATTAAGGACATAATTTAAGAAATGCGAATTGTATATGAGATAATTAGAAATGCAAGACTAAACCATTGATCACGAAACAAGTATGATATCTCAACAATATAGCCTTACACTTCTAATTAGTTCTATTTGACACAATTCTTGTCTAGTTGTGTTTTTATTCATAATACAATAAAATTTGAGATTTGAGAATGTAATTCAATTAAAAACATAATTTGTAGCATCAATATTGTGTCTGAGATAATTAAAAATCCAAGACTACACTATTGAGTACAAAACACATGTGATATCTAAAAGTCTTAATTATGTTTAAAGATCATTTTCAAAATAAAATTATTTGTAAGAATGAACTAAACAAAAAAAATTTACATGAACCAAAGATCATTTCCATCGTGTAGAATAATTTATTGTATAATTTCAAAAATTTTGAAATATTATTGTGGAAAAAATAATTATTACTAGATTATCAAATATTTAAAAATAATCAGTGTCGGTCAATAAAAAATGCTTAAATTTGGTATTATTTATAAAAATATTTTTAAAAACATTTAAATTTAAGGTCATAAATTTAAAAATTACAAAAAATAGAATTTACCTAAAAAATCACACATTTCATTTGTTTGCGAAAAAAATGCATTTTTCAAATAATCCGTTAAATGACCATTAACTTCTCAACGACAACCCAAAACTCACAGACATGCAGAAAGATGAGATTCTTTTTCGTGACTATGAAAAATGAGATTGTTTTTAGGAGAGCACGAAAATGTGGAATTGTTTAAGATAGTTTTTCCTAAATTATTGTAAGCTAATTAATCCTCTCTATAGGATTTATTTTTTGAAATTATATTTTCGTTTATGATTACAGTTATACACTTATACAAGTGGGAGTAACCATTTTCATTTTCATTTCAGAACGTACATTCGGTTGAGCCTTCCCCTTCCCATTCAACTGTCTGGCGGTTACTCAAAATTTTACAAATTCAAAGATATCAAATTCGTTTGTGATTAATTATCTCGACAATTATAAATAAATATATCAAATCTCCCTCCCTGCATTCCATTTTCCACAATTATCAGTATTATTATCATTTATCATTGGATTAATTACTTAATTTCTCTCATGCGACAATGGAGCACCAAGAAGGAGGAGAACTCGGGATCAAAATACAGAACGACCAACCCTTTCCGGCGGAGGCACCGACGGGAGGCCGGAAGAAGCGGGCGGTGGCGGCCGGGGTACAGAAAACACTCTCGAAGACATCGCTGCTGGTGAACTTCCTCCCGACGGGGACGCTACTGACGTTCGAGATGGTCCTCCCCAGCGTGTACGGCAAGGGGCAGTGCTCCTCCGTGAGCACCACCATGATCCTCGTCCTCCTCGCCATGTGCGCCCTCTCCTGCTTCTTCTTCCACTTCACTGACAGCTTCCGCGGCGGCCCCGATGGCCGGAAAGTCTACTACGGCTTCGTCACCCCCCGGGGGCTGGCAGTGTTCAAGAGCGACCCGGGGGTGGAAGTCCCAAAGGACGACCGGTACAAGGTCGGGGTCACCGACTTCGTGCACGCCGTGATGTCCGTGGTAGTTTTCGCGGCGATCGCATTCTCTGACCACCGCGTGACGGACTGCCTGTTCCCCGGCCATGGGAAGGAGATGGATGAAGTGATGCAGAGCTTCCCGTTGATGGTGGGGATAATTTGCAGTGGACTGTTTCTCGTCTTCCCCAACACTAGATATGGTGTTGGTTGCTTGTCCGCCTAATCATATGATGCAATAATAATAATAATATGCCTAATTGTTTCTAGTGTTTCTGGTACGCATAAAACTGTTTCTAATTGTATTTTGTGGCTTCATCAGTATGTATAACAATGTATTAATGTGACAATTCATTATTAGATATCAAGTCATTCACCATTATTTCTCCAAGTGTGGCAAATTATCACTCAAGTCTTAACCAAATGAAAGTTAAAATCAAATCAATATGCAAATCACAAAAGCTGTTCACACCTCTAAAATAGAGTCTAAAGCTAGTAGTTTCATAATAAATACGAATCGAGAAAAAAAAGAGCAGGTTTAGATCGCATAGATAGATCTTGTCGAGTTTTGCACTCAAACGGGGGGGGGGGGGGGGGGGGCAAAATAGTCATTATCGTACCTTGAAACATTGGTCTTACATCTTCAAATCTGTAGTCCAGGTGCCTTGGACACTTGGGTGTTTGGTGACATGTCTAGTCTTCATCTTCACCACCTTTCTCCCCAGTGAATTCCTTAGCCTTGTTGCTTGTAACAGAATTTCTTCCGGGGTCAAGTTTTTAACCGAGACAACACGCTCATTCTTGTTTTCTGATCATCCAAGAAAACCCGTATGAGTTTTAGTGGCTTCACGTTAGTTTTACAACTCTTGAAGGTTTTCAGATGCCAATGCATAAGCTCTTTGTGCATATATTCTTGTTTTCAAAGGCCAGCATATTTCAGAAAGACACCTTCTCAACCTGCCCTTAGAGTGGTTGTATATATATCTTGTCTAATGCATTTTTCATGGACACAAGCTAACATTCTGCAAAATATGCTCAAAGAGGTGCTGATTTACAGTAAAAAAAACATACGGAGTATTCTTTTAAGGTGGTGTGTTTGGGAACTTGGATTTGGGTTTCAAATTCAGAATTGACTCAAATTTCATATTTGGGAAACTTAAAAATTTTGGATTTGAGTCAAATTCCTACCCTTTTCATTTGAAGTTCAAGAATTCAAATTTTGGAATTGAAATGAAATGTCAATTCCCAAACACTGCCTTATATATTTATACTTGTGGATAATTTCTTACAAATACTCCCCGGAAATTTGAGATTTTATATGAATACTCAAAGATCACACGATTATCACTCAGTTTCTCATAAAATCAATATTTTTACAATATTGCTCAGAGATTGCATTTTAGTCACTCAGGAATGTCTTACTGTATAATCCCTTCAAGTATGGATGTTGCCCGCGATTCAGCTCGGTTACCACTTCCAGGTGAGGATTGATGTCCTTGAATGCTGGCAGATGAGACTCCATAAATGCCCTAATACATTGATAATCCATTCGGTTAATAGCCCTAGAAATGGAATTCAACTTTGAAATTGGGAACAATAATTCCAATTCTGGTGTTTGGTGGCACAAAAATATATTAACTTAGAATTGGTAGTGCTAAAAATGAATTCCAATTCTGGTGTTTGCTGGCAGATGAGACTCCATAAATGCCCTAATACATTGATAATCCATTCGGTTAATAGCCCTAGAAATGGAATTCAACTTTGAAATTGGAATTGGGAACAATAATTCCAATTCTGGTGTTTGGCGGCACAAAAATATATTAACTTAGAATTGGTAGTGCTAAAAATGAATTGGAATGGGAGAATCTAATTCATCCAAATAAATTTCATAGAATTTTGACTCTCAATTCAATTCCTCAATTGTGTGTTCCAAATGGACAGTCAGTGACACTTTAATTAAATTCCATAGGAATTACAAAGTAAGTACAAACCTTAAACCCCTGCTACTGCCTCCCCAATCAGAATAGCTAACCACCAGCTTCTGAAGTTGCCAAACACCTCTTAATGCCATCTGACCAGATCAAATTTACACAGATCAAAAGAGGAAGAAGACTTCATTAATACACAACGAACAGTTGAAGGCACGAGGTTAAGTCAGTGGCAACAGTCAAGAAAATGGGAAGCAGCTCCTTATCAACAATAAATGTATGATAGTAACCCTATATATAGTTTTTGGGAGTTCACAAGGTCTTGCAAGAAAGTAACAAATGTGCTGACTATTAAACTAAAATTCTTCTTGAGCGTCCGCCAAATAGCATTTTTTCTGTTGAGCAGTAATTATTTAGTTATAATATCCTAGCATATTGTTTTGGCTTTGGCATCTAGTGGCATGTTTGTTAACCGTGACTCCATATTATCTTTTTAATCCCTTAACTACATGAAGTGCAACTCCTGACCCCACTCCCCACAAAAGTAACCATATTCCCAATGTGATAATAGCAAAATTGCTATCTACTCCAAGGCATGGTAAAAAAACTAGAGCTAGCAATGAGTATACCAGTTTCTGGTCCGATTTTTCAGGTTCAGATTACGTTTATGTCGGTTTTGAAACATGGAACCAAATAGAAATTGAAAGCATTCACTTGAAGATCAGTTTTGTTACAGTTTGATTAGGGTTGCAGAACTGGAAAAGGATTAACTCCAATTCAGCCTGATTTTGGTTTGTAATCACGTTTTGTGCTGTTTAATCAGTACGTTCCATGCAACACACGCGTTATTTTACCATGAATAACTAGTCAAACAAGTAAAATAAAAATATACTCCCGTACAAAGGTTCCACATTCCTTTTCTGCCTATCCAAAAAAAATCCACTTCGCATTTATGCAAAGTTTTCTGTGTCTAATACTCCCTCAGTCTCAAAACTATCATCCTAGTTGGACTTTTTTAGGTCACTTTAACCACAAATTGCAAAAAAATATACTCCGTATTTAATTATAACATAAATTTCATATAATTGAGTTTATATAAAGACGCAGTTTAGAAATATAAAATTTTTAAAACATTCATTTTCGAAAACACAAATTCAACCTTCTCAATAACCGTGCTAATTCAATTATGGGACCTTTTTTGTGCGACTGCGGTAGCAAAATACGCGAATCTAAGGTAAATGTTCAAAAAATGCATTAGCAAGCATACAATCCTCCTTTAGAAGGGAGATCAAGCAACAAATTCCAATTAAGATTGTACGGGGTATCAATCATGAGAAAAGCTAATAGATAATCGCTGGAAACAAATAAAGGTCGGGACACAGCGAACCTGGGGAGAAATCGGCCGTAGGTGGTGTTGGCGGGCGGCGGCTAGAAGCCGAAGGTGCGGACCCTGGAGTGAAGCTTCTTTTCCCGGCAATGGCGAGATGCCGTGGACGACGGGGTTTTGGATTAGAAGATGTAGGCGATCCGGGCCGGGTATATTCACAAAAATATTCTCTCCATTCTAAAATTCTCAATTCCCTTTCTTTCCGTCCTAAAAATTCCTTCACAAACTTCCATTCCCTATTTGCATTTACATCTCTCATTTACGCAGTTATCTCTTCTTCTTCTTTGTTTTTCCCCTCCTCTATCTAAACCCTATATTAATATACTTGAGTTATTTTATTAAGTTAAAAAATAAAATTTACATATTAAAAAAAAATAAAAAAAATTTTTATAAATGAAGAGGTGATTTTATTTTTTTCAAATAAGTTGTCTAATATTAAAAAACACTCAAATGAAATATTTGCATGATAAACCTTTTGTAATAGTATCAATTATATTTTTAAGACTAAAAGGAATCTTTACACAATCTTTTTTTTTAATTATGAAATATTATACTCGTAAATAATTAAGTGAACTTGTAACAAAAATCATCTTAGTTTTTAAAGTTATGAACTTAACTAAATATCTAAGAGATTAGGAGTTCAAACCCCCTATGCTTTTGGAAAAAATCACAAAAATTCACAAAAAAACTGGTTTGACCGGTTCGAAGCAGATAACGGTCCGAACCGGCCAGTCAGGTTTGGTTTTTAAAATTATGATCGAAAGTGATGCAGAAGAAAGAAAAAATGTGAGCCACAAAAAACTTACCAAAAAAGGAAAGAAAAAATTAATTTCAGACAACTCAAAAATGAAATAAGAAGTACTCCCTCTGTCCTTAAATGATCTTCTCAATTACTATTCTTATGGTCAAACTTTAATCATTTTTTTTTATCTATTTTTGTTACTTATTTTATAAAATAATATAGTCATGTCACCTCTTGTTTTGTAGAATTTTTTATGTAGTTTTAAAATACATAACTTTTATTTTTAAATTTTACACTTATAATCAAATAAATTGAATTAAAAATAATTTCAGTCAAACCTCCTAAACCAAGATAGGAAGATCATCTTAGGACCGAATTTGGAAGAGAGGGTTATTTAGGTAAAACATTCAAACAGAAACATGTGTCCAACAAAGAAACAAGTTGTGCAACATTAAGAGAGAGCCGTTTTCCATTTCATTTATGAAATATCCATAAAATGAAGGAAAAAATAACCCAAGAATAAAGATTAACACATGCATAGGCATTGTTTGGCAGAACATAATAACATGCATTGTGATCCAACATATTTTTAGTGTAAATGTACATTACACATACATTTGGTTATGTCTTACCAAACTAGAGACCATAATCTATACTGTCCATTCTTGAACAGAAGCTAAACAGCTTTCAGAATGCACTCAATTGGCTGAAATGACTGTTTTTAAGGGGGGGGGGGGGGGGGACGTTTCGTAACATTCATTTCAACCAAAAGCTACCGCGAGCAGGAGTCGAGGATATAATCTCACGTCGAACAACCTGGGTAAAAAAGACTAATATATTAGAATACGAGTTACTCTTATCATTGTCAAATGGGGTTGGGTTGGAATCTCATAATTCTACGACATGGTTTCCACGAACGCCTATGGATTGGTCAGGGCTTCAAGAACCGGTTCACTCTCCTCGTTTGCTCGTTCCATTCTATACGATTTACAGCTGAAGTAGAAAACGGTACTCATCATAGAATCAATTAGCAAAACAAAGGAGTAGATGATCACCAAAAGAGGCCCTTCCCATACCCGAGATGATCCATCCCCGTAGCTCAAAGACTTCACTCTATGCTCAAAGAGACCCTCCGCAAATGCCATCCCAATCGTCGACCCTAGAAATATAAGGAGGCCGACTTGGGTCTGCCCCTTGATGAGTGAGCTGGACCGGAGCAACGCCTGTGGGCCCGACACATCCTCCAAAACAGAAATCACAACTGCGACACTGCAAATAATCGTGCAATTTGCCAAGATTATTGAGAAGATCATCCCAACGATCATCGCAGGGTACAAGATCAAGTCCGAGGGGAACCCCATGATAGAGAAAGTGGTGCAAACTGATACAAGAAGTACGAGGAAGAGAGTGAGGCATCCAGAAACCAAACAACATGCCCACAAGTACGTCACGACAATCTTCTTCCAAATCTTGGTGATTATCACATAAAACTTCAAAGGGTTGAACTTTCTTTTCGAATAAGTGCAATCCACAGAATAAACAATTGCAGCTTTTGACAATAGCAGTAAAGAAACGTACATGGGGAAACAAACTGAGCTCGAAACCACCATTTCCGAAAACTTCTGAACTGACTGTCTCACAAAAGGCCTTAGAGAAAGGCCGCTAGACTTAGCAATGAGCAAAAGCCTCACTGTCAGAAGTTTCACAACGGACTGATCGACCAATACATTCGACAAAGCAACAGCAGACACAGGACAAATCAATACGGACGCAATCGACAAAAAGCCTACAGAATTGTACCTGAGAACCCACACGGTTTCCCTCAGGATTTCAAGCGCATTCATGGGATGGAAACCGTGATCCGACAGCGACCCATTGCCAGTTAGCTCAATCCCAACAATTTGGACATCCGCGCCGACGTTTTTGGGCTTTTCCCTGGCCGCCGGACTGGTTCTGGGACTTAATCCGCCGGAAAAATCCATTCTTTAATCAACAAACAATGAACAGATGTCAAATAGAATCGAGGCGGAAAAGAAGTGATCTTTAAGCTCGATAGCTATAGCTTCATCTTCTAATAGACGCACTAACCTTTAAAGATCATCAATTCAAGCAAACCTCGAGGATTAATCGCACGAAAAAAACACCCAAATGTGACCTGGATCCGGTAATTCCGGTAAAACGGGAAAGGTATATTACAGGAAGTTTAAACGGCGGGCCAAGAATCAGAGAAGGCGTGAGAGGCGTCTATAGATGGTGGGTACCATGTGGGGTCGGAAGGTGAATCACGGGGAACAGCCGGCGAGGGATGGAGTCATCTCGTGGTGAAAGCTCAAGAAGCTTCGCACCAGAGTGAATTTGGGAAAATGATTTTTTAAATTGAATCCGAAATACGGAGTAATAACTAGTTAAAAATGAATTATATGGGAATTTTATTTTTGGTATAAGTAAAACACTAAAAAAAATCAAAATAAAAAGTTTATGTTTTTAATACTCCGTATCAAAATAGGATTACTATACACAGGTAATTTGACACTGAATATTGATTTTTAGTGTTTTTTAGTATAATGTTTACATCTAACTTTTTTTAAAATATAAATATGAAACTCATATTTTAGTACTGGAGTATTTTTTTATATATTATTCATAATTTATTTATTTTGTTTATTCTAATTTGATAAGGAGTATATCATAACTTGATAGCTATATCTTAACACCAAGTCAATTATAC
Organism: Cuscuta australis; assembly: GCA_003260385.1. Taxonomy (NCBI): domain Eukaryota; kingdom Viridiplantae; phylum Streptophyta; class Magnoliopsida; order Solanales; family Convolvulaceae; genus Cuscuta; species Cuscuta australis. Next base: position 3,997,811 of record NQVE01000215.1, on the reverse strand, counting down.
TTTACATTAAATTTATATTATAACTAAATTTGTTTTTCATAATTTATGAACAAAGTTTACCTAAAAGTCAAACTAAGACAAATAAATTAGGACGACGAGGGTATTTAATTTCAAATCCGCGATCTGTTTATTTGGGCAAGAAAAGTTTTCTTCAAACTTTTTCTAATTTTTTAAAGTTTTTTCTAACTTCTTTCGGTTTCTTCAAATTTTTTCAAATTTTTTTGAACAATAACAAAAAAAAGTTTTTACATATGACGAATATACAATAAAATCATATATCTAAATGTGCCACCTCACACGAGGACAGAGATGAATTCTTATTTTATCCAAAATTTGTTTTTTTGAGTATATATTTGGATAAATATTTAATTGTGTGATTTTATTAACATTTATTTTTTCCCAATATTTTCTACTTTCTTATAGTTTTTTCTAATTTAATTTCATTTTTTTCTAATTCTTTGTATTTTCTTCCGATGTATTTTAACATTCAATTCTGTTTCTACAACTAAAATGAACAAAGGCTTAGACCATGTTCTTTTCACCTGATCTGATTGATCCAATCTGATTGGATGATGTTCTGATCTAAACTGCATGTAGTTACATTTATAGTTATTTCTGATATGATCCAATTTCAATAAGAACAGGTAATAAGAAAAAAGAATAAATCGAGAAAATATGGCCTTAATCACTCAATTATGGTAATTCTTTAAAAAATTATGGAATATGTGTAAATTCCCCCTCCGTCCAACAATAAATTTCTGTTATGGGGATTGATTTTTATTCATTTTGTTAGCTTATTTTCGTGTTTGATCTATCTGATAAAATAATATAATCATGTCACCTCTATTTTTGTAGATCTTTTTATGTAGTTTTTTTAAATATGTATTTCCTCCGTCCAAAATATCCACAACATTTGCTTTTTCAGCAGTCGCGAGAACTTTTGTTTATTTCTACGTTTTCATTGGTTATTTGATAAAATAAAATATTCTTGACACCTATTATTTCGAAAATTTTTTTAAGTAGTATTTTGATATGTAAATTTTATTTTTTATTTCCATACCAATATGTAAATAAAATGAATTGAAAGAACTTGATATTTTACCTCGGGAATACAAGTGTGGCAAATTTTATTTTTTATTTCCATACCAATAGTTTTTATTTTTAAATTATATACTATTGTTATATAAAATGATTTAAAAATAATTTCAATCAAATATCGTAACGCGCAACAAAAATTTTATTTGTGGAAGGAGGAAAGGGTTGGGTTGGAAGAACCGAAAACCGAATCAAAATCGATTGAATTGTGCCAAAAATAAATCGAACCGAAAGAACAAAAACAGAATGCAAAAAATCAAACCGGTCTTTTTCCAAGCTGTTCCGTTTTCAGTTTTGGACTATGAAAACCGAATCGAAAAAAACGAAATATGTAAATTACAACCAAAAGTTCCATTATGTGGAAAAAAATTAATCATTTTTGTTGTGCTAGGTCTCCATTTTTGTAGATTTAATTGTTTAATTTGTTTTGTTTTTGCATATTTAATTATTTAATTTTTTTAAGTTTAATTGTTGTTGTTATGGTAAGCCTTCTTTTTTCCTCAATTTATGTTTGAATGTTAAAAATAAAATGAAACGGTGCTCCATATAAAATTCTAAATTGCTTCGCTTTTTTATATACACAATTTTGAAAATGAAAGTTGAAGTTTGGAAATACGGAGTAATTTTTAAAACTTTAACTACAAGTTGACTTGACTTATTGAACTTTTATTTTTTATTATGAATAATTATGAGATTAAGTTGATTGTTTTAAAGGTGATCAAGTATATACTCCATGAGCTTCCCTAATTTGAGGTTGCAATTCTAGTGTTTGGGTAAATACTTGCAAGTGTTATATGTTTGAAAAAATATTCTTTTAGAAACCGAATAACTAAAAAAAACTGAGAATCGAGCCGAAAAACCAGTCGTTCACTAATTTTTTGAGAAAATCGAATCGAATCAAACCGCCAAATTAGTTTCCGTTCCGTCTTTGGTTTTAGGAAAAAATCGAACCAAAAAAACTGAACTCAGGAGAGAGTACATCTCTTTCATTTGCCAAACACGACATACGCGTTGTACTTTTTTTTACTCCTTATATTATTTGTTTATTCGTAATTGGTACGGAGTCGGTGTTTTTAAAATAGAATATGGTGGGGGGCAAAATCGCCATTAAAAAGTCTAGTCGTCTTCTTCAAAAAGAAAGAAAATAAAAACTTGACCAGTCTCTCTTGGATCGATCAAATCCCAAAACCAGAGACCCTAAGCCCCAAAAATCCAGCTTTCAGAAGCAACGCCGCCGCCGCCGCCGTCCATGGCCGATCTTCTTCCCCACTCTCACGCCCTCACCTTCTGCGGAGTCCTATCAGAGTCCAGGCGCATAATCAACGCTCACTCCCGCCATTTCCTAGCCCTATCCGTCTTCTTCCTCCTGCCCCTCTCCTTCTCCCTCATCATCTACCCCACTCTCCACTCCGCTCTCTGCCGCCCGGACTCCATCTCCTTCTACGCCAGCAGATTCCTCCAATCCGACCCGCCCCGAACCCGCCCCGACCCGGATGGCGATTCCCCGGTCTTCTTCATCCTGCCCCTCGTCTACGCCCTGTTGGGTTTCCTCGTTCACCTGTTCGCCGTGACCGCGATCTCCTACAGCACGTTCCACGGCTTCTACGGTAGACCCGTGAAACTCGTGTCTTCTTTCAAATCACTCTTGTTCTCTTTCTTGCCCATGATTTCCACCTTCCTAGTCTCCAAACTCGTCCTTTTTTCAATCGCTTTCCTCTTCTCTCTTCTATGGCTGTCTGCTTTAAAAGGGCTCGAATTGGCAGGAATCGAAGTGGATTACGACTCGAATTACTTCTATGCCGTGGCCATCGTCTCCGCAGCTCTGGTTGGAGCTGTAATGCTATGGCTGCAAGTCACCTGGGTTCTTGCTCCAGTGACAGTGGTGGTTGAATCAAGATGGGGGTTCGGGCCGCTGATGAGAAGCGCAAATTTGGTGAAGGGAATGAAAGGGGTAGCATTGTCACTGTTGCTGTTCTTCAACCTCGCGATCTGGTTCCTGGTTGGCAGTTGCGCGACAATTTTGCTCCACGTTGGGGTTGCCCGCGGATCGTGGGGCTGGGCAGTCATATTACAGGTGGTGATCAGTGCTGGTCTTGCCACAGTCCTCATGCTTCAGGGCATTGCTGCAACTGTGGTGCTGTTCATGTACTGCAAAGCATTTCATGGGGAGCTTCCGTTTGAGATTGCCGAGGAATTTGCAGGGGACTACGTGAGCTTGCCTTTCGACGAGAAGAAGCTTCCCTATGTTGTTTATGTCACTTGAGGTTAGTAGGACTTGTCTTTCTTGCCATGTTAGCTTGCTTCATTAGATATGGAGGTGTTTTGTTTCAATGTTTGTGTGTTAATTATACATGTAATGTCATGTGAAAAGGTATTCTTAAAAACTTTTCGACGAAAACGCAATTGACGTTGTATCTAGGTTGTTGCATGTTTAATACTAGTAGAAAGTTAGGAGTTATAATAATGCCATAATGGAATAAGAAATGTGTGTTGTTGTCTTGTTTATCATCTGTTATAGCTTGGGAATCGTTTGTTCTTGCTTATGTTTGGTTTGATCACTGTCCCTTGATCTTCACCTTCCCGGAAGGATTGCTTTTAGTTTTTGGAATAGGGATTTGAAAGGCGATGTCGTTCTTATGACTCGCAAGTGTTATAATAAAAAATCTCCCAGTTTTGGTCCGTGGTATGGCTTTCATTAATATGGGAAGTTTGCCTGTTTTGCTTTGATTTTCAAATAATTTGAATCTTCATGGCATGGTCGGTTATCGTGTATCCTACAATCTAAGGGTAACTAGCAATTTTTTTTGGTGAGTTTCGAGTTTCTAGGGGTCATTATCATCACCATTTACCTCCTTAGATATAAGAGCTTATGGGGTCTTCACCATTTGCTATGCAATTGTTGTGGTTTGGACAGTCACCCAAAAACGTTGCCGATCATAAGTTAAAGGTCGTATTCTATATTGCCATGCCTCGAAAAATCTCCCTCGCCTTAATCATTTGTCTCCCGTAATGACACGAGTCCAGCTTGCAGATATAGTCCCAAAAGGGGAATGAGATTTAATGTATCTGATATGTATCCATTTCATCCAAAGGGGATCTTTATCTTAGCAATATCCCAATTTAACTCCATTTTAAACCCATGCCCCCACTCTTTTTTGGAGAACAGATAACCTCTCATTGCACCAGAGGGGTTTTCACAAGGATGAGCCCCATCCCCTCAGACCCGGTCGGACGGTCACTGAAAGGAGATAAATTGTACATTTCTAATCTCTAGGTCAAGTCAAATGCGGTTTTTTGCGAGACATGAGTAACTAAGAACATGTTGTGGAAGATTTTTTTGGGACGCTAGGGTATTTCAATATTAATGTACACTTTTCAATTAACCAGCTCATATTCGATAAAGGTCATGTTTGAATGATGACTATTTGTGTCAGCTGTTTTAACTAACTTTTGAGTAACTGATAAGTTTAGTTTGTTTGAACACTTAGATGTGTTGATCGATTTTACTGACTAGATGTGTTAAAAAATGCGAGTATTTCATAAAAATTAACTTGTTGCAACTTGCAACTAGATATAAGTTACAACTTGCAACTTATAACCATGATTTAATTTTTAAAAATACAGTTAATTCTAATACGGAATGTGTGTTGTAAATCAATTGAATGTTTTGGAATATATCTGACATAATATGTGAAGAAATGAGCGCATCTTTTTTTTTGATTTTATAGAGGTTCTGATTTCATTTTAAGTATGTAATTTTTATTTTTTGATCTAATTACACTAATCAAATAAATTAAGTTGATTATATTTAATCAAACATAATAAATTTTTATGTACAGACGAAAGGAGTATTATTTCATTTTGAACACTAATAACTCTATTATAATGTAGTATTTGTTCATACATTTTTAACCTATTAATCACGTAGATTTATTACCCCTACTGGGTATTGAACCTGTGGCCTCTTATATGCGAGAGTTCCTATCATACTGCTGAACTACAAGATTTTTGGCTGTGTATTGAATGAGTAGTTCTAGACTAAAAGGACTATTCCTCATATCAAATTACACTCTTTCTTTCAAAAAAAATTTGTTTATATGCATATTTTCATTAATCATTCAGAAAAATAAAATATTTCTCACACTCCATTTTATAAAGCCTTTGAAGTAGTTTTATATACATAATGGGAGTTAAACTGCACATATAATACTCTAAAAAAGAATCTATTTTTAGAACAACCAAAAAAGGAAAACAAACAATATAAAATGGAACAGAGGAAGTACCAATCATGCTAATGTACAATGCCAAAAAATATTATAAAGTATCCATATACAGTGTTACATTATGACAGCGTAGATTCTTATTTTAAAAATAAAAACATGGAGCTTTGATTTTGGTATTTTTTTTATGTTTTACTCCTATTTAGAGTAATCCTCCTATATACAATGCTAGGTGGATTTCTCCGTGAACAGTATTCCCGCCTAAACTAGGTGGACCTTGCTGCAGTTTTGGGCCTGCATTGGTTGACGGAATGGGCCTGCATTGGTATACGAAAATGGCCTGCTTTGGTGTCTATTCGAATCTCCTTTTTTGTTTTATGTCCACTCATTACAATCTTTCATAAAGTTACATTGATAACATAAATTTGGTGGCTCCATAAAGGTGGTTTTAAAAATAACTTACTTTGTGTCAATTCAATCTATTTTAAAGATTTTTAAAATCCTCCTATACACAATGATAAGAGGAGCGGCGTGCAAAGTACTTGAGTGTGCTTCATTGAAATTCAAATTAAAAAATAGATGTTGTGTGGCTCAATACTTTCTTTTCCTAAAAAGACGTGATTTACTTTATGTCAATTTATGGATTCTAGAAATCTTTTATTGGGACACGTGTTTTATACTTTACAGCCTATATGTGTACTTATTCACTAAAAACTCATTGTTAAGCGTGTAAAGTGGATTTCCAAATCTTTTAATTAATGTGCCAACCAACTCTTTCATGTAGTATAAATAAAATGCAAATCCAATACAACACAACTCATTCCCTGCAGAATGAGTACTAAACGACGGTTGAGGTACTGAGGAGGTGTTATTTATGGATTCTAGAAATCTTTTATTGGGACACGTGTTTTATACTTTACAGCCTATATGTGTACTTATTCACTAAAAACTCATTGTTAAGCGTGTAAAGTGGATTTCCAAATCTTTTAATTAATGTGCCAACCAACTCTTTCATGTAGTATAAATAAAATGCAAATCCAATACAACACAACTCATTCCCTGCAGAATGAGTACTAAACGACGGTTGAGGTACTGAGGAGGTGTTATTTTTGCATTTCTCAAAATGTATGGCTTACTAAAGAATTACAATGTCAAGTCATTAATTTTATTTTTGGGATTTTTTTAAAGAGTGGTGAGCATAAATATGGTCAGAACCAACCTTTATTTTTCAGAATAATCTTTAATATTGCATCAAATATTAAAAATAGGTCAGAAAGACTGCATACATCAATGTTTCAAGCAAAGCAGTTTCGTAGTGTTGCAGTGAAGAAAATTTAAAATCTTGATTCCAAATATGATTAAATGGCTTTGGCAATGATTAAGAGTCTTTTTTCAATACGCCATAAATTAAAATAGGTATGGAATGTGTCAAAAAATGAGTTTAAATGCAAAATTTTATACATACTGCTAGGATTTTTTTTCAAATCAAAGTATAAAAAATGAGTATAAATATCTACCGTTGTTTATAAAAGACCCACACAAAATTATCCAAATAATAAATCAACCAAAAAGGTTTGATAAAGGGGTTTTTCATCATATATGAGAAACGATTTGAGCAAAATGATTCGAAATAAAAGAAGAAAACAAATGAGACTAGAGCATAAGATCAAGGCATGAAAAAAACTAAGCTGTGACAATTCTAAAAAAAATAGTGACATAAAAAAATACAGTATGTTTAAAAAGCAATATAACGTACCCTAGGGTCCAAATAAGATGACGGGAGACCTTATATCTCTGCACATCTCGGACAAAAGAACAACTGGGTTCACAGAATCAAGTTACACAGATCATGTCTAGATGAAAATATTTGTTGCAACTTAATTATTTGAAGCAGTTTTTGTGTTTCTGCGAATAGATCCAAGAAAAAGAGAGATAAGTTTTAAAAATACAAAAACTAATAGCGTATTATTAGATCTGAGAAAGGTGTATAAAAAATTCACTAAAAGATTTCAAACAAAATAGATTTTTATCTAACAAAACCATTATTTTAGCTATTGCGTATTTATTTTTAGAAAATTTAGTTAAGAATAAATACTTGATTTTGCATTGAAATAGGATACAGGGCGTGAAAGAGACAATAAATAACACTGAAATCGTGAGATCTAAACATACATACATAAACATTTTTTATTGTTACAACAAAAAATGCTTTTTAAAAAAATATGGAGTGATAGAATCATGAAAATGAAGTATGAAATACAAAAAAGCTAACCGAAATATCGTATTTGAAGAAAAACCCCTAAGACTTGAGTTTCTTTCCTCATCTTGGATAGGAGATAAAAAAATTAAACCCAATCAAGGAAAATGTGTTATCCTCTGCCATAAAATGTAGAGATGGCTAGAATTTCATTGCCTTCCAAGATGAGGATACTAGCGGCGGGTCAGAGAGAGATAGAGAGAGAATTAAGTTTAGGATAGTTGAAGAAGGGATGGAAGATTAATAGGGCCATGTTTTTATTGGGTTGGGCTAAAGGATGGGCCGGTAGGTTGGGTTGCTGAAATGAATATTTAATCCAAAAACAATACCCATAGTCCCATACATAACACCACAATTTAAATACTCCGTATTTTTTGTACAATTTGTTGAGAAGTTAAATACTTTCTTCGTCCATTAAAAAAGTTCATGTTTTGACTTTTTGATGATTTAAGGGAGTGTATTTTGGTGTTAACTATCCAAAAATGTCCTTTGATGTGATACATAAAGTAGGATTGGATGAATAGATTAATAGAAAAAATAGTGTGATGTGATAAGTAAGTTAAGAATTAGTAGAGATAAAAGTGACTTTTTAAAAGGAAATGAGAAGTGTTTTTTGGGATGGATGAAAAAAGAAAGTTGAACTTTTTTGCGGGTAAAAAGTGTGGCATGTGGTATGTGGTCTAATAATTTCCTTTCCATACTTCACATGAATTGAAAATTTTATGTTGGGATGTTTTTTTGTAAAACATCAAATTTTTAAAATTTTACAAAGAAGTGAAAAAAATTAGAAAAGTTTGAGAAAATTTAAAGAGTTTGAAAAATGAAGTATTGATAAAAATACTGTTCTTTAAAATTTCTTATTTTTAGCAAAGACAATTATATTTCATTTTTGTGATCTAAAAAAAAATTATATTTCATTTTTAAAATTTTCTCACACTATTTCTCTTTCTAATTATAGTTTTGTGAGAAAATTGAAAGGAGTAATAGTTTTGGCACTCATTTTTTCACATAAGTAAACTTTCTTCCTTTTCACGATAATATTTCACATTCAAAAAGACCGATTCGAAACAAATTTGAGACAAATTTGAGATTATTAGAAAATGTTATCTTATAATTTAATAACTAGAGTCTACAAGAACATCGCGCAGCTCTTTTAAGTTAAATTCTTAAATTATAAAGAGCATCATATATATGCGTAGGTACAATTTTTCACATATTGATAACTAATAAAAGTATAAAACTCAAGAACCATTTACATCCCTGCACATACACACACTACTCAAAAAATGCATGCATTTTTATTTAATTTATTATAAACCATACGTTAATTTTACTTTATTTGTATTAAGCTTTCATTCTTAAAAGCACGGTTCCAGTGACATTGCATACCATTGATAATGTGGTACCATTTCTGATTTTGAACATATATGATTTCAAAGTAAATTCTTCTCAATTATGACTTCATATGCAATAACGATTAGCAAAAATCAAGAGTAATCTTTGTTTTATGTTGGACTGTTAGTCAGAAATCAATATTCGGTCATGCTCACTTAAATCACAAAGGATTAAATTAAAAATTGTAAATCGCAAATTATTAAATTAAAGATATTGATTTCCAATGAAGACTTGCACTGTCGAACCAAACTATAAATGTAGTTTATAAAAAAAATTAAAACTTATACCACTTCTCTGCGATATTGTTTATTAATTTATATTTCTCTTTCTTTAGGATTATATTATCTTATCTTATTTGTAAGTATTTTTATTATTTTCCTTTGTCAAAATTTTCGATGATTTTTTAATAAATAATTTGTCCGTGCAACGCACGGGTACGAGTCTAGTGTTTTTAACAAAAATTAATGTGAAAGAATTTGGTTTGATTTGTTAAAAAATTACTTGTTAAAAACCTTGTTAAATAAATAAATAAATTAGGATATCGATCATCAACGTGTAATACCAAATTTAAAAAGTAAAATTTTAGTGTTTAAGTTTTTAAGATCCAATACGGTTATTAGGTCAATTCGATGCAATGAGTCTAGACCTAAATTATTTTAGATTTGAATTGGACGAGACCAAAATAAGAAAATATAAATTATTTGGACCCCAACATAAATTTGAACAGTCATAAAAGGAGTAGCTTCATTCTACATGATGGAAACCGCTTTTTTGAGGCGTCGACCCGACGAACTCGGTACCGGGTCGATACCGCACCGGATAGCGAAATTTGGAAAATAAATAAATAAATAATGCGGAGAGAAAGTATTTATACGTGGAAACCCAAATCGGGAGAAAACCACGGGCCTTTTTAGGCGGTGTCATGCCAAAGGGGAAGAACTTTTATTAATCTCGAGGGAATTTACATATACATCATTGTATGAGCTTGGAGCCATTAATGGAGCTCCAAGCTTAAAGAAGAAGAAGAATGAAGAATAGTAGTAAGTTGTAGGAATCTGGCCTCCCCTCTTCGTACTTCGTAGCATTGTATTTAAAGGGGAGAAAAGATCATTGATGGAAACAAAAGGAAACATTGTCCATGTGAAGCCCATGTGATTTCCATGTGATAATGTTCCGCGGGTCCCGCTGAATATCTTCACATCACTTCAAATATATTCTTCTGTCCATATATCTCTGGTTCTGTCTTGAATAATTTATCTGATTTATATCTTGGGCCAGATAAAATTGGGCTTTCTTGTACTGTTCAAATAAAAATGGATTAGGTAAAATCCCTAATCCATCACTACATATCTTTATTGATCAGTTAAAAAATTAAGATAATCTTGCCACTAGAGTTTAAACATATCACTTGCAATTTAAAAGAAATGCGGTAATACAGCTTGAGCACAAAATATTTGGCTAGAAAATATTCTTTGGTAAGTTTTTAACAGTAAACTATGTCGATGTATATTTAAAAACAATGTTTAATTTTAACGTTACACTAAGGCTCACCCTTAGAGAATTCTTGTTTCCTTGGTGGTGGATAACCTGACGCAATGAGTTAAAGGGGAGGTCCCGTAGTCCGTGGTGCATGTTTTTTGCCGACGATATTTGACATATAAGAGAAACTAAATGACAATTTAGAAGTTTGGAGTCTTTCACTAAAATCCAAAATATTTAAGCCGAGTAAGATTGATACTGAATAATTAGAATGTGTTTGAAGTGGTCAGGAGACGAAACTATGAGCGGAGGTAAGGATTAAGTCTCACCCAATGCTGCCAATGGTAGTCAAGTTTTCGTATCTTGACTCGGTTATTCAAGTGGATGGAAAGTTAGGCGCGAATATTACACGCCGTGTTGTAGTAGCTTGGGCTAAGTAGAGGTTAGCTTCAAGAGTGTTGTACGATAAGAAGATTTCGACTAATATGAAAAATAAGATCTATCCGTGCATGGTCAGAACAGCTATCTGCAGAGCGCTTAACCGTTAAAAAAACTCATGTTCGCCAGCTACACACAACCAAGATGCAGATGCGACGTCAGATGAGCAACAAGAGGATGAATAGGATTCAGAATAAGAATACCAGAGGTAAGGTGGGTGTAGCACTAATGGAATATACGCTTTGAGAAATTAGGCAAGTTATTTGGACACATGAGACGACTGAGTACTGGCACTCCCGCGCAAAGACGCAAGAAGCTTACGTTACTAGGTGAAAATAAGAAGATAGACATCATCTAAGATTTGTTACCCTTACATTGACACGACTTAAAAGAGTTCGAAAAGCTAGATTAGGATGGTTAAGTAGTCATTATAGTTGATGCATTCTTTGTTGTATGTTTGTTCTCTACTAGTGCTTTCCTTCGTTAACTTTAATTTACTACGGAGTATCTCTTTATGCCTTGTGCTTACCACACTATATGCCACTCTAATCTTTTTTTATTAGAAATCTTTTTTTATATTAATACTACATGAGTTTGGCATCTTTTGGAAATTCTTTCTGGGACGGAGAGAGTATATATATATAAAGCCAACTTGAACTGTTTTAAAAGACAATCCAAGTAATAAAGAGAACGCAACATGTCAACTTTTATATGAGCATTATGTCAACTATTAAAAGACAATCCAACTGACATTCATATCAACTTTATTCAATACTAAAAAAACATCATAAAAAACCAAATTGCTGAGATTAGAAGTCATGATCTTGATTTATTTTAGGATAAAAAGACTCAAATCCGAAGAAAACTATACGTTCCTTCCCTACTAAATATTTTAACTAGTTCCAATTTTTTTAGTCCTCTTTGATCAACGTCTGAACAAAAACAGATAAAAAAATTTATGTTACATTACTTGGTGGAAAAAAATTGCAAAAGCATTATCCTTGTAGAAATAAATAGTAAGGAAAATACAATTTTTTAATACAAGTAATCAAAAAATCACAACTAGACAAATACTTCCTCCGGCCTCAAGAACCATTCTTATTTGGATTTTTTATTTAAACAATAACACTATTCATGAAAAATAAACATAATCTAAATAATTATATATCAAAACTCTATCATAAAATAATTCCAATTATATTGAAATTATATTTATAATTATATATAATTTTCTTGCAATTTATGATCAAATAGTGTTACTATTGACCAAAACAATAGACAAAAATTTAGGACTTAAGGAAGTATTAATATCAATTACTACTTTGCCTAGAGGTTGAACTTCTTATCATTTGTATAACACCGTAATTTTTTAAAAATGCCAACGTGATACCTACAAAAATGTGTTACTCTATAAAATATAAGTACATAAAATACAATCCATAAAGCAAGTTAATTGAACATAGTTGTGGCACACCAACTAAGCCACCTTGACAATAACTCTTAAACATTACTATTTCACAAGTGAGTCATATTAAGCCTTACTAAACAGGCTTTTTGCAATATTAAAAACATTAATGATTTGGTACACATAAGTAGCACACAGAAGGGATATGCCTTTCAAAAGCAGTTAGGCTTTCACAAAATCCTTAAAAAACACGATTACGAATAATTATGCCAGAAACGTTGAAATAAATAAAAAAGACATGAAAAAGGAAAAAATTTGAAGTTGGTCCATAACATTTGGGGTGGGTTGGGGGAGGGAGGGGGGGTTCTACCTGAAAACCACCACCAGACATTGTTTTTTATAAATACTTTATTTTGCTCCGCCAGAAATTTCCTTGACGGCACATATCTGTTCTTCACCCATTGATGCCATGACAGAAACAACAAGATCCTTCCCATCGGCAAATCCATCCTTCAACTACATCGCATAGCAAAATAATATAGGTGTGACTACAAAAACCAAATCAAGTTTGAAGGCAAATATACAAAACCCATGTTTTAAAAGGTTCTTGTGCCGTAAAAGTATATAAATTTTTGCTAGCCCAGTCAAAGCAGCTAGGAAGAACCCAAAAAGCATATATCCTATAGATTTCATTGTCAAGATTTTAAAAGCCATCAAAAGAAAAATCATATATCATATAGTCTTTTTATGAGTCATTAGAACTGAACTATGAAAGTGGCCATTTTTTAAAGAAAAAAAAATCACTTAAGCATAACATAAGGAATATGCTTCAACTATGTGGGTTAAGCTAACAGCATCATCTAGAGGAGGGCTTAGAGTGTGAGGCCCAATGGGTTTAAAAGATGTGTTGAACAAATATGAATACCCTATAGAAATGTACCAAACAGTTACCTGTGTAAGTAGAACCTCATCTGTTGGAAGCTTGAGGTCATCCTTGGTGCTTCCATTCTCAGTGAGTAGACTCACCTGCATGGATGATGGTTATTTTAAATACAATATTGTCTAAAAAAAGAAATTAATATAGAAAATGAAAGGCAGACATACATATCCATCCTCTGATATATCAATGAGCTGGTAATCTGTACGAGTAATATGGGGCACCTGTAATGGTAGAATTATTTCAAATTAAACAAATGATTAAAATGCCAACAATGCTTTATCTTAAATGGCACACCATGCAGAATATACTACATAAAAATTGTAAAATAGAATGACTTGAAACTGAACATCATGGCATCAAAAATAAGATAATGGGATAAGTTGTGGAGAATTGAAGTACAGTGTATACAGAGATTAAATATCAGTTCGAATGAAGGAAACGGTGTGGTTGGTTTGTAGGACATCTCTACATCTTTAAATATACTATGTTGTCCTTTTCATATGTTCTCACCTTCCTTTTTAGAGATTCCCAAACTTAATCTTCGCATTTCTCTAAAGAAAAACATTTATATGGACAAAATGATTTATCCCCCATGTCCTCTCTTTAAATAAGGTCATTCCTTTGCAGTTCATCACCAGATAACATAAACCCTCTTGTACAAAAGAATTTTGTTTAATATTATTTCTTAATTTGGAGGGGACAGTTGAGTATTTGACATAATATAAATCTTGAAAGAAATTTACACCTCATAATGGAGGACATAACATTTCCAATTACCATTTATTTGTTTAATTGACTTAAATACACCAATAAAGAGAAAAAGCCCTCTGAAATCATCCAAGTCCCAACAGTCACAATCCCAAACTTAAAACAGGCTTAAAATTTTAATAAGAGAATTGGAGAAAGGAGCATACATCACAGTTGTGTGAAGAAGGAACAATATCTTCAAGCTTCTTGCCATTGAAGATGTCGATTGCAACAAAGTGGCACTTGGCATGACCGTGCTTGCCAGTCTTGGATGTTGACACTTCCACAACCTGTGACACAAGCACACCAAGTCAACTCATAACAGAAATTTGAGAGATGCAGTTTAGATAGGTAAAGTCATATGAATGATGATGCCATGATTATATCCAAAACAATAGTCAAAGAGATAAACTTTGACCATAGATTGTTTGTTACAAATGAAGGGAAGCCACCCCTTCCTTTCACCCACAAGAAATGATACTTTGTAGCCTTGCAGGTGCCAGTGAAGGCATCTTCCTTTACGCTTCATAGTTTTTTTTGTAAAAAGACTTGCATTAAACTCAAAAAAAACATCCAATAGAATATCACAGCTGATTCTGCTACTCCTTGAGAAGCAATGAAGCAAAGAGATCCAATCAGATCATATTCTAAATTTCTAATCAACCAAAAATTAAAGGCAATATTTAAAACCTAGAGTAATACTGACATCTTTTTATGGCGGATCTAAAGCAAAACCTTAAAAAATCTAGAAGATAAAAACATGAAACAAAGGCATTAAAAAAGGCAGCTCCATTCCAAGTACCAATACTTCGGACGGATTAAAATTCTAAAAGTACCCATGATATCATTTAAAGTACCGCACAATCATGAAGAAGACCCGATGTCATCTATCTCTAGTCTAGGCCACAAATAAAAAAATCGGCAAACGCAATCATCCGATCTGTTATTGAGAGGTACACAGAAGCATGAATATTGAGATTGGAAGACCTTGCAGGGACGGGTTTTGATGAGAACATGTCCACCCTTGCGGATGGTTCCGGCCTGCTGGGGATATGTCTTAGAAGCTCCGGCGTCGGCCTTGGACTCGAACTGATGCTCCTCGTCCGACATCCTTTCCGATGACTTGAAATCGGCGATCTGTTGTTCAGAAAAGAGCGAGATATAATGAGGAGGACGATGGAGGCGAAGGGGAAGCTGAACACGCCAAACCTTATATATGTGTCGTTAGGGTTTGATTCCAATGGATTTTGGCCGTTGGATCTTTTATGTATTTAGGGTTAGATATATATACACGCGTGCCTGATTTGACAAATTACCATAGTCCATAAATCACCTGTTCCTCTGTATTTGTAAGTAATATTCATATTCCTTCCGTCTCAATTTAAAATTATTTATTGTATTATTTTGTTATGCATTATCTGAATAAAAATCTTTTGAGATAATTTATTTTAGAAATCACGCAAAATCGATATTGTGCATTGAATGACAAGTTCCTTCAACGGATCCTCTCAAAATCGACAACGTAATTGTTATCCTCGTAGTCTAGGCTTGTAGTGCCGACATTAGACTCATGGTCGTCGACCACATCACCCGTTCGAGTCTCCTCGACAAGCCCCAAGTGCTTGCCCAACAAGCCCCAAGTGCTTGCCCAAGTCAATGTCATTTTCATTAGGGGTGAGCAAGTACCGAATCGATACCGAAATTTCCCGAAAAATCCTAGAATACCGAACCGAAAAATACCGAGAAAGAACCGAACCGCACCGAACCGAACGGTCGGTACGGTATACGGGAACGGTACGAGGTGACGTCCCATACCGAAAATCCCGTACCGAACATATATACTAAAATATTATAAAAATAATACCCCGGAGTAATATTTTTATATATTCCTTCACTAAATTATAATTTTTTTAAAGAAACATTGGTTCAAGTTTTATTATGTGTAAATTATACTTTTATTTGAATTTTAATTATTGTGTATGAGCATAAAAGTATTCACACAGATTCAAAATACTCCTTTGTTGTCATTCATTTTTTAGTTTGTGAAATATAAACTAAGTTTTTGATACGCATCTCTTGCATTTAAATATTCATTTTTTTTAATTTTCATGCTTTTTTTTATTTAAAATTCACTTTTAATTTTCAAAAATAAAAGGGTATTGTTAAATTTTTAACGTGTAAAGTATGTATGTATCTTCATCACGATTTGTACCAAAACCGACACCGAACCATACCGAACCGATATTTCGGAATTGGGATTGGTACGGAGTAAAATCTCATACCGAACCGAAATATTTGGTACGGTATCGGTACGAGCTAAATACCGTATCATGCTCACCCCTAATTTTCATGATCCTCCACAACATCAATTGCAACATCTTTTTCATTTTGAAGTTGGGGGTATCGCAAGACCCTGTGTTGTCCATCATAGTATGTCATGTCGTTCATATGCCAAGGTAATAATGTCAGGTCGCCACATTAGCTTTGATTGTAATGCATCTCGTTCACTGCAATGATTATACTTTTATTTTTATTAAAGAATTTATCTATTTTTATAGAAGTTAACTAAAATTAAATTATATATTTTGCAATTGAAATAAATAATCTATTTTAATCTTTTTTTATTTCTTAATTTTTCGTTGTATTTTTTCCCTTCAACCCCCCTTATAATTTTATATTTTTGATTTATTTATTTTCCGTTCAAACCTTTTTTTTCTTTAGTTGCTCGATATGACACACTTTTTAAAAAGAAAAACAAATTTTTTCTCATATAAATTTATTTTGTTTACTTATTTTAAATAGAAAATCGAAAAACAAATAAAGATAAACTAGTTTAATTATTAGAAAAGATATAAGCAATATATAATTTATACTAAAAATGCTTTTGTTCTAAAAGAATAATAATAAAACACAATTCTTTCAATTCAAATGTGTTAGGGCAAAAATACAAGTGAAAACCAAAATTATATGCATTATTGATGTCGTTCAATGGAGTTTGTGAAATGACTTCTAACGGTATATTATTTGTCAAACAATAACTTATGTATAAACGGGTATTAACAAAATAAGTATTGTAATAAAAAATGAAATGAAGTGATTATAAAATCTGGAGTATAATCATTAAGTATGCGCTACTCCACATCGGATTATACTCTATATTATAAAAAATAATATAGATTATAAAATAAAATACTTTGTACCGAGTAATAATAAAATCATTGTTTTGTTTCGTGTCTGTGACTGTGGCCCCTATGTGTTATGGCGGGTTTGATAGAGGGCTTAACAAAGCTTGGCGGGGTGTAAATATGTATGATACGGAGTATAAAGTAATGAGAAATAATGATAAGGGAATGTGTATTAAATTTTAATTAGTTTTGGCGGTGATCACGCTTGTAGTGTCGCACGCTTGTAGACGCCATGACGGGCGTGTGACGCCTCCCTCAAGCCCGTGGTCAAGCCCCATAACACATTGTCCAACACTCACCAGGCCTCCCCTGCGGCTGTGTCCCACAGCTTCACTCTAGCCAGCGCGTGGCCTTCAACCTCAACTCAGGCGCTACAAAATACAAATACATACACCAATCGTCGTCTCCCAAAAACCACCATTCAATGAGACTGCAAATCCTCGCCCAGTTCATGGGGAGGTGGAAATCCGCTCCTCCTCCACCTGCTGCTGCCGCCCTCTCTCTCACAGCTATATCCCCAAAACCAAAACTAATCGGCCACAATCACAATCACCCAGTGAGCTCAGATTTGCGCCCCATCTCTCGAATCTTCAACTCCAAGCCCTTTTCCGCTGCTCCATGGCCGTATCCTCTCTACATCGACGATTTCGAGTGCAACCCTGTGGAGTCTGCCCGGAATCACAAGCCCAAAGAGGACGAAGAGCCTGGAAAAATCCAGATTAAAGCTTATTTTCTCTCTACCAGGTTCGTTGCCTTCCTTTTCAATCGCTCACTTACTGCTTTTCAGTTTTTTTTTTTTTTTTGGGTTGAGGTATCCCCTGTTTGACAGAAGATCATTGCTTTCATACAAATTTCATTTTTTGTGTGGTCATATTTCTGCTTGCTGTCAACAAATCTTCCCCTTGTATATATAGAATGTTGGGATTTGCCATGATTGTCTATATCCAACATGTTCAAATGAGCATCCTTCGTAAGCGTATTTAACTGTCTATCCTATTCAACTGAGCATTTCTTAGAACAAAGATCTACATTCTTTAAGGTAATACTGAGCAATCAGCAAAAATTACAAAAATACGGTTAGATGTATGGCATAATTATCTGTATGTTTCAGTTTGGAGTATGTGTATGTTTGATTTGAGCTTGTCCAAACTATCATACTTGAATTATCTCAATCCACACTCAGTAGTAATGTAGTATGGTAATCGTGGGATGAGGTGTACTTTGCATTTGATTCAGTGATAAACTCCAAATATGCCATGACAGTCTTGTTTAAATGCCATTGTTTTTAGTTAGCACTTCGCACGTAACTTCATCATTTTAGAAAGTAGTATGGAGTTATTCCTTATAAGACCTTTATTGTGTTACCATATCAGTTCATTTGCGGTTCTTAATGCTTTTCGTGGGATTCACTCCATTGCTCACGATATCTATCACTGCTCTTTTTTCCCCTTCTATGTTTTTCTTTTTGTTTCTCAGATTCATAATTTTGACACAGTATTGACTTGAAGAGCTTGCAAGCTGAGCACTCGGGTAATGTCATTCCTCAGTCCTCACGGTCATCAAACTATGTGGTACTCAGATTCCACAATCATCTATTATCCAGTGTAAGCAGAACTTAAAATGATACTGAGTATTTGAGTTCTCTTTCATAGATTACCGTATTTATTTAAGAATGTGAATAATTGTTGACTCCTGTCTTTTGCTCTGCTCACGTGTGTTATTCGGCCAGTGTTCTTGTAACATACTAAGTTTTTTCTTTTGCATTTGCAATCATACAATTTAATGTTATTCCTTGGTTGAATTAATTGACAATTTTCGTCCAATAAAAACCCTACTCATAAATCATAGCCAGGTTTTCATGTAATGTGCCAAAAAGAAGTTACAAGCAAATAGAATTAGATATATTTAGTTGAACCAAAGACAAAATGTTAGCTTATAAGTAGGATTCCATCACTCTTAGGAGCTATACCCTGCCAATATAAAAATGCGTTAGCTTGACCAAACATGATTCTTCTTTTTTTCCTGACCAAACATGATTCTTCTTTTTTTTGGGGGGGGGGGGGGGGGGGGAATTATTTTCAATTTTTGGGACGAAATTTCTTTTACCTCAGTGTTGTTAATATAGTATGCTCTAAGACTTCTTTTTGGTGCCAGACCATTGGAGCTGGAGAAAATGCAAACCGCTTCCACTACGTGGTTGTCTTCCAGTATGGCTCAGCTGTACTGTTCAATGTTGACGACGATGAAGCTGAATGCTACTTGCAAAGAGTGAGAAGATATGCAAGTGGATTGCTTCATGAGATGAAAAAAGATGGTTAGAGCATTATATTATACTATTACCATTTAGTTGATGTCATGCCATCACACGCTCCTTCTCATCTTTACTGTGCTATCTATGAGTTAAAAAAAGGTTTGCTGTCCCAAGTAGATAAAATTTAAAAACCAAAAGGTGATAGTTGCCTATGCCCTATCGTAGTCATTGCCCTTTTAAGGTTTTTACACTATTCTTAAGTTTGGACTAATTTTAATACCATAATTTTTTAGATATTCTAATAAGTTGGATTTTTGGGTGTATTACATATTAGCTACTCCATGCAAACTATCATTTACTCATACAAGTTTGATAATAATATCACTTTTAATTTGGACATTGACAGATTATGCAGTCAAAGAGAAGCCATCATTGGTTGAGGATATGGAGGGTCGCCCAGACTATATTGTGCTGAAAATTGTGGATACAGATAGTATCCGTGTAATTAGCAGTGTGCTTGGGCAAAGTATTGCACTTGATTACTTTGTTTCACAGGTAATTTACATGGTATTATGTTAGAAGCGAACTTAAAAGAAGAAGATAGTGATCCTTCTTGGCCTGTGCCTGGAAGGAGGGGAGAGCAGTCTGCGACTAGCTTCTCATAATTAGAGTTTTTGCTTGAACCAAAGATAATTTAATAAATGATTGTGCCATTTGTGCGAGTATAAATAGGCAAACCTTTACAAGAGAGCTACCAAAATCATACTAGGAAACTTGAATCCTTACACATGAATATTAAGGTTCCATTTGGAATGGGAGAAAATAACTTCTTGAAAGTGACTTCTGGAAAATGGGTTATTTTCCATAAATTATTTTGATTTTCTGGTGTTTGGCTCCCTTGAAGAAAATCCAATGGATGGGCTGTGCTTTGTGTCTCTGGAAAACCCTTTGTTTGCGGCTCTGTGCTTTTCATCTGCATCCAAGCTGTGTATACGAATTCAGACCCGAAAAATCCAATCAAAATCCAGGTAAAAAAAGTCCAAAAAAACCGGTTTTCTGTGTTGGTGCTGTGTCTAAGTCCAGGTCTTCTTCTTCGTCTGCGCTTCATCTTCGGAAAGAGCATAAAAAAAGCTTCAAAGAGAGAAAGAAAGGGAGGAGTGGAGCGGTAATGGTCGATGGAGTAGCGCAATGGAAGAGAAATGATGGAGGAAGCAACTTAGCGGAAGTCATTCTCCAGATTTTAGGCATCATTTTCCGTTGACCAGTGCATTGACCTCCATTTTCCTAGGTTACCAAACATTGGGAAATGGGAGAAGTCATTTCCACCCTTTCCAAACGGACCCTAAGTAAAGTAGAATAACTGAATAAGACTAATTTACGAGACATATAGTATATCCCTTTGGGAAGATTAACTAAATTTGAATATGACTAATAATAACAACAACAATAACAACAACAACAACAATGATGATGATAATGCTGGTAATTATAATAATAACAATGATGGCTGTATCATATTACCAGTTTACCACTTTTTGTGGGTTTTTCTGTGTTGTTGTTGTTGTGACTTGTGACTGTATCATATTATATTATCACCTGCGTATTTATCAAGGGTTATCACATGCTTATTTAGTCACTTGTATTATTGGATTCAATTTGGTCATCAACTTTATAATGCACCCATGTTGGTCTAAAAAAATGAAATTTGGACCCAATTGAGTGTGTGTGTGTGTGAAATATGCACGGGGACTTAGTTCAGTTTAAAATGTGTATTTAAGCACCAAATTTAGTCAAAAAGAAAATAAAGGACCAAATCGACTAATGTAATTTTGTCAAGGATGAATTTGAGACGAAAGGAAGTTGGGAACCATAGTAAACTCCATTCCTTCCTTTTTTGATGTCTCGAAATAAACTTAATATTCTTTATTTGGATATTGGTTTCTTGTAAAATTACTAAAATGACAATACATTCCCTACTTTTCCAACTTCGATAACTTCATATTGGCATAAAAGGGAAGTAAAAATTGTCTAATAATTTGTATCTATGTTTGTAGATTGATGGAATGGTTGAGGATTTTGCTAATATCAACCGTGAAATGGACAGAACTGGAAATTTTACAATGGACAGGAAGAAGCTCTTTCAGCTCGTTGGCAAGGCTAACTCAAACCTAGCCGACGTCATATTGAAAGTTGGTCTTTTTGAGAGGTCAGTATTTATTGCTGTGCTTGATTTTCTGGAAAGGGCCACAACTACTTTTCTGTAATTTCAGGAAAATTTATCACCTACCAATATTACTCCCTCCGTCTCACAAAAAACTTCGTTTTTTCCTTTTTCATCCGTCTCCTTTATCTATTTCCTTTTAAAGACATAAATGAGTGGCTCGCAATTGTTCTCTCCTCTAAAACAAATTGTAACTATAAAGTTTTCACTTTTCGAACTCTTTTCTTAAACTACGTGAAGTCAAACAAAGAATTTTTTTACGGGATGGAAGGAGTACTAGTTCATTCACACGCTTTCATTTTCCATCTTTTTATGGATTTCTTGTCACTTTTGGTCCTAGTCACTCATGTCGAATATTTCTTTACAAACATGTGTGGTTCTCTATGATTTCTTATAAGGAGTAATATATATGCATTCAAATGAATGTTTGTGCATAGCTTCTTGAGTTTTCAAGTGCTATTTCAATTTTTTAGTGTTTAAAATCTCATTATCGATCAGATCTGAAATTGCTTGGAGAGATGCAAAGTACGCTCAGATACTGGAGTACCTGTCAGAGGAATACGAGGTTACACAACGTTTTTGCAACCTTAACATCAAACTCAAATTTATTGAGGTACCTTCTTCTTTGGAGCTGTTGTTATGATGTATGTGTTGTCCTTTATCTCCATAGGACGTAAGGGTATGTTCGGTTCCCATAAAATAAAATAACGAACCCCCCGGTTAAATTCCACGAAAAGTAGGGTAGGGTCTGGAGAGGGGCGAGTATATGCCGACCTTATCCCTGAAAAAGTCGGAATCAAATGAATTATGATGCAGTGTTTTTTTTTTCATTATATTTTTTTCATAGCCTTCATATAATAAACACAAACAAATAAATTTATTCATCAATCTTTTCCATTCTAATTTAATTCCATTGCATTTTCCAGCTTCGGAATGGATTTTTCTAAGCTTTCCCTATATGATTTTTCTTTGTGATTATATTTTTGACAGTTTTTGTTTTTGGGTGCAGCATAACATCCATTTTCTGCAGGAAGTTCTTCAAAACAGAAAATCAGATCTATTGGAGTGGTGCATCATAGTTCTACTGACCATAGAGAATATTGTTTCTGTATATGAAATCCTTCACAACACAACTGCTGCTGCCGCCGTTTTTTGACTTTGACTTCATGTAGATTAAGAAAAATGTTAAAAAAAAGATGCTAGAATAGTAGAAAATGAGTGATTTGTCTCTAAAAGATTGCTACACTTTGACTTTTTTGGTCAAACTGTGATATTCTTTGACCATAAAATATTATAAAAATTTAATATTTCAAAATTATGTTTTAAAATAAATCTAATTTTACTAAATTTACATTATAACTAAACATACTTTTTCCATAATTTGCGGTCAAAGGGTGTCACAATTTGACCAGAAAAGTCAAATTATGACAATTATGGAGTAGGAAGTAGGAAGTATTTTAGAAGGGAGAAGTATTTTGGGTTACATATTTATATTCTTTTCAAAAAAGGGAAAGAAAATGTGAGAATTATTTTTTAGTGGGAAAATATTTGTAGGAGGGGAGGGTATTGTTGGCAACCCAAACATTAGAGAAGGCATATAGATCTACTTCGTGTGAATTTTATCCAGATAAACTGCTTTCCAACGTATTAATCTTGTTGTATTATTCCTCGTAATCTAGTCCCAAAGACTCCCAAATTTTCCAAAACGAGTTTAAGATTCTTTTTGACATTTATGTGCATTATTATGACATGGTTTTTATCTCTTCAAATTCTCTATAACTTCTTATCTGAGTGAGAATCTATTGTCAATTGGGTTATTACTCAAAGGACTCATTAAGGATCAAACAGGGTATTGTAAAACTTTCAAATCGATAGTGTCATATTATAATATTGGGACTAGGTGCTAAAAGAACCTCGGTGCCAAAACAAATCTTTGTTGCACCATCTCTGTATATGCAATTCAAAATGAAATTTAATTGTGAGACAGAACGAGCAATAGAAAAATTATGAAAAAAGAGCTTCCATCTTTTAATATTAGGAGTCGGTCATAACATGACATTGACTCTATCAAATACGGAGTAAAATTTTTGTTAGTCGAGTTAGAAAATGATATGACACACTATCAATGGACCAAATTTGACCGGACTTGAATTTATTGATCAACTAGGATAAGATTTTTTCAAAGTCATATCTTATGTAGGAATATAAATTGTAGTAATAAAAATCATATTATCATATTTATTCTTTTTACACTATATAATTCTATAATTTTTTTCCTTTTAACAAATCTTAATGATATTCTTTTTTGGGTACTTAAAATGATACGGAGTATGATAATTGTTTTCACAATTTCAATATAGAACTATTACATCGTGACAACGTACTCAATTTGAATTTTATATTTTAATATTTCATAGTAATTTTTTTTTGTATTATGTGGGCATTTTCTCTATGCTTAAAAACTGGTCTAAACTGTTTATAAGATGTTTTTAACTTATAAGTCATCTGATTTACAAAACTCTCTTTTACCTTTTATGAATATCTATAGTTGACTTATTATCATTTAAGTTATTTTACTTCAACAAAAAATAATTAACTTCTAAATAATTTATAAGTTAAAAATTATTATCAACAATAACTCAATAAGCACCAGTGTAGAAAAACATCCCCTGTATAGACACTATTAGGAGTACAAAATATTTGTATTGTGAATCTTATTTTGTTACAAAAAATAGAATATACAATTTTAGTATAAATAGTACGGAGTACCAAGTATGTTTTAGATCTATATATAAGAATGCATAATTTATCTAAATAGGACTGAAACATAATAAATTTCTCAATATAGAACCATATGTTTTTAATTCACAATATAAGACCATTGGTCATTATCTATTAGTCATTATTCAACTAAATATCCAACATCACTTAGACATTATTTTTTCCACTAATCATTATTAAGCCCTATTTAGAGAATAAAAAAGTTTAAGCCCTTCATTGAAAAATGACTTATGTTTTAGTCATATTCAGTACAAATTTCACTTCTTTTATTACGAGTACATTTTTAAGGGAGACAAATGCACATAAATCAATTTATTTTAAAAATGTACATAACCCTTTAGCCAACTCAAATCCGATACATTGAATCATGAAATCATGCGTCTAACCTAAGATTGAACGAATCCTAACCCAAATTAACCGAATCGTTCACGAGCAACCAAAATAAAAAAAAAGAAAGAGATTTTCCGAGTTAAGAATACTTGAAGAATTGTTTTTTTTTAAAGAAACAAACAGATGAACATTTGATGAATTGCTATAAATTTACAGATGTACAGTCATTGATTTCCTCTGCATTTATTGACCACAAGAGACTGTTCCTCAAACAATAAACTTGCAGGTTAGTTAACAAATGAAATAAAGTGCAGATTTTGCACCCCAAAGGAAGAAAAAAAAGATACAAATGATGGAGAAGAATAGAAGGAGAAGAATATGCAACCTTCTGCAGACATTTGAAATGGAAAATATAAAAAAAAGCAAGACACAGGAAGGGTATAAATGGACTAGCTGTGATTCCAAGACTTGAAGTAGCTCTTCTGTGAAAATCATGGACATGGATAATAAGATCATGGCCTTGGATGAACATATTTTGTTCTGGGATCCACAATCAGACCCTTTCCACCATTAACTTCCAAATCATGCCTGCAATGAACTACTCTTTAGTTCATTATACATTACTTGCATTAGACTATACAGAGTGAGAGTGGCTTCTAAAATTGTAAAATAAAAAGGTCAAAGCTGGCGGCGATGCCAAATAGGCCCTTAGATGTCAGATTCTTATGTAGAGTATATACAAAAGGAATGAGACGGCTTGGGAGCATGAACACTTACTGGAACACAAAATCTGGGATAGTGAGCTGTTCACGGGGAACATATCGGAATAGTTGGAGTAGGCGATCAACATATATAACCTTTTTCCATGCCTGGAAGTCAATTACAAAGTTTTTGCAAAGGTTCAGCGATGATGAAGGAAAAAGTCCTGGCTAGAGTTCCAGATATACCTCATTATCCACAAGGAGTTGCAATGCAAAAATGGCAGCCTTTAGTCCAAAAGTTGGATGAAGGACATATATTGCCTGCATAGGACAAAACACGTAGTGCGCTATCTTAAAATGTGAACTCAAGTTACAGAAGGCCGACAGGGAGAGCAGAACGAGGGTTGAATTGGTACATGAAGGTTGCGTTGATGTTTCCGACCCAATATTTGTTGTAATCTCTTCATCCACCCAAGATCTGGTTGCCTGTTCATAGTTCACAAAAGGATACATGCAAATGAGGACTAATTACTACAAAAGCTAATACTTAGCGCATACTAATAATTGTTAAACCAGAGAAAATCACATACGGCAAGAGAGCACTCACGTCTGTAAGGAAGCTGCAGAATGAAAGTAAACAATAGTATACGGCTTCTGTATCAATGGCTCGAACTCCTGAAATGAAAATGTTTATAATTGTTATTGTTTAAAAAACAAACCCGGTGTTGACATAGAGACATCATAAACCAGCGGCAGTAAAAACTTGCCTTTACAACATGAAGAATAAACCTTTCTAAATCAAGACATCTCAGGAGAAAATGTGCCCCTACAATCACCATAACTGGACGACCCTCACTGTCAACCCCACCCCGGTAACTGAAACACAGTAGTAATGGTAGATGTGAAAAAAGTTATCCTATCTCATCGGTCCTCAGTAGTCACGGTAACAAATCATTGATGCTATTAGTATGGAGAAAAAGAGGGGTGATGATGCAGCTAAAGAAACAGTTTCTTACATAATCTTCATCTCTGCAATGTCTGAAAGATTCAACGAATTTGCTTTAGCAAGATATCTGGAGTGAAGGGAGTATTCTTCGGCAGCTGATAAAGGAGGACCGCCAAGATTACCATATCCAAGCATTTTAAAGCAGTTCCATCGGTTTTGCTCTTCAATAGTTTTTTCCCATTGTTCTTTCCTTCGCTGATCAGGATCCTTGATAAGGGACATAAAAGCAGGATCCAGATATGAGTCCAGATAGGAAGAGCTCCTGTTTAAATATCGTTCAGGTTATTTGACATAATATGAAGGGCATAATACAGAATTCATATGGTTTCTCTCACATGTTGAAAATTCACAGAATTGTTTGAAGTTTAGCACCAACAAGTTCGGAGAATTGTTTCAAAGGTTTGTTTTGCTGGAATACTCTTATTAAAAGTAAAAATGCCACACACAAAAAAAATATATACTAAAAGGTGAGTCTGAAAGATACTATGTTCTGCAGCCACGGTAACAGTTGAAGGCACACTCTGCAAGCAAGCACTTGAATATATATCTAAAACTAGAAAAGTCACACAAGGGAAAAATCATTTTTGCAGAGTTAATAAGATGCAATAAATGAACCGTATCAGCAGGCCTTAGGGCTGTCATTAGCAAAACCAATAATATTTAAATATTTAAACCACATTAAAAAACTGCATGGATCATAGAGACAGAAACACACAACAACAACCCAGTTGAATCCCACAAAAGTAGGGTCTGGGGAGGGTGTGTATACGCATAACTTACCCCTACTCAAAGTAGAGAGACTGTTTCCAAAGAGACCCCCGGCTCAAGCACCATAGGTAATCACGTACGCAGCCTTACCCCTAAGTTTAAAGCACAGAGCGGCTGTTTCCGGATGACCCATGATGAACGTAATAAGAATTTTGGTTAAAAAAATAAACAAATAAAGAAGTGAATAAAATCAGCTTGATCAGTTATCACTTAATGAAAAATAAAATGTGAAAAAGGGGTAATGCAGAACTTAAGATGGGGAGAAAAAGTACAGGTTTACAAGAGATGTGTAAGCTTAGCTCTGGTGCTGATTCACGCTATCATTGCAAGCACCGATACCATTGCATTAAGGAAGGATTCCTAATTAGCTAAAGATGTTCCTACATAATTTCCACTGTCTAGGCTACAAACCATTATTAACAATTAAAACCACTAACCGTCTTGCCAATCCAGCCTCACTGACAGGGACATCAACAATGTCTTGTGGTTCTCTTGAAACAGACTTTTTTGTCTTAGGCAGAGGCTTTATTCTGATTTTACGTTCATCTATAACTGTCTCACCATTCTCATCCCCAACATCTGCAGGAAGTTTTGTAATGGCTATATCCTCTTCCTGTTTATCGCGAGGAAAGTAGAGAGGAAGCAATCTGTAAAGATATGACAAAAGTATAAAATTAGTAATGTGCATGGAAAGCTAATCACTAACAATATGTTTGGACATAACACAGAAGTATAAATCATAGAACAGCACTAGATGACAACATCCATTGAATAATTTGAAGGCACCTTTTATATATCTCTGTATCAGATGATGTTGTTGTACAAAACACCACGGCTTTTATCTTATCTTTCTGTTTCTCAAGAAACCTCCGAACAGTTCCTAGTCCAAGACAATACAAAAATGGTTGGAGCTTGAAAAAAAACCTTAGTAAACCATGGAATGACAAAACACACTCCGTAATAGAGAAAGATATCTCTACGCATAACTATAACACATGAAAACACTACATCCATACACATAAATGGGTGTTCTCACTTATTGCAACATGAGCAGCTGGTTCTCGGGGATAATTCTTGTTTTCTGTATAAATGCAGCCCATTGCAATGCTGCATCCACATATCAAAAAGTGGCACGTAGCAAAGTTAAACAAGTTGAAACTTAAGATCAGAAAAAACAGAAGTTAAGTAGAGAATTGAACATGAAAATGCTCCGCCAAAGAACCTTTGAAGGCCATTATCAATTAAGAGTTCAAGGCAAGAGCGATAGCAATGACTTAGAGCATTTTCGGCAGCAGTATGATATTTGACGGCATATTTGGGGCCAACTGTGTGTATAACCTTTCTGCAAGAAAGAAACAAATGTATTTCTGTGAGTAGAAAAAGACTAGGGAAATTAACTGAAGGTATGCCTATCCAGGAATCGGTGTTGATTAAAGGCATGCTTTATACATCAACAAAATAGAATTCCATAACTGGATACAAAAAAGGCTTATGCTGAAGGTACTTCACATTCCTTGACCTATGCGGCCTGGCAAAGAAATGGCTAAAGAAGGCCAACAAAATCTCAAAGATCTAAGCATGAGAGCATTAGGCACTCAATCTCTCAATGTGTCGGTGGAAAGCCCCAAAGTCCCACTATCTGCTCAGATATTGATGTATAATAGTTAATAATATAACAACAAAGCCAGTGTATTTGATACGGGTTTATATTTAGTTATTTACCATTATTATTATAGGTAGTTTTATTATTTATGGTTAGATAATTATATTCTTATTAGGAGGTATAATTATATTAGATTATCAGTATTATGGTTTATTTAGTTACCTTGTATGGTTAGGATTCTCTAGATCTACCATCTATATATGTAGCCATTACTCATAAAATTATTATTCAATCAATAAAGAAATATTTCCCTAACCCTAAACTCCCCCTCTCCTCCTTGCCGATCAACGGCCGTCTTCCCCTCTCCTTTCTCAATCTCTTCTTTTTCCTCAATTCTATAGCTCGAAGGTGTAAATCCTTCTTTATCCCGATACGATACCGTATCAATTGGTGCTCTCATTGTTGAACTCACCAAAAAAACCAACAAAAAAAATTTCGTTGTCGCTGCCACCCAATCTCAGATCCTGTGCTTTTGGTGGTGGCAATTTGCGGATCAGTGGCAATATTTGGCTTGTGCAGATTTCAAGGTAGCACTCCACAATCCACATATTGGGTTTTGAAAGAAAAAAAAAAGAATAGCGGCGAAGCAATTTCGAAGTGGGAATTGGCAGATTCCTTCTACCAGCAAAAGACATAAAAAGTTCCTTGCCAAATTCATTTTTTCCCCGCCGATTGAGTGGCTACAATAGAGTTTTTTTGCATTGGGCAGATCATTCTCCTCTTATCTATCTTGGTTTGAGTAAGCAGATCAGTTGCACAGAACCGCTTTGCACCAGCCTTAAGGGCATCCAAACCCGTGAGTTCTTATTTATTTACTTTTGTGACTGCCCTGATAATTAATTATGTTTGGAGATTGCCAACCTTCTATTGATACATTCAATGTTAGAGTTGATAATCTTCTTGGTTTAGTAAAGAATGTTGTTTATGGAAAAACTACATTCGAGGAAGGGATATGTGCAATTGACGATTCCGTTGACGATCTTATAAAGAAACTCCAATCGCTTTGTCATATTAAAGGTCAATTATCTTATGATCTGGACTTATATGCGTTCAACGTAGAAATTTCTTGCTCAATCCAGGGTTTAATTCGTGGTTCTCCATTTATGCCAAGTTTGATCCCGATAGAGTTACACTTGTTCAAAAAAAATATGATGAGCGCGGTAAGGAAACTCATCGTGGCGCCACTTTCTCCACCAACTCTAGCCCCTCAGGCTGGGGAGGTGATTGTTCAGATCGTGGAAGACACAACCGCCTACACTGGTTCTGTTGTAGAAAATTCAAGCGCCGAGCCATGCGTCGAGGATGACAGGAAAAGTGGGTCTGATGTCATGGATACTAGTGCTTGTGCTAGTGCTCGAGTTGTTGAGTCAACTTACAAGTCTGAGTGCCTACCCGAACAGTACCCCGATGGTGTTCCTCTAATTGTGACTGATCATGCCCCTACAAATGGTGTTAATGGAGACAACCATTGGCGAAGCCTCTCTATCTAGAAGAAAGTTTCCCCAAGCAATAATGTGATTTTTTCTGGATGCACAAAGGAATTTGAGACGAGAGCTATTGAGGTTATTGTCTTTTGTGGTTCTAAATGTTTTACGCAAGAGGACATCGTTTTTCAACCGTTGGTTACATGGAGCAGTTTTCTTCATACTGATGGTGCTTTGGATCCCACACATTCTTTTGGTGCTCCAAGGATCAAGGTGTTTGACCCCGGAGGATGGTCGATGAACGGTGTAATTTTTTCCCGTTCTTTATTTGATTTCCAACTTGAGGACAAGTTGGTTTTCAAGGCGGGAAGAGTGATATGGGTTTATATTTAGTTATTTACCATTATTATTATATTACTATTATTATTATAGGTAGTTTTATTATTTATGGTTAGATAATTATATTCTTATTAGGAGGTATAATTATATTAGATTATTAGTATTATGGTTTATTTAGTTACCTTGTATGGTTAGGATTCTCTAGATCTACCATCTATATATGTAGCCATTACTCATAAAATTATTATTCAATCAATAAAGAAATATTTCCCTAACCCTAAACTCCCCCTCTCCTCCTTGCCGATCAACGGCCGTCTTCCCCTCTCCTTTCTCAATCTCTTCTTTTTCCTCAATTCTATAGCTCGAAGGTGTAAATCCTTCTTTATCCCGATACGATACCGTATCAGTATTCCTACGAGTGGGGTCTGGGGAGGGTATGTAGGCAAATCTTACCTCTACGCCTCTACCTATAAAGAGTTAAAGAGTAGAGAGGACGTTCCTCGGCTATAATAATAATAATAATAATAATAATAATAACAACAACAACAACAACAACAACAACAACAACAATCCGTAATAATGATAAGAACGACAAGGATAATACGGAGTAATCATTGACATAATGTTGCTTCTTCAGGCATAAAATATTGGTGGTAATAAACTAACAGTTTAAAGAAATATAGGTGGAATAATGTGATGATATTAGCTCCTTAATCTTGTCCTTGGACTTTTCCTTTGAATATGTGTGCGTGTGTGTGGAGGAGCCGATGAGGTGGGGGTGGGAGTTACTCTGTTTTCTTTTGTTCTATCACTTCTATGTTAGGGTTATGTGCATAATAGTACGGAGTACAGATTTTGTAGCATTGGAAAAACAAATGAATGCAAGCAAACTCAACTGACATGAGAATTGGAAATTATGTTTAGTGATCATAACATGTGGCTGTACAGTAGCACTAATACTTAGCTGCAAAGAAATTCTTAATATTGAGTGAATACAAATATTTTTACGGGAAGCATCTAGAAAAAGACTACTCACCTAGCTGGAAGATCATATGCTTTAGTAACTTTTGCCATTCCTGTTCTGCAGCCACCCTAAGAAGGAAAGTCAATCTAACATTTCAACATTGTAAAACCACATATTCCCAAAAACTTTTTAAAAAAAGAACCGGATAAAATTAACATAAAACCAGTCATATGTCAAGAATGCTAAAAAAAAGTCTTGAGCCTTATATGAAAATGTACCCTTCTAAGTTGCTACATTTACTAGAGACATGAAAGTGTGTGTTTGGCATCTTACCAGTGTCGCACATTCTTCAGCAAGACCAGGTCCAGCTGCAGCATGCAGACCAGGGCTGCTGTGGGCTTCATCCAAGTTCTATAGACAACAAATGAAAAGATATTATAGATCATCAGAAGGATGTATGTGCCATTAAAGGCAGCAGTAAATATTGATAAATTGTGAAAGTTAAAATAATTTATTGAATATTGATGCTCACCTCATTGGTTGAGTTAACTACAGCATCCACCTCAAGATACCAAGGGTCCCCTCTCCACAAATAGATCTTGGAATTCACCTCATGATCCACCGGAAACTTGGAAAGGACACCATTTCCATTATTCTCAGTCCCAGAAGTAGAGGCCAAAGGATCTGGGAAATATGAATTAGGGAAACCGGGATCATCGTTCTCGTACAAGTACCTATGCTCAGCATCAATCCAACGGGGAACTTGATCTAGTGTCACCACTGAATCTCCACTATCCGTAGGTACTCCACCATGGGTGGCGGTTGCAGCCACTTGCCTATACATATCTCTTCTACGCTTCTTTGAGCGCAATAATAGTCTTCTTTTAATCAAGAATGTGCATAAAGCAGCTCAAATCTCTTAATTGTAAATGAAAACGATGTTGGAGACATCAAAATTATATCCAAAGCTACATAGGGACAAAAACACAGGCAGAAAATGCTATTAAACCCTTAGCAAAAGTGTCCTTAATATATAAAAAAGAGATTCTATGAAAATGAGTGGGCAATGTTTTAGCTTTGGATAAATGATGGACTACATAGAAAAAGGCACATTAAATTTCCCTTGTTTGTTACTCTCTATGAAGTTTTGGAAAGTAAAGCATCAATGCATAAATGCATCAAGAGTGTACCAGAAACATTTCTTTTTTTTAAAGGGGTAATGTTGCCTAAAGTTTGAATCCCACACCCCAACGAAGTTGGCATTACATTGGGTTTGTTGTAGATTCCGTGAAAGTTGAATCGATTGTGTAAATTAACTACGTATTTAAATATTACGTAGTATAATATTATTATTCACAAAACACATTATAATACTGGCAAGCACCTGCAATTTAGATCCATGAGGATATTGAGCTGAGATATGGCGGAAGAAGATGGTTGTCTATGGAACCTGGGTGGGTAATTCGTGAAATATTTAACTTACTCGGTATTATTTATTGTGTTCGCCAATAATTTCTACTTTGTGTTTTCCAATCATTAATGGCTCGTTTGGTTCAAAACGCTGTTCCTAATACTTAGCATTTGGTTTGGGATTATACTGGCACTTAATACTTTTGCTAACAATTCACCTCGGCATATTAGAAATTCGATCAAATATTCATGTAAGTATTCGGTTACACACAATCTACAAGAATATTAACTTTCAATTCTTAAACATATAAAACTCCAGCATAGCATAAGCTATACGGTACGCTGCATTAAAATACTAATTATAAACTAGAGTATTACCTTTGAAACTATGAATCAATGAGAAATGAAAAAAAAGTCCCAAAACCGGCGGCATGGTTTAGCTAAGAGGGGTCAATCGGACTCTAATCACAGCTAAATTGAGAAATGAGAATCATACCAAATGGAGTAATATAATAGGCTACTCATACCTGAGTACCTCACTCGGAGGGGATTCGACGCCGGAGAAGTGTTCGGGATCGGCAGTTCGGCTCCTCGCGAATCGCCAACTCGCCGTCGGTATTGGGCTTGCGATTGTGGCAGATCGGCGAGTGGCGACGGCGGGGAGTTGGAGAAGGGATCAGGCGACAGAGGCGTCGTGATTTCCCAAGGGGACGATCGGACGAAACTAAAAAATTCTGTTCCGGGAGGGGAATGGAGTTGAGCTGTGGCTTGGAACAGCTTAAATATTGTTTAAAATAAAATTGCAATTAGTTTTTTTTTTTAATTTTTAGAAAATATTTATTATTATTAGACCATATGTAATTAATAAAAAGTGTGTTTTTTCGATATAACAAGTTTTTATACTCTGCAATAAAAATAATTACATAAAATAAATATTTTTAAAAATTATAAGGTGTAATTATTATTAATAATTCTATAAAAGTTTGGTTCATTATATAAAATATATATCTACCTGAATAATCTGACATAGTGCCCGCATTGATAGCTTAACTTGTTCAAGAAAAGGATGTCAAGTCATAGATTCTAATATCGAATATCTACAATAAGAAAACTATTCTTTGTATTAGCTTTTTCACCTTTTTGTATGCAACGACTATGGAGCGGGGTGTGGTGACGTCCGAAATAAACATTCCATCTTTTTCAAAAATCTCATATTGTTAGAACTTAGAATGGTTATGATCCATAATTGGTACCCGTAATAAACTAAAGAAAAATGAATGGACATTCAATAATCTCCTTCCAATATTCAAAAATCGGATCAATTTGTCTGATTCGGATATCCCTTTCATTCATTGGCAGTTTTTTATTTTGTGGTGAAATGCCATTGACAGATACATTATGATAGTAGGTGAGGTGACACATACGGAGTACAACAAATTATTTTATGTTAAATTCGTTGGGGAGAAAAAGGTCCCAAACTTTCCAAAGTAGCAACAAACATTTTTTAACACTGCACATAACTTAAATGATAGATGGGCAAGGTTCTCATGACATTGGGAGCCAATGTCATGGAATGACTCGAGGGCGTTCCGATGGCCCGTTCGTAAAATTGATGGTTCCTATCTCCTAACTTTTCCGATAAACCCCTCATCCTGCCCCGACCCAAACACTCCTCCACCCCCTTCAATTGCACCCCACAAGTTGATTCTGACTTTGGAGTCAAATTTTGCCCCCGGGACATCTCATGACATTGGTTTCCAATGTCATGGGAACCTTGGTGATGATGGAGAAAAGATATAAAATGTCCGTAAGCGAGTATGTGTTGCACAGTTGGCAAAGATATAAAGTACCAAAAGTAGAATGCTTATATCAGGTGCATGTTTCACTCCTTACGATCAATCTACGATTAAAGTCTAATTTAGTCGAGGAACATATTTCACTTTTTATATGTCATACTAAAATTATATTTCCCTCGCTTATATTTTCCTTTTGTTTGATTTTTCTCAATCTCTATTGTAATGCTTAGAATATTAATATCTTTATTTACATATAAACATAAATTATAAAAATACTTGAGTATGACATTTCTCAAAACTATATTTCAAAATGAAAATATATAGATTTGGCTCAATTTTAAAATGCTAAATTCATGGTTCTTGATATTTGAAAATTATTCCATAATCCATCATTGGTGGATTATATGTAAAAAAAATAGATTTATGGTTCTAGATTGCATACATCTTGACCAATCACCACCAGTCTACCACACACCACGGTCCATGGTAATGATAATTTATAAGAATCTATATCCCGGTGTATTCGTTCAGTTTGACTTTTTCGAAACAAATTGAGAAAAATTAGACCACAAAAAAAAATGATTACAATTTATATCAGTGTAAAAAAATACATTCATTAAATTTATCTTGTTGAGAACTATTAAAATTTTATTTCGTTATGCTAATATTCACTATAAATTGAGACTAATTGATGATTAAAATTTGTCCAATTTGACTCAAAAAAAGTCAAACTAGACGGATACATTGGGACGGAGGGAGTACACTTTAAAAGGCATGAACACCATGCAGTAGCCAGAAAGGGCTAATTAAGGCTCTTAATGTGGAAAGAAGTGTCCCCAAGGAATAAGAACATCATTAAGAGGTGAATGTAAGAGAAAACAACAAACACCAAAGCAGGTTGATATCATGTAGTAGCAGTTGTGTACCACATAAAAATCTTTGCTATTTACAAATAAATAGCAGACACCATTCTAAAAACGGGTTTTGCAGTAGTTTGCACCATTCTTGGAATAAGGGATTCCCTGCAAATAATGTGAAAAACTCAAAAATTAGAACTGTTCTTAAAAAAACAGTTGAATATCCATAAGAAATAAAGGAAAACCTATTGCAAAGCAAGATTTTTGTTACCTCATTAGGCCCAAAAGACCTCGGCGAACTAATATGTGAAAACTGATGTTCTTTAGTCGACTACTCCCGCCTTCTGCTTCAACGCAGAAATGAAGTTTTCCCTGTCTTCCTGTGACATCCCCGCGGTAGAGCAATCCCCGATTCCCCACTCGGCCCCACGGATACAATACTTGTCTTGTATCGCCCGTCGGTTTCTGAATCCAACATCACAAACATAGGACATAGCAAAAGAAAATGTAATTTTATTATCTTGCTAGGCGTGCATTTAATTTTATGAGTAGTATTTCCAAGTTTACCTTTATTTAATTTTTCTTTTCAAGGACTCCAAGATATAAGTAATTGGTGTAATTCATGAATCAACTTCACAAAATGGAAAAGTTAAGAATCCCACATGAAATTAACTACTCCAACTACTTCATCCGTCCAGATTTAGTCATCCACTTTCACAAAACAATTCAAATTTAAGGAATGAATGTAAAACAACAAAAGACATCCTTGAAGCTAACTTATCTTCGTTGATATAAACTTTGCCATTTAGGAGTATCAACAACAACAACAACGAAGGAGAACTAATATAGATGTCCAACAAAGGAGAGGTGGACAACTAAATCCGGAAGGAGATGGTATATCTTAACCCCATCACAATTACATTAAAGTCTATCTTTG
Source organism: Cuscuta australis (assembly GCA_003260385.1). NCBI lineage: Eukaryota > Viridiplantae > Streptophyta > Magnoliopsida > Solanales > Convolvulaceae > Cuscuta > Cuscuta australis. The sequence goes on along the minus strand of NQVE01000215.1, from coordinate 3,961,202 downwards.
TGGGAATGAAGAGAGTGATAGTTCATACCCATTTAAAAATTTCATTCATCCTATGTGGCTAATCTGTTGTAAATAGTACATGAAGGCAAACACAAAATAAGAGATCATATAACGACTCAAAACCCTCCACCAACGCACCATAAGTTATGTTTGGATGGATGGGTTAGGGGAAGCTGTAAAGAGCTAAGAGCTTATCTTAATGTATAGTATTTGAAATTTAATACTACGTAAAAAATTGAAAGGCAGACACGATAGGTGGTCGTAAAGCATTTTGGTCACAAATATGTTCGTTTTGAATACGGAGTAACATTTTTATCATCAAGATATGGACTGCACCTTTCATAACCTCTCCCTCCAAACACATTCCAAAGCACTCATCCAAACGGAACCTAAGAGTCGCCGATCTCGCTGACATGTTATTTCATTAGAAGCTAGGTGATAATCCAGATGGACGATACATTATGGGTCTAGCGAAAGAAAACACGGAGGAAACTACTACTATAAAGACCAAGAAATGGAAAAAAAATCAAATTTCACTTTCAAATGCATTTTTTTTGTAGTAGAACCAACAACAACACAATTACTTCCCTCAACTTATGTTTTCCTTTCCCTATATCCAAAAATACCCGACAAATCTAGAAGATACAACAACTCGGTAAAATCCCGGGAAAAGAAAGTCTTTGGGGAGGGAGTATGTATGCGGACATTACCCGTACTAGACGATAGAGATCATATATTAGTATACAATTAGGCAATGAAGAAAGAATACTTCTCTTTATTTAGCTTGGATTTCTCAAGCAGCTGTTTAAGCAATGGAGACTCTTTGAATCTGGCATCATCATCTGCATACCTTTTCTGGTTTTCTTCTGAATTAGTATTATTAATATAATTATTTTGGTAAATATCATATCATATTGAAAAAAAGGGGGCAATTGCATTGGTACAATTAACAAACCACATACCGTTCAAGCGATTGAGGAAATCAATTTGAGGTAAATCTGGCCCGTGGATTGATTCCATCCCACCAAAACCCGACAGCAATCCTGCATTAACTGCACCCGCCCATATGCTAAAATGGTCACTCATATCCGCACCCGACAGGACGAGAAGACTATATTCCTGCAATGGAATTGAAGGTGAATAATGGAGTCGGTAAAAATATGGTTACCGGGTGGAGTGAATAGCAAGACGGCGATGGCCGCAGAGACGACGGATTTGCGAGAGATTTGATTCTTCTGTTGCGGCGGTGATCGAGAGGACCGATTGGCGGCGACTATGTTGTTTTGCTGATGCCGCGGAGGTTTGTGGGTAGACTGTGTCCACGGTGAGATGAGTGGGCTCGGCGGCAAGGCCCACAATAGACAGCCCATCATCCCCCTCGGAGTTCTCGGATTTGGGTGGGCAGGGTGGAAGGGAAGCTATAAAGTTAAGGGCGCGTTTGGTTCAATAGTAGTAGTAATGGTCTGAGAGGATTAGTGAGATGACGTCAAGCTCACCACATAACACGGCAAACTCACCACACAATATCATGTAAATTGTATTTCATGTATGCCTACAGAATCTGTGTAACTCTACACACTTTTAATCTGTGACAATCCATTACCTTCCTTTTTACACGTTTCACTAATCGATACAATATCACTCGCAAATAACATGCACCAAGATGATATGCTTGAATATGATGCTGAGTTCATCCATCACTAAAGAAAAGTTAGACAAAATGCACACCTCTTTTGCATCCTCGACTCTACCAGAAAAGAATCTGTCTACATCCACTGTCATCACCGTGGCATTAACTCCATCTTACATGTTTTGGTCGCTCTAATGTACGATGTTAACACTTACCGATACAAGTGTGCGTACTATGTAGGGACGAAGAGAATATGTTTTAACACAGGTTTCAACATTACTCCGTAATTCTGAAGTTCACATTGTTGATTACCAGTTTCACCAATGAAGAAAATATATTATTATACAGGCAATTTCATAAAAATTGTATCGTCGAATACAATTTTCAATATGATTTATTACAAGGTTCATGTATTAATTCTAGCGTTCAAATTATAGGTTACCGATTTCATAATTGAAACTTATACACAAAAAGCACTTGAAAACATGCAATTTGTTTGAAATAAAGCAAATGACTTTTGGTTTTTGGAAAATGAGTTTCTTAATATTTTTCCCAAATTTGGATAAAGCATGAATTTTGAAGGATTTTGTTTTCTAAAACTCTCTATTTCCATTCAAAAATAAAAAAAACATAATCCCTATTTATATTACTCTAGAAAAAGCACTAACAGTTTCTAGAGACATTGAAGAAAGCTTCACACATATGCTCTCGTTGTCTTCGAGGCTTGAGACGGTGAGGAGAGCACCGCAACCATTTCTCATCTCTCTCTATCTCTTGATTTCTCTTCCTCATTCTTCTGGAAATCACTGTAAGTTTCTTCACACTTTGCCAAAATAATTTCAAACAAATTTGCAAATCCAATGTATAATCGTTCATGTTTTCTTCTCCGAATTTCATTCCCTCTGTTCGGAGAGAACAATCAGGGAATTAGGCGTCGCTGATATGTCGATTCTTGCTGCGTGCATTGTATATCTGCATCTGATATGAAGATTGTTAACAATCTGTTTGCTGGGATTTTTTTAAAAAAAGTATATAAATCTAATTCTGAATTTCTGCAGATTTAGGCTTTTTTCAATGTTTTAATGAGTGAATTTTTGATTTTTTTTGCAGAGATGTCTCTTTGATGTACAGTATTTTGGTTCTGTTTGATTGATTTTAAGAGTCTAGATCATTAATCAAGTTATGAGGTGCTTAGATCAGGATTATATGCTTAAACAAAATGTTACTTTGCCCCCAATATCTGGGGCCCTACCTATTCATCAAGGGATCCCCCGTCCCAAAATAAAGTACCTCATTTGTACACCAAACAAAAACAACAGACACACACATAGTTATTGAGCGTTTGTGTGTCTGTTTTTACTTGATGTACAAATGGGGTACCTCATTTTGGTGTACCTCTAACATTGCCCTTAGAGTATAGTCCAATCCAACTCTTAAATTTCAGGCTTGCAAAAGATGGAAGTGTTTGAGCAGGAATCATTATAAGCCCTGGGGTTAACCAAACAGGAACGAAAACGGATTTATGAAACCTTGAGAAAACAGTGTTTGGTTTGCTCTCTTCTATCGTTATGTGGAGGTCTATTTGGAATGCCATCACAAGCATTGGAAGGAAGAAGGGTGCAGTTGAGCCGAGGCGTACATGTAACCAGTTCTCAGACGAAGAAGATGACGACGATGTGTCCTCCAATGAGGAGGCTTTAGAATGCCCTATATGTTGGGAGTCCTTCAACATAGTGGAGAATGTTCCCTATGTGTTATGGTGTGGACACACCATATGCAAGAATTGTCTCTTGGGACTCAAATGGGCTTCTCTCAACATCTCCGTGCATCGAATCCGGGTCCCGCTCTTCGTCTCGTGCCCTTGGTGCAATCTGCTGACCCTTCGGCTCATTTTCCGCGGGAACCTTAAAGCCCCCAACAAGAACTTCTTCCTCCTCTGGATGGTGGAGAGCCGAAACGGGGACCGGTTCCGGTCCCACACATGCACCTATCACCTCCCATCGCGCATGAACAACACCACCGCCGGCCATTCGGCACTCGGCACCGGTAACGGAAACTGCCGCCTCGGGAACGGCAGCGGCGATTCCCCCCGGAGACGACCGGAATTCTCCATCTACAAATCAATCGACTTCTTCATCCGTTTCACATCCAGGTTCCCGCTCGTGGTCGTGCTTGTTTTCATGGTCATATTTGCCATCCCTTCCAGCGCTGCCATTCTCATTGCCTACTTGGCTATCACCGTCGTCTTCGCCGTCCCCGCGGCGCTGGTTGTGTATTTTGCGTACCCGACTCTGGATTGGCTGGTGAAGGAGATCAGCAGCTGAGTGAGTGAGTGTCATATACCTTAGAAATGCGTTTGTATTTAAACTTTGCAATAAAACCTTTGTAACATCAACAATTAGAATTATGTGTTGTTCTATATAACATTTCCAACCACCCTCTGAGAGCAATTAGAATTTAGAATGTAAGCAAACAGAAAACATGATATAATTATCTATAATTAAAAGAAACCAACTAGGATTAAATGTTTCCTCATGCTAAATAGCTTTCTAATCATCCCAAAAAAAAAGATTTAACAACATCTAATGGTTCATACTACCAAGAAAGGACTAAAACCTAATTAAGAATAGTAAGGTGGGTGCAGTGTCCTAAGCACAAGCAGGTGCCCTAAAGCCTTTGAGGGTGGCAAAGACAATGGAGTCAGGTTGAACAGTGATTGGCAAAGCAGGATCCACCAGCTTTGGGTTCAAAGCAGGAATGTCAAACTCTCTTGTGATCTTCAATGGAGTTCCGTTTAGCAAAACGACGTCGGTTTGGATGTTCCCGCCATCCGGGCTCAAATGGTACTCTTCCCTCTCAGGCTCGTTGTCAACGCTCTGGAGACTCGCTTGATTCCCCGGGTACAGGTTCAAATCATCTCTCGCGTACACCTCAAAGGTTGTGGAGTTTGACATATTTATCAAAAGTACTGTAACCCCGCTCTGAAATGATCGAAAAAATTAGTTAAGTTAATTAACACAACAAATTGATTGGCACAAGAAAATCAGATGAAGGTATGGTCTTACAAAACCAGAAATGACAACTTTTATGGCCCTCTAATTAGCTAAAATCATTGTTAATTGATTTTGATTCCCTCTCTTCCACAATAACTGTCTATTAAAGTTAATTAGATACTCCGTACACTATGTTTTGAGTGAATGTAGACATATTTAAGTTTACATTCATTCAAAATCTAATGTATCTAATAATCCTTAATAGAAAGAGTTAATGTGGAATGAAGGAAGTATATTCTATTTGAGCTTACCCCGTGCCTAGAGCAATGGGCGTAGGCGCGAAGGTACGGGGAACTATCATGGGACACCCCCAAAACTATCTTCCCCATCAACTTGTTCCACAAGAGGGCACCATAGTAATCTGGATTGGGGATGAAAGTTGTGGTGTTGAGAAGGGCATAGTTTCCCCCAATCAAGGCTTGTCTGCAATACACTTTGTGGTTAAAAGTTGATGTCATCCCCAATTGATCCAAGTACCTATATAATAAAAAAGGTTACAATAGTTTCATTTGGTTATACTTACACCTATGCAACTGAATTGAAAAAAAGGATTTTACCAAAAGCCATCAGCAAAGTAATGTGAAACATCTTTGCCACCACTATTGTAAGCACCGCCGGCTTCTCCCACCCAAGCTTCGGTCCACGGACCGAAGCTTTGGATGCCTGTAGTGACGTCCTTCAATGTCTGTGCAACTTGATCGAGATAGTACGGATCTTGAACTTTGTTGATCAGAGTTTTGTCGTCTCCTACAAGGTCGGATAACTTCTTAATCTCATGACACAAGTTTTCATAAAATTATTGCGAGTTGTTGCATTACAAACCTGAACCAAGATTGTAGATATGGTGTGTCAAACCATCAACAACATTGGGACCCGAGGTTTGGAGGAAGGTATTGAACCATTTCTCGTCATAAAATCCACCCGGGCCCAAGACCTTCGGTCGGGTGCTTGGGTTTGGGTGAATCTCTTCTACGACTTTTTTAAGAGTCAACATATCTTTTCCATATTGGTCGGCTTCTACTCTTGCACCCACCCCGCTTCCGCACAACTCATTCCCTACACAAAATATCACAATAGGCTTACAACTTCGTGTAATTGCCACGGTTCAAACTCAAATTTACCTCCAGTGACCCCTGATATCAACCAGTTGTGTTACGCTCACCAACAACATTTTTTAGTAAGTACTTGGTTATTAAATTGACATATATAAATGTAACCAAACATCTTAATCTAAAAAAATCAATAGATTAAACTATTTTGCCATATGACTTACAAAAGTGGAAGGGGTAAAAATGGGTGGTTCTTCTTACCAAGTTCATATGAATCAACTTTATATCCCTTTGAAAAAGTGTACTCCATAAGGTCCCTTGCATTTTGGGAGTCCCAATCACCCACCCAAAGGGCATTATCGTCTTTCGACTTTTTCCTTCCAAATAGAGCGTTCAACCCGAAAGTCATTACAGCCCTGCGCTTCATGAAAACGTCAAAATGACCTCAAATATAATTTGTCCAAATTGTCACAATTTGACTTGTTTGGTTAAACCGTGCTACCTTTTGATCACAAATTATCGAAAACATATATTTAGTAAAATTAGGTTTATTGGTAAATATAGTTTTGAAATGTCATATTGTTATAATGTTTAAATCATTTTAAACTATATTTAATTAATGATTAAAGGATGTCACAGTTAGACACAAGAAGTCAAAATGTGACAATCTTCTAAGGACCGAAGGAGTAAAAGAAATTGAAGTAACTAGTGATTATATTGTACCCCGTTTGGTTGAAAAGATGGTGCAACTCATCCCATCTCTCCATGGAAAGGCAACCGCCGGAGAAGCCAAACAAGGCATTGTCGGTTCGATTGAAACCAGGGCAGTCTTTGACTCCATAGCCAACCTCGTACAACACTTGGTCTTGCAATGAACCCCCTATTCTCACCCTAAGACGATCGAACGCTGTGACATGGAACAGTAATATTTCACATCTAACGAAATTAAATTGTTTGAAAAATGTCCAAAAAAGTAGAAGAAAACATATAATAACAGTTTTGTTTTTTTAAATACAAAATAGACAAGTTTACTCTTGATAGGAAAGTAAAAAATAAAATTGCAAAAATTGCGTATTAAATTTTTTTGCTTGGAAGTCGAAACAGAGCTGAAGTGGTCAATCTAGGTGCAAAAGGATATTGTGACCGTGTTTGACTCCTTAGGAAGGTAGTGTGAGATATTTTATGTTATGCATAAATATGCTTGTTGAGACATATTATATACTCCATCCGTACCAAAAAGATCTTCCTGTTTCATTTTTTGCGCATCCTATAAAACACTTCTATACACATCTAAAATGCTTAAAATTTACCACATTTCTCATTTATTGTAAGTAGAAGTTGTTTTGAAAGTTTTTTTTTTTGCATTTGAGGCGGGATAGAAGTGTTTTATGAGACGCGCAAAAAATGAAACAGGAATATCTTTTTGGGACGGGGGAGTATTCTCTATTGCTTGCTTGAAATTAAAAATTCATTTTTATCTTTCTTATACTCTGTATATATAACTGTCCTGTTCAAAATTGAGAGAACGTTACTGAAACAAAGGGAGGTGGCCTTCTATCTTTTTTTGTAAATTAAAGATTGTACATCGTGTCTTGCAAATTAAAGTAACTTTCCTTCAAATTAAAGCAATTTTGTACTCCCTCCGTTCCACAAAAATCTTTTTTTTTTTCGTTTTTTTGCTTTCCACAAAACACTTCCACTTTCTATTAAAAAACCACTTTTACCTATACTTTTTCAAACCCTACATATCACATCATACTTTTTCACTAATAACCAAACTATCACATCTTACTTTTTCCCATCACACCAGGGGCAAAATGGGAAAGTCAACCAAAAATTACACTTTCCTTATTTTTCTCCAAAGTCAAAACTGGAAGGATTTTGTGGAACGGAGGGATTAGATTTTTTCATGGCAATTTCGTGAACGATATGTACCGATAATTAAGAGTGTTTTTTGGTACAAGATTGTACCAAAACTTCTTACTTCTTATTTCTATCACATCCACATAAAAAGAAAGAAATGAATGATTTATGATATTTTTATCGACTGTAACCAAACCTTATATATATACCATAATTTTTACGGAATATTTTTTAACATATATTTTTTAAAAAAAACTTATAAAGTGTAACGTAATTTTTATTCAAAAAAAGGAGGGAGTCTTGGATGAATAATTTATAGAAAAGTGGTTATAGACTTGTACGGAATGGTAGATAATTAAGCACATAGTCCGGAGTTGATAAACATGTTTATACATTTTGTGAAGTGATAATAATGCATATTGGTTACGAGTCTCCGCAGTTGCCTCGCTCACATTGTATTTATCTATTCCTTAATTCTGTTCTAAAATTATTGTATTAGTTTATTTTTTTGTCACTTTCATAATCATATATTATTTTTTAAAATAATATCTAGTTATAATTTAAATTTCATATTTTTATATTTATTTAAATAAGGTAACAAAGACAATTATACCAGTATGTTATTAAAGAATCACTCAATAAAAATTGTACAAAAACCAAATGTGAGCAAATTAGAGAGTCTGTATATTATAAATCTGATTAATGATGTTGATTTACAAGTTATATAGTACTCATTTCATACATTTATTTTAACAGTAAAAAAAACAACAACAATAATAGTAATAGTAATCATAATAGTAATATGAAAATACTTGTAAATAATTTGTTATTAGGATGGATAATTTAAAGTAAAATAAATCAAACCCCATTTAAGTGTTAAGGGTCCGTTTGAGATACGGAATTGGTGGAATTAGAATTTAATTGGAATTGAAATTTTCTAGTCTTTAACTTAATTAATTTAACTCCTAAAGTCGCTCAACGATATCAACTTTTGGTCAAATTTCAAACACCTCAATCATCATTATCTAACATGAAGAATATATATCAGATGTACGTTGATTATTTCGCCCAACAAATATAATTAACCACATTATATTTTCTTTGAAATTTAAACTTTGGTGTCTTTTATAGCTAGTCTTATTTCAATATAACCCTCCTACACAATTGAATTAATATTAATATTAAAATAAGGGGACCACAAATTGATAAAAAAATCAGGTAAGCAAATGACAAATACATAAGTGTCTGTGTATGCTTTGATAAGCCAATCATAACGTGTGGGGGGACCACGCAGGTGCGTTGAGTGCAACACAAGTTCATGAAGGTTTCATCCTAAAATCAATTGGCTATATGAAGAGAGATCATTAGCTAGACTTATATGTCAGAGTGTAATTGACTAGGAGTTCAAACTCAACAAGATATATCGGCTCCGATAATATGATAAAAGTCTGGTGAGCCAATCATAGCGTATGTTCATGTACGCACACAAGTTCGTGGGCGTTTGTGCGATAGGTCCCCCACCTATTGCCCTTTACTAATGTAGGAATAATGTGTGGAGTTTCATTGCTTATATTAGAAACCAAAAACACTAACTTAAAAACCAATTCAATCAAAACTTCAATCTTAAAATTAAGACTCTGAAAAAATGTTAATCAATCAATATAATATATTAATACTAATAATACTTCCTTCGTTCCCAAATAAACTTTCCCTTTCGTTTTTTCTTTCTCCCCAGAAAAACTTCTCTTTTTCCTTAAAAAACTACTTTTACCCCTTACTTTTCCATACCCTACCTATCACATCATATCTTTTTACTAATAATCTACCCATCACATCTTACTTTTATCCATCACATCAAGGGTATTTTTGAAAAGTCAACACCAAAATATCCACGCCTTAATTTTCCAAAAAGTCAATAAAAGAAGTTTATTTAGTGACGGAGGGAGTAATATATTTGGCATGCGAAGAAGCGTGATATATAATATGGATTAGCATACCTTTGATGGCATTAATGAGAGTCTTGTTTTGCAATTCCTACACACAAACAAATCATTTTCCCAGGGTTAAAAATGGAAATTTATTCAATTACACTTCAAGAAGAAGAATTGAAGAATGAAAAGATGTATAAATAAAAAAGAAACCAGATTGAGAATGCCAGAGGTTCCCCAAGGGCACTGGTTGTAGTTGCACTTGTTTGGCGGCCACCAGTCCAACGTGACGCAAACGAAATCATCATCCGTTTTTGCAATGGAAGTGACTCCCCTGATCTTGAGCTCCACTCGGTCCGCCAAACACTGCCTTATGATGAGCACCATTATTATTACTGATGCAAGAACAACACAACACATTTTCTTCATTGCTGTAAAGTTATTCTATCTTTAACTGTTTGTTTTAAAAAGATATATAGAAGAAAAAATGGCTTTTGTTTGGTTAGATCTCTCTCTCTCTCTCTCTGTCAATATGTGTGTGTGTGTGTGCCCTATTCATATTTATAGACCCATAAAGGAGTTTTTGCTGCAGTGGAATTCTCTTTCTCCAGCTAAACATTTGGTGGTTTTTGGAAGAAAAAAAAACAAATGCTCCGTAGGAGTATTATAGGGAGTAAAACAAGGGTACATCCAACTCATTATTTCACAAATTTAGAGCTTGTTTTTTTTAAACTTATTCTTATTACTTGTTGGTTTATTGGGACAAGAGCATACCAAATCAAGTAAAAACCATGTTTAAATATAACTATAATAGACTTAGATCAAATAAAAAGATAGCTTTGAATATAAACCATTTAGATCAGGCAAAGAACAAGTTCTTAGACCCTCTTCTTTTGCGTTGGTATTTCAGAGTTGGAAGTTAGAACAAATTGGAAAGAGTTGGGAGAAACTTAAAGAGATTGAAAAAACTGGAAGAAGTTGGAAAAAGGAAAATATTGGAAAATTTAAGTATTAAAAAGTCACTCAATTAACTATCCATCTAAATAAATATGTTACGGAGTATAAAATATCCATCATTGTCTGTATTGGAGGTGATATGTTCCGAATTTGAATATATAATGTTATTTTATATTAATCGTGTATTAATACTTTTTTAAGCCGTTGTTAGAAACTGAAAGGATTTGAAAGAATTAGAAAAATTTTGAATAAGTTGGAAGTTAATTTTTCCAACCCAAAAGACTAAGGCCTTAGTATGTATCTATTTGTTTCTTAGCAAATTCTTACACCATCCTAAGGTCTATGCTCATATTATGGACCTTACATTGGTGTTTAATTTTGATATAATCAAAGAATTGGGCCTTTTACAAATAATAAAAGATACATTTGGAAATCTATAAAGAGTGTGAGAAGATATATACATTTCACAAAAGATCATGAAAGAACAACTCTTGGTTCTAAATAAAACTAGATCCAATGGATACATACTAAGAGCTTATTCTTTTTGTTTGATCTAATTGGATTTGTCATATAGTATAAAAGTTTGATACGATCAACTGATTTTGGTTATATTTAAATTGTTTCTGATCTGATTTGGTTTGATCTTACATGATATGGTTAAATCAGATTTCAATAAGAATAGATAATAATCTCTCCGGTCCAAAAAAAACTCTTACTGTTTAGAGTTTTTCAGATTTCAATAAGAATAGATAATACTGGTTATTATATTTATTTTGTAAAATATTTCCTAAATATTGTTTTATCACATCAATATAGCATGTAATTTTGATTGAGTGAGTATACTACATTGAACAATTCATTTTTTAGATTGAAGCTACACAAATTGAGGAGTGTACTTCAATATTTCTTTGAAAGCGCACTACTACTACACGTACGCCTCAAGCCACAAGATTAATACTCCCATCCTTACGCCCCTACTTCTCCAAATATGATTTTTACTCTTTTATTCGTAGACTCAATTTGTATTTGTTTCAATTTTTTTTTAAAAAAAAGTATTATGACCCCGTTTGGTACATGAAATTCAAATTATGGAATTGGAATTGGAAACTTCAATTCCAATTATGGTGTTTGGTAGCACAAAAATTATGTGGATTTGGAATTGATAGTGCAAAAAATGAATTAGAATTGACAGAATTCAATTCTATGAAATTAAATCTCATGGAATTTCAATTCCAATTCCATCAATTTCTTATACCAAATGGACCGTATATCTCTTTTGTTAGACATTTTTTAAAGATTTTTTTCATCAAACCAATTTCATTGATGATGAAGGATATCGTATATTTCTTAAAACACAAATTGTATTACTCTCTCTGACCCTGAAATTTATCCCAAAAAAATTTCTTATATTTATTAAAAAGCCACTTTTACCTATACTAATTTTTAACTTACCTATCACTTCTATTTCAATATTAATTTACCTATCAAATCCTACCTTTTACCCATCACATCCAGGAATATTTTTTAAAATTCAACACCAAAATACACCTTACTTAAATTCTTTAAAAATCAAAATCTCCCATATTTTCAGGGACAAAAGGAGTATTATTTATTTCTATACTAAAATTTAAGTAAATTAAATTAAAAATAACTCTGTTAGAATATAAATATTTGTTCCTGGGCCACAACCACAAGCTCGAGCTTTGGGTTGATTTGGTTCCTTGACAAAGTATCAGAGTCTCGTTGACTAAGAGGTCACGGGTTCGAAACTCATCGTCACCCAGTTTAAAAAAATTAAGGTTTCACGTGCAAGATTTGAAAAAGACTACGCCTGCGCGTGAGGGGACGTGTTAGAATATAAATAATTGTTCCTGGGCCGCCACCACAAACTCGAGCTTTGGATTGAGTTGGTTCCTTGACAAACTCGAATCAAATACTTTAAATTGCAACTAGAATTTTATTTTGAGACAGAAAAAAAACTATGAAAAATGGTACTATCTCCGTCCCGCTATATTCGTCCACTTTTGACTTTTGGAACTGTTCATTTAAGCACTTTGACTCATCAAGTTCTCTCAATGTGTAAGCCCAAATATAGTCATGTGTGATCTTGTTTGATTTGTCTTAACATATAGATTATTAATATATAATTTTTATAATTTTGTAATATACAAATTATAAGATAAAATGGATTAAAGTAGTGTATTGGATGGTGTGAAAGTGAAAGTGGACAAATACTCTGGGACGGAGGGAGTACTTTCTAGCCACATACAATATCCATAAAGGCATAAATTTAAAGTAATTAGTATGGAAGGAAAATGCTAAAAACCCTCCACCCTTGCTACCACCCATGCCCCCCCTACATAAACATGTGGTAGGGAGACAAAAAAATTAAAATTAGAGGGTGGGTGGAAAATGTGTAGAAATAAATATGTGGTGGAGAAATGGGTGGAGGCAAGGTTGGCAGCAAGAGTGGGGGGTGTGTAGCATGGTCCTCGAATGGAATCTCATGAGATCCATGACTCCTTTCTCTCTTTCTCAATTCATCACACATTCATTTCGTGGCTCTTTTTTTCACGAGATTGACACCAAAATAAATACTCCCTCCGCCCCAAAAAGATTTACACGTTTCAAAAAATTGTGTCCCACAATCCCTTACCCATTTCTATTAAAAAACTACTTTTACCCCTTACTTTTTCAAACCCTACCTTTTACATCATACCTTTTTCCTAATAATCTACACATCACATCCTACTTTTACTCATCACATCAAGGGTATTTTTGGAAAGTCAACACAAATTTATCACTCCCTTAATTTCAACTTTAGTCAAAATGGGTAACACTTTATGAGACGGAGGAAGTATTAGATATCAATGCATACTATTATATTTTGTTAGATTTATTTTATAAAATATTTTTAAAATATTATATTTTCTAATCAATATACTACATTACTTTTATTTAACTTGAAATAAAAAATTGAAAATGATTAATTACAAAAAGTCAAAACTAGATAGTATTGATTTAAGAACATGTATAATTACAAACAACATTCTCATTTTCAGAATTTGTTTTTTCTCTCTCTCTCTTACTTTGAATTTTGTTTTTCTCCTTCCATACGAAATGGGCCGGCCTGCTGTGTAGCCCAATAGGTATAAGCCCACATTCATTAATTCAAACTAATTAAGGTAAGGCAATGGAGTAAGTTCTATGCCCACCTGGCCAACCCATCTAGGCAATGGTGATCAAAAAAAAAATAAGGCAAGGCAAAAAAGGGGACACTCCTTCCATCCCCCAAATGTTTCCTTTTCTATCCCTTCCCAAGTTTTTTTAAAAAAAAACTTTATCTTTTTTAATTTGTACACTATAATTTAAAAATATTGAAAAGTAAAAAATTGTATATTTATATCCTTAATTTGTTTAGAGTAAAGAAAATTATAAAATGTTTCGAATCTAAAATTCAGCTTATAACATGTTTCTATGTATTTATAAGTAGACTTATAAGTTACTTATAATTCTGAAAAATAAATAGATCTCACTAACTTATTCTTAAGCAATTTTTTAAATTGATTTCTCTATGTTGCCTATATATTAACAAAACTATCTCGGAATATTTATAATTGAGTAATAGCCTTTTTATCCAAAATAGCCTTTTTATCACCAATTTCTTAATTTGAATAAAAAGAGTATAAAATAGATAAAAATGGGTGGTCGAGAGATCGATAGTCTACAAGCGAGATACACTTTTGGTGTACTTCTAATATAACTTTTTTTATGAATATTCTCAAATTAAGATATTCAGCTTTTACAAAACTATATACGGAGTATGAGTTTTGAGCAACTTATGAGTTAAAATTTGATGGTGTGAATTTCTTAAAGGAACGATAAAATGGTGAAGTTTGTAGGTCATACATTTCTTTTCATTTTTTTAAACAACAAAATCATTGTACAAGTGAAGAAGAAGAAGAGAAAATTACTCTATAACTACTGTATAAAATGATATTAGACGTCACAGATGAGGATGATGATGAAGATCCAACTATACATACAGCAACTGCATTTATGCAATCATGAAGAAATACACTGTGTACTATACTAAATTGCCCACCATCCCTACACTTAATGCCCTCAATTTCTTTTTAACCCAAAAAAAAACAATTTTTTAACCAAAAAAAAAAAGAAAAGTTACCAAAAAGTTGCAGAGAATTACTGGTACTACTCTGTTGTGCATGCCACGAAATCAAGAACTCAGACTCTGTTACAGAAGAAGAAATTTGATGCTTTTTTCCTTCTTCTTCTTCTTCCTCCCAGTAAATCTTCGATTCCAGCTGTTGATCCAAGAAATTAACGAAAAGGGTTTATCAAATTATATGCTACTCATGAAAAAATCCTGAATTCTTGGACCAATTTCCAGGAATTGATGAAATCCCAATGGCGGCGGGAGATTCCTCAGTTGTGCAGGGGATTGGGGCCGGACGGGACCAGTCTCTTCTCCACCCCATATCTCGGGTCAATCTCCTTCTCCGAGTGCGGCGGCCGGGACGGCGGGCGGCGGCGGAGGATTATCTGTAGCTGGTAGCAGGCGGCGGCAGAGGGCCCGGTCTTGAAACTGGCGCAAGAATGGTGGAAATTCTGAACCTGGGTCGCCGACGACGACGATGATGAGATCAAGATGAATTGGAGGAAGAATATCACGGCGGTCAAATGATACTTAGACGGCGGCGTTCTTGCAGATGACGACGGCGAGATTTTCATTGTGGGTCTCCGAGTCGACTCAGAGATTGGTGTTATTTCAAGGCAGAGTTTTGTTTTACTTCTTCTTCTTGGTCATTTATATATACTCCATCCATACAGGAATAAAATTCTAGAGGCGCTTTAGGATATTTGACTGAAATTATTTTTAAATAATTTTATATAAAAAATAGATTAAAATTTAAAAATAAAAATTACATATAAAAAATATAGCAAACTATCTATAAAATTACATGTGACATGATTATATTATTTTATGAAATTAGTGACAAAAATAAGACAACAAAGTGAATAAAGTTTAATCATATAAATAGTGAACGAAAAATTTATTTGTGGACGTGGTATATATATAATGTGTGTGTGGGGAAGGAGGGTTGGGGTAGACGCGTATGAATTCCTCCTCCTCATCAAATTTGTCACGCACAATGCTTGCAGAATTTAATATCTCATCAAGCTACACATTTCTTTCTACCAAATCCACTCGTGTCTCAATTTATAGTCTTGATTATTTACAAAGTATATGGAAATATCTACAAATAAAAGAAAACAAAAAAAGCTGAGTATATTATTATATCAAATGAGAGACGAACGTATATAAAAAAGAAGAATAGTTTGATCTACTTAATTTAATATTTCACCTTTGATTGATTTTCGAAGAATGCAACATTTTTCAACACGAGAATTAATGTACATTGTCTTAGTAGTTAGTAGGTGATGACGAAGTTTATTCATCTGAACGTTAAACTTCTTGATTTTTTCCCCAAATTTTGGACGTATTTACAAATAAATTTGTTCATTTTAGATTAGGCTGTTCTCGTAATTTCTTAGGTTAATACTTTTTAACTTAAAATAGATTACATACATGACCATAACCGGCAGAACATGATCTATCAATGTAAAGAGTGAATATGAAGTCACCAATGACATATCCCAGATTAAGAAAGAATGGACTAAAATAGAAAATAGTACCCCGTATTCAGAGTAATAATAAATACTATGACCAAATTAGACTGGACCAGATAAAATCAGATTATCAGAACTTATTTTAATCAGATCAGGTAGAGAAAATATGGCTTTATTTTGACCTTTTGTAAATTTGATTTGGTCATTATTATTATGGAACTAAAAAACACTTTAATAAATTATTGGCCGCTAATTAATACCGAGTACATTAAAGGATTTCACATTTCCTAACAGAAAACTCTTAAAATATTCCCTGGCCATGCATTTATAAAAAAATCAAATACTATGAAGCTCTGAGTCTTTATGTGGAATAAGACACTATTTGGAATGAGACTATTTTGTGTGAGGAAGTAAATTGTTACAAATTCAAAGAGAATTCAGTAATTTAAAGAAAAATGTTCACACATTTTTTTAAAAAAAGTTGCATAAGCTAACAAGTACTATGTAACAAAGATTGAAATGAATTTGATTTTTGAAAAACTAAATGAATATTCTGGTGTTAGCATGCATCAGTAGAATAACTAAGATTCATAACAAACCCAATTTTTTCTGCGAGTTCCGGAGATTTGAGACCATGCATGATTAAAGTTCTCCAAGACCCTTAGTGCCGGGCCACCACTGTAATTCATGTTCTTAGAACTAAGGTAATTTAATTTTAATGTACTCTCTCATTCGTGTATGACTATATCGATTATTAGTTTTTTAAATACATTATATTTTGAATGAGTGATTTAAAAATTATATCGATATTAATTTACATTTAAATATTTTTTAAAGTCATATTGGACAAATATTCTAAGAGATGAAATATATATGCACTCTTGATTTATCTGCAATCATTTCCTTAGGTCTAATTCAGGCACTACTTTTGGTGCAAAACGGAATGTTTGATTGGATTTTATGGTACTCCGTAATTCGTATAACAAAATAACGATTTGATACTGCTCATCTTAATTACTCCGTAATTCCTTTTAGGGACTTCAATTAAATTTATTATAGAAGAATAATGAGATGAAATTTTAAAATCTTCAACACTAGAAAATGTCTTGTGTTGGGTTTAGATTGATATTGTTGACATGGTCAATTGGTCATTACAAACAAAGATATGCCCCTCCTTCCCAATGAGCAAATTTTAACCAAACTTCATTAGAGTTACTCGTTCTCACTCTATAAAACAAAATACGACATGAGTATATTATTTTACCAAATGAGTACCAAAATTGACAATTGAAACCGTTAAAACTTTAGTCTATGAGTAATGAAGAGACAATCTAAATTAGGGCGAAAACTGTTCAAACAGTGCAACTAAAATAAACCCAAGCTTTAGAAAATTGATCTAAAGCTCTATACACTTTGGATTGTAATTCTGAACTTTCAATAATTGTCAATTCTTTCCAATTTTGTTTATAGCATTCTGTAATTTCAATCAAAAAGAAAAAGAAGAGAACCTAAGAATAGAGACTTGAAATGACACATAATTATTAAGGTTGTGTGTGTGGGTCTGTGGGACAATGAATATTATGAAGATTGTCAAACCTGATTACGATGATGATTAATGCATAATGACAGCTACATCTTGGGCTTTGGCTTAATTTCAAAGCTTCATTAACCAAATGCACCCAATCTTTGAACACCATTTATTACACATATTCACAATAAAAATAAACAACATTTTTTTACAAAAAAAAAAAATCAACATCAAATCTACAAGAAGCAAAATTTGGAAATTCAAGAAGATGAAAAACACATATAAGATGAGCCAAAATCGTGTCGTGTGCCCTTCACTTCCCAAGCAGATGACGGGTGCGCTGATTGGCGCCCTTTACCCGCGAGTTCAGTTCGTCCACGTCCACGTCGAGATGGTCCAAAGCTTTGTTTTGCCTATAATTCGTCGCGGAGCCGTTAGAAAACAACATTCTTAATTAGCGTTAAAAGTTTTGAATAATTAACGTGTAAGAGCTGTCGTTGGATAGTTTTTTGCAAAAGGTTGAAGGTCAATGCTAAGACCTTGTTTGGAAACATCGTCTTGAAAGCACTAAAGATAAACACGCTGATGTTGTTGCCAAACAAGGACTAAATGTGATGTTATTGATGGCTAACCTGTCAAGTTCACTGCCCATTTCAGTGGCCATTCCCTTGAGTTCACCCAATATGTTGCTGAGGTCGGAGAGCGCGTCGTCTTGCTTTGCCTTCTCCATCTCTACTTTCTGCAATGCGTTCGTCGGTTCGCACGGAGGTGTTGCGGGAGCTGATTTCCCCTTATTCCCATTTAACCCCAACTTCTCCCTTTGCTCTTTCATACTCTGCTTTGCTTTGTAGTTATTGTCATCTGAAAATGCACATATAAAACAAGTATAATAAACAAAAAAGTCATTCCCCCAAATTTGATATTTTCCAGTCTTCAGTGCAACACTTTGACCGTTATAAAAGAAGGAAAAAACACACACCTCTGGAAGTCAAAGGGCCAGAGATCTCCTTAGTCTTCTTTGGCTTCCATGGCTTAGAGAACATGCCCCCAAGACTATTCAACAACTTCTCCCCCTGCAATGTACATTTATCTTACACTTACCACAATCGATTGCAAACAACCCGTGGCGGCGGAGGCAGGATTGCGTTTTAGAAAGACACCTTTGTCGAAATCGCCTTGGAGTGGGGGAGGGGGGACGTACCCTCCTAGAGGGCATGTACCCTGTTGTTCCCCCTGCCTCCGCCACTACAAACAATAAGCGGTGTTCAAAACTTCAAACTAGACCGACCCCAAACGTGGGGCCCTCGACACTAGAGTGGGACCAGGCACGGGCGAACCTTGCTCAAATCGCGGTCCATCTCGGCAGCCATCTCATGGGTCCTATGGATCTGCTCCCCTTGCTGATGCAGCATCTCCAGCGTCCTAGACCCGTCCTGCCGGATGTCCTCCGCAATCTTCAGGCAATTGCTGACCGTGTTAGTGGTCTCTTCTGCCCGGTTCACGGCGTAGTTCTCCAGCTCTTGCACGGACATGCTATCTAGTGCCGGTTCAGAAGACGTCCTCCTCCCTGCCGTTATCCCAGCACCGCCATTTTTCTCTTCGGAACCTGCATTCGTGGACCCCCCTGGCGCCGGGGGCTTTCTCCCAAACCCAAACATTGATTTCGAGAATAATTATCCTACCTGAAAGTCCCATGGGATTTCAAGAAATTTAACCAAACCCTATCTGGGAAATCAAAAGCAAAAAACAGTAAATTCCAAGAATACAACAGCATACATGAATCTTGTATGGATGAATCAATGAAGAATCGATGCTCCAACAAGAAATTTGGTCAAAACCCAGCAATAAAAAACCTGTCTTTGATGCAAACATCAAGAAAAAAAGTCAAGATTTGGGAATTATTTCCACAAAATTCATTTTTTTTTTCGAAAAAAGAAAAGTTCATGTCCATGGCAACTTTTGAGAAAACCACTTACCTCTGAATCTGAAACACGCCCGGAGAAAGATCGATTAGGTTTATGGAATGGTTCTTTGGTTATCTTTCCCTCTCATTTCTGATTGAAGGTGCCGCGATAACACAGGCCTTCATAACCGTCCAGAGGCCTTTTTTAGTTTTTTCTTTCCAATAAAGGGCGTTTCAGTTGAGATTAACCCCTCATGTCTCATGTCATCTCATAGCTCCGAATATGGTATCCAGGATACTTTCTTCCCTAAAATTAATATTACCTCCCTCCCACTCTCTTTGTTTACTTTTGACTTTTAGAACTGTTCATCTAAGCACTTTGACTCATCAAATTTGCTCAATGTGTAAGCCTAAATATAGTCATGTGTGATCTTGTTTGATTTGTATTAACATATAGATTATTAATATATAATTTTTTAATATACAAATTACAAGATAAAATGGATTAAAGAAGTGCATTGGGTGGTGTGCCAAAAGGTAAGTGGACAAAGAAAGTGGGACGGAGGGAGTAGTTCTTACCCCAAACCAGACCCTTCTCGTAAATCATTACTCTCGGCCCGGCTCGAATATACCCCGGACCCCCGTCAATTGCATATTGACATGTCGCAAGATTTAGTTGATTTTGGAGCCAAAATTTGACTCCAAATTCAAGAAGGGTAGAAACCCACACAGAGCCAAGAATATGAGCCACTATATTAGTCTTCATATGAACAAACAAAATAGAGCTAGAAGAAAAACTAGCCAATAATCAGGAGGGATAGAATCTGACAAGACTTTTGGTTCCTCTTCGCCTATCAAAAATATGAGCCGCTACATTAGCCTCCATACGAACAAACGAAATAGAACTATGAAAAACTCGCCAATAAGACTTTACAATTAAACATTAGTAGCCAAGGTACCAAAATATGATGAAAGACTAGCATTCTCACCCAAAATCGCCTTAGCCAAACACTCACGATCAACTAAAAGCTCCACATTCTGTAACCCAAGTGACTTATCCACATGGACAAATTTTATTTATTTTGTTTCTATATTTTCGTGGTTCATTTGATAAAATAATACAGTCATGTCATCTATAATTTTGCAGATTTTTTGATATTATTTTTAAATATACATGGAGCAATTTTTAATTTCACACCAATTTCATATAAAATAAATAAAAAGAATTTCAATCAAACATCATAATCCTTAAAAGAAATAACAAAGAGGGTATTTATTTATTCATTGTATCCACTTCCTCCCTAAATAAACTTTACTCTTGCTATACATATTTTAAAATTATATTCCCTTGTCTCTAAATAAACTTTGTGTTCACTATTGACATAATTAAATTATACTTTGTCTTTAGTAATTTGCTTTAACTATTTGTTAAAATAACACAATATATAGTATGCAAAAATTTTATCTATTTTTGGTTCACATTGATATTCTAATAATGTCCAAGTGATGCTGAATATTTAGTTAAATAATGACTAATAGATAATCAATGGTCCTACATTAGAGAATAAAAACATATGGTCTTATATTGAGAAAGTCATTATATTTTTCGCTTATTTGTTTCACTTTAAAATATATGCACCCACTAAATAACGGTCAAAACTATAAGTGAACCTGATTGCCAAATTTAAAAGCATGTTAGTCAAAAAGAACGTACGAAGGAGGATTATAAATTCCTATGGAGTATTAAAACGCCAAACTCATTTAAAAGCATTAAATATACAAACTTAAAAGAGTTGATCAATTCTTCAATTATGGATTGGGTCACATTGACCACCAAAATGTGCCATTTCTTTCTCACCATCCACGTGTGTGCCATGTCAGCTGCCAGCGTGTTCAGTTTGTCCAGATTGCAATTTGGCTCACAGTTCACTCCACTGTCCAAATGGATGCCAAGCCAAACCAAAATGGTTGACAAATGACATTACAGAAAAATAACATTTATATGAATAAAAACTATAGTGAATTGAAGAGCTTCAGTTGAGATGAACAAAAGAATTATGAACCAGTTTTGGGTTGTTAATTGTCTATGCAATTAACAAGTGACTATGACAAAATGTTATTATCTGCAGAAATAATAAAAACAAAAAGGAAATGGATGAACTCATCATCAAACAATGACAAAAAGAGGGATTCTTGGGCATGAAAAATCTGCATATCAAACTTTAAAAAAAAACCATTCTTTTTTTCCCCATTGTTATTATGAGGCTACCAAGACATCAACGGCTCATCTTCGTTGTCCTCAACCGGGGCAGGGAGATTAAGATCAAGCAAATCCGGTGCTTCTTCTTCTTCTTCTTCCCCGTCTTCTTCTTCTGTTTTGGCAGAAGGTGAAGCGTGGTTTGAAGCATTGATGACCTGAGAAGAACCACCAAGGAAATGCGACCTTTTGTGACCACCTAAAGCTTGTCCGGACTTGAACACCCTATTGCAGAAAGGGCATTCGTGACCTTTCGCTTTCTTGAACTTAACACTCTTCTCCGGTGACGAATCCTTAACAGCATTTCCTCTTTTGCCAACCAAACGCTCCCTTATCGCATCATCGCCCTCTAAGCTGTTTTCGCCCGTCCCATAACCTGATTCCCTATCTGCATTGATCTTCTTGTGGCAAGGCCTATGACCACCTAAAGCCTGATAAGAGGTAAAACACTTCTTGCAATTCAAGCACTCATACTTCTTCTTGTTAGCACCCAAAGACGAGACGATTTTACCCTTCTTGTACTCCCTGCTGTCTCTATTAGGATCATAAGAAGTGTCATTATTATATGTTCTCTTCTGCTTCCCAGATTTTCTTGATGCCAATGCAGAATCATCATACCCATAATCATAATAAGTGCCTCTTATTCTGTTGACAGAAATCTCCGATTCGCCCTTGTTTTCTCCTAAGAAGTACTCGGAATCCGAACTATGGGAATTTTCTTGTACCATATCAATGCTGGACTTCAGATTCTTCTTATCTCCTTCAACTTTCTTGGGAGTATTAAGAAAAATGCCATCTTTCTTGGACCTCTTCATGTCAATGGATGATGATTTAGTAGTCTCTAAGACCACAGAATTATTGTCAGAGAACTCTACAACTGATGAATTATTAATAGTGTTATTATTAACAGCAACAAAACCATTCCACTGGCCAGAATCTTTCGACAACATCACCAAACACTTTGCAATTTCTTCCTGTTCTTGAAAATCAATTTCAGAAACTGATGATGAACCACCAACACTGTTGTTGTTATTATTATTGTTATTATTGGCATTGTATTTGATGACAATTTTCTTGTACCTCTTGGGATTTACTGATCTGTCCCTCCGTGGGATCTGTTTTTCCTCGGTCTGATCCTCGGAATCCGAATCGCTTTCAATTTGGGACCAAGATTGATCATCGTCATTGTCCTTATTAACACCGCCACCACCGCCACCACCACCTTTGTCTTTGTCAGAATGGCAAGCCATATGGCCACACAAGGCTTTAAGGGATTGGAAGACCTTGCCACATTGCTTGCAGGCCTTCTCTTCTGATTGAACAAGGGCAGTGGAGCCCACCGAAGCCCTCCAAGTCTTCTTGGGATTCTCTCTGAGCCCAAATCTTGATGATGGCTGATGATGAAGCTTCTCCTCCTCCCCAACAAAATCAGCTGAATTTGGAACCACATGAGACCTCATGTGCCCTCCCAGTGACTTCCCACAAGGGTACCTCTTGTTACACAGCTTGCACACAAACTTCAACTCTTGATGAAAATGATGATGATCCTCCATCCCAGAAGAACTCCCAAACTAACCCTGAACTCAAACCACAGAAAAAAAAAATTGAAAATCAGCAACAAAAGATAAAAACACTTGGAAATTGAATTCGAGAAAAAGGTCGAATCTTGGGAACAGTGAGAGATTTCTTGATCCACTAGAGCCACTTACAGAAGAAGCCCCAGATCAGACCTAAGCTCAAATCTGGATTCCACGCCTCAGATCACTGGTCAGATTTGGAAACATTTTCTTGAAATCAAAGTAAAAGATCTCAGGAGACCCACTTTTTCCTCCAGAACAAATGCCAAGAAATTCAAGAATCAAACGCAGTAAAAAGCAAAACTGATCAAATGGAGTAGTGGTAACAAGAAAGAAAGAAAGAAAGGAAAAAAAAGAAACTTTCAGAGTTTATTTCATCCCTACTCAATCTCTCTCACATCTTACTCCTTGTTTGGGATGGATGTTAGAGTCGGAGGAGAATTCCATGCAGGAAAGCAAAATAAAGAAGAGAAAAAGAAGAGCAACACGTGTAGTCTCAAGAGGATCGTTCGCTATTCCTAATCAGACGGCCAAGATCTGCTAACCCATTGGTGAAATTTTGATTGTGAAAACAAGAGAAATGAAAAAAAAAGATTGGGGATAATTTGGTACATAGTCCATATAGTGCATAGGAAAGGAAAAAAATTTAAAGAAAAAGTATTCTCTCCGTCCCTAAATATTTGCAACACTTGTATTCTCGAGGTAAAATATCACGTTTTTTTATTTCATTTTATTTACATATTGCTATAGAAATAAAAAATAAAATTTACATATCAAAAAACTACATGAAAAATTCTTCGAAATAAGAGGTGTCAAGAATATTTTATTTTATCAAATAACTAATGAAAATGTAGAAATAAACAAAAGTTCCCGCAACTGCTGAAAAAACAAATGTTGTGAATATTTTGGGAGGGAGGGAGTATAAAAGACATGCCAAAGTTTCTCATTTGTCTCTGTTCAATTGGTTAGTCACACCCATCAAAGGTCCGAATCTTCAGCCGTTATTGCTCTCTTAACTTCCCAACAAAAAAGCTAAAAGAGAAACAACTAAAAAAGTCAAGATTTTTTTTAAATAGTAAAAATTACAAGCCCCCACCTAAAACAAATGGACTTCGATGCTCCTAGTGCATTCCCACATACCCAACAAAATTGTTTGGTTCCTCAAAAAAAAACAATATTGTTTGGAACTTGGTTTAGTTTATCAATAAAAGTGTAAAAATAAAGGTATACTAGTATTTCAGTTTGACTTGACAACATTGAAGAACCAATAGATGTTACACAAAAATAAAGATAGATCTTACAATAGTGTAAAAATAAAGGTATACTTATATGTGTAACATAAAAATCTTACACATATAAGGATAGATCTTACATTATGCTAGTGTTCATTTCGTATTTCGCACGAGCTCGTATACGTTCTGAATTTTTGACATTTTATAAATATAAATTTATTTATTTTAGTTTTCTAATAATGACATAATATGTGTTAAATAAATTTTTTAACTCTAAGGTATATATTTTTAAATGAAAATTATACATTAAATATTGATGTACATGCACTAAAAATTATAAGTATTTTATTTAAAAGTAGTAAAAGAGAAATGATCAATTTTTTAAAAAAAATCATATAAAACTTTATTTTTCAAAACATCGATAAAGTTTTAAAAATATTTTTAAGATATAATATAATTATGTAAACAAAATATATTTGTATGTTAATTTAAAAATAAAAGGTTTATACAAAATTAATGGTCATTGAATGAAGTAGTAATGAAAATGGTTTTAATTAATAAAAAATTAAAATAAAAAATCTACTAAATAATGGTATATCATTAGAGAATGTATATGTGGTAGAGTGTCATTTGTCACCCTTCATTTAAACCAATTTTATTCTATTTACATTGTCGGAAAATATACGTATAATAAAATAAATAATGTAATAAGATAAAATTTTAAAATAAAGTATATAATTAATAAATATGCATATGTTATTAAATTTATATAATCATTTTTTGAGAAGTAATTAACTAAAATAAATAGCGGATAGTATAAAAATAATATAATCTAAAATAAGTTTTTTGGAATGATAAGGTGTATAGAACTTTTTAAAAAATTAATTAACATAATATAATAAAGAATGTTTAAAACATGCGTTGTATGCAAAGTTTAATGAAAAATTATTGGTCATTAAAAAACTGATTTTTTTAATCGTAGTGTTTTTAATTAATAATAAATAAAAAATTAAATAATGCAAAAAAAATTACATTAGTTAAAATATAAATATTCCAAAAATAATTTAATGTTTTTGAAAGAAAAATGTTTCTAAATTTTTTTTGAAAGTGAAATGTTTTTAAATTAAAAATTAATAGTATTATACATACTCTTTTTTAAATATTACAATCAATTTGCATATTTAAACTACAGAATATATTTTACAATAGTGAAATATATGTTTATAGAATCATTAAAAATGGAAATTTTTTATATAGAATATAACTAAAGTAATTTTTTAATTCTAAAAAATAATATTCATTTAATGTAATATAATAAAAAGCATTAAAATATTTTTTAAAAAAAAGATAAATGGAGCAATGAAATGACTCCACCTCATAATGGGTGCACATGTGAAATGCCACATGTTAACACCACAACTAAGACACTCAGCTTTACACACACACACACACACACACACATATATTAAAGATATTAAATACAGAGAATAATTTTAAAAGAAGAAATAGATTCTGGGCCGAAGCCCAACACCAATGTGTGTACGTCCTACTGCCCAAATTCAGCAATACTCCGTTACACCATAGTCCGAAGCTAGCAACGAAGCCCAAAGAAGCAACAGCCTTGCCAAGCGTTCATCGTCACCAAATTGAAGCCCAACAAGAACATAAGTTACCTCCACTCTGGCCCCCACCCCTTCTCCTACCATGTACCCTTCCCCCGTCAACCCCAATGCCCGCCTTCTCCCCACCCGCCCTTGCTCCCTCCGCCCCCCTCACCCGCCCGCTTGTTTTCCATCCCCAAGTAGGGGTGGACACGGTACGGTTCTAGGACGGTTCCGGTTCTGGAACCGCCGGTTCCGGTTCCGGTTTCAGAACCGCCGATTCTGGTACCGCCACCCCTTTGTACCAGTATCGTGACTGGACCTGACGGTACTGGTTCCGGTACCCGAAGCGGCGGTTCCGGTACCAGACTGGCCGGTTTCGACCACCCCCAATTTTTTTGTTTGCTTTTTTTTTAAATTTTAAAGTGTAAAATTGTACATGTGCAATTGGTAAAGTAAAGAATGAAATAAAAAAACTAAAAATGTAGTTGTTATTTAAATATTGTAAAATGAGTAATACACGAACTGAAGAACAACTACATTTAATATCCTGACGGTTCAAAAAAAGCGACGAGGTAAAGAAACCCTCGAAGGAGCTTATATATCACTCACCTAAAAAAATTAATTACATATCTACATTAACATAAAAAAAGTTTATAACTTATTCCTCAGAACTCAGGCTTCCATCTGTGGTTGCATTCATGTAATGATCACAATTGAAATCGTATCCTGACTCTTGAGCTCGACGTCTTGCCAAGAGCCAATCTCGGTTGCAAACAAGTGTTTCAAGAGATTCAGCGCTAAGACAACTTCGGGAGTTGGTTAGAATGTTGCCGCCAGCACTGAATTCTTGTTCCACTGCTACGGTTGATACCGAGACGGATAACACTTGTTTTGCTAGCATTCCGAGACATGGGAACATGTGTTCGTTCTGCTTCCACCATCCGAGGACTCCAAACTCCACGTCGTCGTCGTAATCGCATGGCTCCCCTTGGTACATAGCAAGTTCGTTGTGCAAGCTTACAGTTGTACCACCTGAACTCGTCGAAGGCTGAGCACGCTTCCCTTTCTTTGCAAGAAGCCCACCGACTATTCCTTTAAAATCTTTTTTTGATTTGGGGGCAGAGGAGATGTTGTTTCTTCCGGTACATTGTCGTATATCCCTTGAAATTCCTTAAATAAAGCCTCAATTGAGAAAAAAATTGGCCAAATTGATTTTTTCAACTTTATACTGTCGAATAATTTCTCACTTAATTGTTTTTCTTCAAAACCCTTTTGCTTGGGGGTTTAATGCATGTTGACAATAACTAATAAATCCAAGTTTTTCAGAAAACATGTATGACAAATTTTCTTCACAAATCATTTTGGCCATCTTTTGCTTATTTTGCTCGTCGCTATAAGCAAAAAGGCCGCCCTCACCCCTGTTAGCAAACCGAGAAATTTGGGTTTGCACTTCTTGTCGTCCCTTCTTTTTCGCCGCGTATTTGGCGTACTCCACGGGATGCCTCGACCTTATGTGTTTTTCCGGACCACCATAACCGTCGGAAACTTCCATTTTAATGACGGTGGCACAATAATTACAAGTTCCAAAAACTATGCCATCTTTTGTTTCTTTTGAAAAATGATAAACAAATAAATCTGATTTTAATTTTTTTACCTTGGT
This sequence comes from Cuscuta australis, assembly GCA_003260385.1. NCBI lineage: Eukaryota > Viridiplantae > Streptophyta > Magnoliopsida > Solanales > Convolvulaceae > Cuscuta > Cuscuta australis. The sequence continues at coordinate 3,933,309 of NQVE01000215.1, read as the reverse complement.
CCGGACCTTGAAAGGTCTCAGGCTCACCTGCCTCCTCGTCGACGTCGGTAGGATTGTTGTTGTGCGGTGTAGGCTCCACGTCCAATCCTGCTTCATCAATGTCCTCGAATAAACTTTCAAGAGTTTCGAGGTTGACATCGCTTCTACCTGACATATAATGGTCAAATTCCTGATCCGTCAAAGCATCGCCCATGAATTGATTTGGGATACTAGGGAAGGAAGAGACGGAGTGTCTTCCTTGAGAACCGCGTCCGCGTGAGGTCGAACCATCGGAGGTGGCTTTAGCTTTGCCTTTCCTCGAACTTCAGTTCACGGCGCCCATATTCACGGACCTTCTACCGAACTCTCTCGACATTTTAATATATATTTTTTTTTGATAAAAAAGGCTATATTAAAATATTTATAATATTAGTTATATATTGAATTTTGAAAATTTAGAAATTATAATATTAGTAAATAATAATATATGATAATCATTAATATGAATAATGAATGTATTTATATATTATTATATATAAATATTTTTTAAAAAATTATATTGATAATTGATAATATAAAATTATATTTTTTAAAAAATTATATTATATATTAATATATTTTTTTGACTATTTCAAACTATATTAAATATTTAAAAAATTAATTATATATTAAATTTCGAAAATTTTGAAATTATAATATTAGTAAATAATAATATATGATAATTGATAATATTAATAATGAATGTATTTATATATTATTATGTAATAGATTAATATATATTTATATTATTATATGAATATAAATTGTATAAAAATTGAAAAGAGATAATAAGATTGAAAGATTGATAGATTGAGAGATGGATAACGGATTGAGTGTGATTTTTTTTAAAAAAAATGGTATATTTATAGTGTAATTTCTACCCCTCTCCCCCCCCCCCCCCCCCCACCTCAAACGGCTCTTTAGCCGTTGAGGTCTCCCCCACCCCACTAACTTTTTTTTTCACTTTTTTGCAGGGATCTTGCATGAGTTGCAGGTGTGGACTGTTGCTATGCTCGGACAAATAAAAAAATACAAAACGGTACCAGAACCGGTACCGGTACCGCCGGTGCCGGTACCGAAAAATTGGCACCGGAACCGGGGGCGGTGCCGGTACCGGTTCTTAGAACCGGTGGGACGTGCCGGCCGGCGGTGACGGTCGCTGGTACTGGCGGTACCGTTGCCGGTAATGGTACCGTAACGGTACCGTGTCCACCGGGGACCCCAGGTGACTCCCTCATGCTAGCCCCACCGTCGTCTACCACCTCGACATCTCATGCCCCTCGTCCCACCATCTTCCGCTACTTGTCATATCGTTTCTCGTCACTTGTCATCCTAAATTATACAAAAATATAATGTTAAAAATTTATGAAATGATAACACAGTAGCAAATTACAAATGCTTTATGGTGACAACGCTTCATTTTAAGGGTGGAGAGTATATACACTTTCTATACTTTTTTTATTGGATCATCTCTCTCATCAACATTAGTGCCACATTTGTTTCATTAATTCTACATTTTTCATATTTCTAGTGGGGTGTACATACGCCAATTCGCCAACTTACTACAACTATTTTAAAAAAATTAAAAAAATTTAACTCCAAGTAATAATATAAATAAATTTAAAATGTTATTAAATAATCCATCGATTATAAATGAATAGTTTGGGTTTGACTCTCCGCAGTGTTTAATAAAATAATATTGTATGCCAATTTGTCTATTTACTATAATTGTTTTTTAATAATAAACCTAAACTAATAATTTTGGTCTGTTTAATTTAAAATATTTTTATTTTTTTGGAGAACATTATGGGAGTTAAAAAATAAATTTGTTTTTTTGTAGAGAGTAAAAACTATATTATTTGGGAATTGGGGTTTAAAAATGGTTTGGAAAAAATATATCATCTGTTTGTAGATATTTCTTGTAAATATTAATGTCAAACAATATTGTTTTAAATTTTTATAAGTAATTAAAATTAAAATCAAGGATGTGTATATAAAGATTACCAAATAGCTCTACTGCACCCTGTGGTTTGAAAAATTAGCACAAATACCCCTTTGGTTTCAAAATTTAAAGTCTCAATTATTTATAAAACCTTGCACCCACACCCCTCTGTCATTTTTTCATTCATTTTCCAGCGAAGAGAGAACATTGGTACCTAATTTCTAAACCATAGAGGGTACTCGTGCTCATTTCTTATTTTTTTGTTTATTATTTTGTTTCCCCCCTTTCTATAGCTTTTTTAAGATCTTTTTCTTTTTTCTAGGATTTTTTTAAAATATATTTTCAATTTTTATATTGTTTTCAAAAATTTAAAATTTTTTAGGTTTGAAATAAAAAAATTAGCCTATACTACATCTATCTCAAATTAAACATTTTCACATTTTTCTTTTCTATAATTTTTTGGTAAGTTTTTTTTAAAAAAATCAAGAATAAAAAATAAAAATAAAAATATGGAAGAACGAATTGAAAAAAAATTGAAACATGAAAAAGAGAGTCTTATACAAAAATAAATTTTCAAAACGCCTAAAAAAATCCTTAGAATCGGGATGTCCAAAAAAGATTTATTTTATTTTTTGTTTTATTTTATTTCTTATTTCATTCCTCAGATTTGAAGTTCACTACAAAAGTTTTTACTTTTTATTTTGGAAAACAAAAAATAAAAACAGTTAATTTGAGACATACAGATGTTGTATATGTTAATTGTTTTTTCAAACAAAAATAATTTTAAATTTTAGTAAAATTATTAAAATAATTTTAAAAAGAAATTTAAAAAATATTTGATTAATAAAAGGAACAAGTAAATGAAAAAAAAGAAAAAAATAAGAAATACGCACGAGTGCTCCCTATGGTTAGGGAAATATGCACTAATGCTCTCTTTTTTGCCAGAAAAATAGCCTGAAAATGATTATAAGGGGTATGATTGGACGTTTTGAAATCACGGATACTTTAGAAATAAGTTTTAAAAATAAGTAAATTTCATAATTGGTCATTTATAACAGGGGGTTTCCCTATTTAGTCATCTATTATCAAATATTATTCTAGTGGTCCTTTTATGTGTATCTTTCCACAAATAGTCCTTTTTTGATCTTCAATCATGTTGGTGTTAATTTGAGGGCTAAATGTGTAATTTCACATTGATAATATACCTTTTTTGTCATACACAATTCCAAAGGCTGTTCCGCTTGCGTCGTTTGTGAATTACAGTTGCTTTCTACTACAACCATAGTCTACAAATGTAGTCTTTCGTTGGAATTCTAGCCCATAATGATAGTCATTATTTTTGTGTTATC